>CM029134.1:7808122-8317365 GCA_016859345.1 Istiophorus platypterus
GAGAAAAGCAGAAGGTTCTACGTGTAAATGTAAATCTTCCAACACAAACAAATGATATTTTGACAATCAAAATCAGTACTGAAATTTCAATTCCTAATCTTACCACAGTGGCAACGCCTTAGCAAATCTGGAAGGACTCACCAATTAAACTTACCAATGATCATATATGTTAGTACTTATGTGAGCATGCAGACGTATGCTTGTGTGTATGTGTGTGTGCATCTGTACCCCTCACCTTCCTCTTCAGGGCACTGAGCTTCTCCACTACTCCATCCAGCAGTGACACCACAGAGTCGACCACCGGAAGGCTGTTCAGGGTCTTCTCCAGCTCCGCAACCACCATTGTCACGTGACTCGTCTCCCGGTCGATGTTTTTCTGAGCGGCTCTGAAACGTTTGTTCAGAGTCTCGTAGGGGACCTGTATATACAATGCCGTTGGATATTTTCACTTTGGTGTATGGGGCATTCAGGCTTGGCAGTGGCACAGAGCAAACATGCAGCTCAGTACATTTTTACAAAGCATCGTGGCGGTTCAACAAGTGTATGATGAACTCTGTTTGATTTAGAGTTTGTACTTTGGAAAAGGTAGAGGTTTATTGAGATAGAGGTGCTGTACTAGACCTTGTATATATTCTGCCATGTTTAGTGGGTTATTCCACAAGTAGTTTGCATAGATATCCTGTCTTAGAGAGACTAAAGAGACAAACAATAACTTTTCTCCTTGCTGTTAATGTTTCTTCCAAAGACAGCAATGACAGTTGGCATGAGATTAACATAATGAACAGTGTGCTTCATGATTCACTGTGAACTGTTTTCTAGCAGCCCAACTTCTTGATATTACTGCAGCTAGCTGAGTCCAAGAACTACTCTGCGGAAACCAAATAAATCAGGGAGCAGATGCCTGGTGCCTACTTCTTCAGATCTAGCACTCCAGTCTTTCTTGCTCCTGCTGTCCACATTATTCATGGTTAATTCACAGAGTATTATGTTATTAAGATGTATATTTTTAGTAAAGCTCTAATTTGTGCTGTATTGACTTAATATGGATCCTAAAATGAATCATAATGAACCAAATAATCCTAACGCATTCCTGTTAATGGTTTTCCTAAAACTTGCAATGACAATATCTTATTATTGATGCTTCTGATTTGTTGATTATTTTTAGTGTTTGCTCTGCAACTGAGTTTCAAATCAATGAATATGTCTTTATAACCTTTTTAATAGTTATGACCAAAATTATAATAGATTAAGAGTAAACCCCTTAGAATCTCTTATTTTTCACAATTACAGGCCAATTTTTTTTTTCTGTTCTGAATTTGGTTTAAACAGGGATTGTATATTTGGCTCTAGTAAAGTAGAAAATCTGATTTAAAAAATTGATGTGATCTCTACTAATTTTTTTTTAATCTATGCATGTCCCTTTTAGAATAATAATTTGTCAGAAGAGATTCAAAAACCTCTTTCAAACCACAGAGAGGCATAAACAAACAAAACACAGGTCTATAGAATATGTCCTCCAGTGGCATGTAGCTTTGGTTTGCATGCTTTAGTGGTTGTGATACATTAAAAAACAAACAAAACAAAAAAAAAACACACCAGAAAGGATTCATAAACCACATCCTTAAAACAGAAAACTTTTTAACTAAGATGTGTGCAACGTCTGAATTCAACAAGATCTAGAGATGATTATCTATGATCAGACCAAATGGTGCAGTGTTTTTCTCCCTTGTACAACAAAACAAGATGACTTCGCAGATACCTGTGAACTAGCCTCATGTGACCGTTCATTCTCTGAGGTATTGCATGAAAAACAAGAGGACACCTTTTTGTTGCACTGAGAAGATCTCTTTTTTTCCTCTTTTAAGTTAGAGGTAAGTTCATTTCACGAATCACTAAGATTTGAGAAGTAGATTAAGACCTGCTCAGGTATGGCGTATTATATAATTCAAAAAAGCATATTTGAAAGTCGGGTTTGTATCTGTAATTGTTGTAAAATTGTACATTTTGTTTTCTGCCTGAAAACTCAGTTCCGCAAGTCTGCATTCAGACAGGCCTACAAGCTGGCTTTCACTAGCTGAGATGTAAAAATACTTAGGCGTGTTTGTGTGCGTATACTCAGAATTCTGACAGGTTTACTGCACGGTAATGTTTTGTATACAGGGTCTTTTGCAAAAGGGGCAAGGTAGTCTCAAGGGAGAGAGGGTGGTAGTCCAGCTTCTGACCAATCAGTGTCTGAGGAATGCTGAAACATCTTTCTATGCAACATGGGCTTAAATTCCAGGAATTCCGTGTATTTGACACTTTAAGCACGAGTGTTTCTTATTCCCAACCGAGCAGCATGCCTGTAACAGAAGGTTAGAATAACACTGGTGCCACGCAGGCAGGCTTAGCAGATTTTTTTCTTTGACCTTTTTTCTTTGAATGAAAGCTGTACAAATATTCTCTTATTTAATCAATTTAAGATAATGATAAACTGTTGCTACAGCTATCTGTCAGGCTACAGACTTTGTTCAGACCCACAGAGAAAAGAGTGGCACCGACACTGAAACCCTCTGTAGGCCCACTTTTATTCCTACATGGAATAGTGATCAGATATTGTTTGGAATCAATCACTTGAAAGGAATCAATACAGATTAAGACCGATAAGTAGGATCAATAATACCCTTGGTATCATTTAAATCTCATCAATTCCGATCCTTAGCCATGCAACATGATAAAATAAAGAATACTGGTGCTTAGCAGGAATTCTGGGAATTCAATTCTAATTTAACAGAGTTAAACCCAGTATGGGACCCTGTTATTCAGATATTTAATTGTACCACAGAAGAGTCTTGTATGTACTTGTAAATATTCATCAGTGTTCTGCTGGCGGAAACAGAGGGCTTTTCTGTTCAAGAATGAGTACAGACACTGTATGACAGAGAAAAGATGGAAAATACATCTTTACATCAGTCCCTCTGGCAATTATTCTTCCAAAAACGCTACATCAAGATCAGGGTTTTCCACAGATCTGTTCAAATGGTCAGTATTTGACCAGCAAATATTGATTTTGTGTGACACGCTTGGCCAAAGATCAACAAATTAATTGTGGACATGAAATGAAGGAGTCAGTGGCCAGGTACTGGTGATGATTACAGCAAGATTTAGAGAAAGATTTAGATAAAGAGAAATTAACACCATCAAGTGATTAAATGTAATTACAAATGAGACACTGAATTTATGATGGCATTTACAAACAAACAGATTTTATGTAGATCAGTCATGTCATGGTCAACACCTGAGCCATTTAACGTCGATCTTGGTACCAATAATGATCGCGCTTATCTGTTCGGTGCATCCGTATTGGTGGATATTACGTAACACCTTCTCTATTAAAGTAGCTAGATATCTCTGGTTTTATTAGGCCATTTTGTAATTATTCTTATTGATTGTGAAAAGTAATTTAATTCACCAAGCATGTAATTTACTGCAATAGTCAAAAACAAAAATTCACACCTGTACATTTAATCTAGTAATAGTTTCTTAAAAGAATTTCCAGAAAATTCACTATATCCTCATTTATACCGATGGTGTTTTAAAAATTGGCATTTTCCATGACAGGAGATTGCTAATCTATATTGGTCACATCTGCAAAAAATGTGAACAGGTGTGACATTTTTTAAAAAAATGTGTAACAAATTTTTCACACAAAGATTTTTCCTTCAACTTCAACAGATCTTTTATGATAATATGCATTTTGAGAATATAATCAATAACCCCCTTTTCAATATGACTGTCTACTGGAGCTTATGTATGGTATTACTCTTTGTCATATGACCTTGATTTACTTGGCAGTGGACATGTTATTCAGTCATAAACCCATTTCAGACGGCTCCTACATTGCTAGGCTGCCACTACTGTGAGAGTGGTTCCTTTGTTGGGAGGCGACTCATTATAAGGGACACTGACAAGCCCACTCCTACCATCACACATTTCTCATTGATGATAATCTGAATACAGATAATCATTACATGGCTCGGATAATTTCAGGAAGTCTGAAGGACTCACCCTGGAATAAAGAGACAGTATCTAAAATACTTAGCATTACAACATCAATAGACCGAAGTGGGCCTGTAATTTAAGGATTCAGGGTAATAACTCAGAAACCACCATCTTAAATGACATGTTAAATAAGAACACATGAACATTAGGGTTACTATTTCCCTTAGGAATGCTTGTGGTAAACCTTACACTGATCTAACAGAGACAAATATACAAAAACATTTTCAAGGACATAATATCCAATACAGACTGTATTTTTTTGGCAATGCAGACGAGCAGCTTCCTCATGTCTGCCAACATCATAATTCTGCTCAGTATAGCTCCAAATGTAATCAACACTGATGTCCCCCAGCTGTAGACTCCCATTTGATGCCAATTATAACCATCAGTCCTGTCTTAAAATGGTGCCCATCATGTATCCTCAAACCTACTGCAGCATCCAGGCAAAGACAGACACATCCCCCAAAAACCACGGCCATGGCTTTCTGAACACAGAGAACACAGCAACGCCAAACGCCACGTTTATATCCATCATGGCATTATCGCACCATAAGTCACCACACAACAAAAGCTGTCAATACATACGCTCCTCGCAGCCGGACTTTACACGACGACGCTTTCTTTCTTTCTGTCTTTTTCTCTCTCCCCCCCTCCACGACTCCGAGACGACCGAGCACAGGAAGCAGCCCGGACTTGTTTCGGCTCGTCTCTTTAGCGGTGGTGTCGCAGTAACGCTGTGTGGAATGGAGGCACAGTGCGTGTGTGCGGCGGCGGGCTGTGATTTCTCTCGCTGGCCATTTTGAAGTGCACGGAGGCAGCAGCGATCTGATGACACTGCGCTAACTCGCAGGGGCTGTTTCACTCGTAGCTTCGCTTTGCGGGCTCCCTCTCCCCGGCGATTCCCCGAGAGCCCGATCCACCTTCCAGCCCAGCTAGAATCTGCATGCTCGACGTTACGTGTGTGGTAGGCTATTCCATCTTTTTTCGCGACGATTAAATAAAAAAAAAAGGTGGATAACAGTGGTTTTGTCACAAGCAAGCAAGCAAGCAGGCAAGCTAGCAGGCCAATTACGTCTGCATGGCATTTCATTGACGCCGTGCCTGATTGTTGAAGGGATGAGCAACCATGTTGTTTCATGTTCTGCTTGTGATCGTTATTGAAACGTTCATCCCGGCCTCTAACTTAATTCGTCTACCAAACCGTAGGGCGTCCGTCTTAGCTCGTCCGTCAACGTCAAACTCATCAACGTGTCACCGCCGTTAAGTTAACACGGCGTTAGCACGTTAACTGACATGTCACAACTACTGAGGGGGACCATCTTGTCAAAAACGGGCTTCAACTTGAGCTAACGTCTCCGAGGCCCCCCGACATACTTCGCGCCGATAACAAGGGCTGCATTAAGACAGTGGACTACCGGCTAACCAGCCAACGCAAAGTGTTCTTTGTCGATCTCCCCAATCTCTGCTGTCGCTTTTCAAAAACGCGTGGTTATTGGACGGTGCTACCCGGCTAAGCTAGTCCGGCTAACGTTAGCCTCCCTGTCAAGCTCGCTGCCCTCGCTATCTAATGAACTACTAATTCCCACTTTCCAACTAACACCATGCGCATCGCGTGTTTCAGCAGCTCGGGGGTGGTTGGGCGATCAATAAATGCCGGTTAGGGCTTCTGTTTACCTTCAGGGTGGGATATTCTTGGACTTTGAGAGCCATGGACAGTTGAGATGCTGTCTCTTGCACCGCCATCTTGGTTTTGTGGTCTTCTTGTGGTTGTTTGTGTTTTTTTTCCCATATACTCAGAACGGCCCCGGCGCTCACTACCGCCACCTGGTGGCACGGTGTCAACACGCCACGTAAGATTCCTCAGAAGCGTCTCAGGATTGAGTTCGTTTGTCGATTCGAGATGAGACACAGCGTCTCGTTTACATCAGACGCTGTTGTCTAGAGAAGAAACCTCACCAGAATATTAATTTAGCAGCTGTTCTGAATAAAGCTGAAGCAAATCGATTATTATCATTATCGTTTAATCTGTTGATTATTCATCGATTCAATCATTTTGTCTCTACAATGAAAAAAAAATTAAAAATACCCGCTATAATTTTACAGAGTGTTCAAATGTCTTTTCTTTGTCTGACCAACAGTCCAAACCCCAAGGATATTCAGTTTAAAATGATATATGACCAACAGGGGGAAAAAAGGCTCAATTCTCACATTTTAGATACTGGAACAAACAAAATTACAAAAATTGTATGATTTTCAAAGCAGTTGCTGATCAATTTTCTGTTGCTCAAGTAATTAATCAATTCAATCATTCCTGCATTTCTAATTCGGGAGCTTTCAAATTAGCACATGCGCTTCTTGAGCATATGGCATTTGCCCAGTCGTCGTAGAATTGTAAATGCTCAATTTACCACTTCGAGGACCTTTCATCCACACTTGCCTATAATCTAAAAAGACATTTAGCAATTCTACCTGCTTACTTATTTCAGTCCACAGACATTGTGGTCCAGTGCGAGAGCACCCACATTCCTGTAATTAAATCAAAGATGCAGCTAATCAACAAAAACTTTATCAGTTACTGTTGTCAATAATCTCGTATTCCCTAGGGCTACTGTATTTGCGCATCCACTTCAAGATGAGGTAAATTTGAGCCTCATCAATCACTCATCACACTTACTCACACAACTGTAATCTGACAAAATTATATTCCTGTTATTCTAGTACTTCCCTGGTATATTAGGTAATTCAGAATTTGACTGAAACTACAGATTTATTACCATCAATACCAGGCGGAATAGATCACAGCAGTGTGTGTTGTAGTCAAATCTAATCAAGAATGAAACAGTTGATGTCATTATCAAGCAGCGATGCCAACTGTTTAGTTTCAAGATTCTGAAATGTTAGGATTTGCTGCCTCTTTTGTTTAATATCACTGTAAATTGAATATTAGTGGGGTTCGAGACTGCTGGTTGGATCAAATAAGCAACTAAGGATGTCGCATTGAGTCCTGGGAACTGTGATCAGCATATTCATATATGTTTTAATATTTCTGACATTTTAGAGATAACACTTGAGAAACTAACAATTTGGTTAACTCATAATGAAAATACTAGTTAGTTATAGACCTGCTGTAGCACCTAGGACTAATTAGTAATTTCCAAAATTTCCCATAATACAAATCACTACAGACTACATGGACTATATAGAAGGTGTGTGTATGGGGTGTTGTATGGAGGGAGTGGTATTTTCAAAAAAAGGAGGAGCGATATTGGGGAAGTCAAGGGCTCTTTTGTGACTTACTGACAGTCATGACTCTGGTTTCAAATGAGAAGCAACAAAATGTAAGAAATCAAATTTGTAGTGAGTGAGGAAATGAGCTTTAGGTTTTAAGTAATACCAAATTACTCTCATCTGGAGCCCAGTCTGGGGTATAGTTCCACCTAAAATTAAACCTCTGAATCCTGTGGTAGGAATTTATATAGCAATATCTATTATCACAACATTTTATTCCACATGAAGAAATGGAAAAACATTGAAAAAGAGAGAGACTGCCCTGCTTCAGGCAACTTTTACAATACAGGCAATCAGTGCAAGTAATTTCCAGTCTTTTTATATGTTGAAAATACAGATTACAGTCCATATGAGCCCCCTCTGCACCCGTTCCATATCATGGCCACATTTCTTTTCCTGTGTGAGTGTGAGTACCCTCCCCCCAGCCGTGGTGAACATATTGCCATTGGCCGCTGTCCAGTGCCAAGCCGTGGTGATTGGCTGGCACAAACTGTAATGGCTTACAATTGGCCCATTATCTGCTGCATGCCCCACACCCCCCAAGAGCCCCCCCACACAGCTTTGGAACAAAGTGGAACAGTGGACACAGAGAGAGGAAGGTGATGCAAGGTTTGTGATGTATTTTTGGCCCCGTATCGAGTGCTTCCTGTGTGTAATTTGTGTGTAGTGCGCGTGAATGTGTGTGTGTGTGCGCGCGCGTACTGTGAGTTTATGTGATAGTAGCGGCTGTGCTGCAGTTTGGTTCTACCCCGTGTTCAGGTTTTGAAGAGATAACTCGGTGCCAAGCCAAATAAGAGGAAAAGGACTGTGTGTGTACTTACTGTATGAGGGCTCGCTTGTGTATGAGATTGTATGAACATATGAATGTGTTAATTTTTGTTTATGTGTGCACAGTGTGTGTGTGAAAGGAGGCTTATTATTTATTGATAAAGAACTTTGCAGGAAAAAAAATGGTATATCTGCCTCTTTAAAGATGGCTTTCGCCCAGAGTGGCTGTTGAACAATTCAATTTATTGAATCTAGAAAGAAGCTATGAGTCCTTGATTCTGATTGAGTCTTGGCTCTTATCATCAATTTTCTATCTTCAACCATGATTTATCCAAACATCTAAGATCAAAAAGTTCTTTGTAAACCCTTGCCCTGATGATATACTTTATCAGTCAGAGTCTGAAGGCTTTGAAGTGAGCCCCAGGGGGACAGTGCCCTCCTTTTATGACCACCTTCATTAGCATACATCCTCAAATAAAGATGTGAGGAGTTGAGAGACAAATTTAATGTGATTTTAATAAGAAACTGAAAATTACATGCTTTAATTTTGTGTGCCAAAATCTAAAATTTTAACTCAACCAAGACTGCACTTACGTTGTTTTAAAACTATGTCAACTACTCATTTAGAAAGGAAAAAGTTTTCTTAAATTTCCTATTTGCAAGTAGCTTTAAAAGTCACTCGGTGTGTAAAATGCAGTGATCCCTCCCCAAACAAGCTTATAAATCCTTTTAAGAGCCAATTCTCAAGTACAGTGGAGCTGAAACAATTAGTTCAATGAAAGAAAATTGATTGACAGCTGTTTTGGTTGTCAATTATCACTTAAGCAAATCTTCAAGCAAAAATGCCAAACGTTACTGTTCTGGCTTCTCAGATTTGAAGGTTTCTAGGTTGTCTTTGTCTTATGTGATGGTATATTTCTCGTTTGGTCGTAGACATCTGAAGAGTTCACTTTAGAGGCTTGTGATAAGCATTTTTCACCATTTTCCGACATTTTATCGACCAAACCTGAGAATTGAAAAATAGCCAGCAGATTGTTTTAAAATAAAGGGTTAATTGTAACCCTTAAGTAAACAATGAGAATTTAAGTAATTATTTTAATGAGAAAAGTCAAGAACACTTCACATACTGTAAACGAGACCCTCGTGATTGTCACAGATATTAGATGCGTAAGTGTTTTAAAAACAGATTTATCTTTTCCTCTGTGGAGGGCTGACAGTGTCGGTCTCTGCTGACCATGGTCTTCTCATCTTGACCAGAGGTTCAAACTGACAGATTTCTAACTAAAAGCCAGTATCTATTTCTTTGAGACCTCATGCCATTAAATTTTAATGAGGCTTCTATTAATTGTAAACATCTATATATATATATATATATATATATATATATATATATATATATATATATATATATCAAAGTCTCTTCCTTTTTTTCGCACCCTTCTCTTATCCTTCTCCTCATCCTCGACCCTCTTCCTCCTACTCTGCTTCTTCAAACTGCTTTCTTTTGATACCCCTCTTTTTTCTCGTATCCCATCTACCCTTCCTTTTCCTCCCTTCGTTCTTCTCTTCCACCCACCTGCTCCTCCTTTCATCTCTCCTTCCGGTCCCATCTACTCTACCTCCTTCCTCCCTCCTTCCTCCTCTACATGTGGATTAGTTTCTTCAGTATCCGCTCTCTTCTCTATAGTGGTGTCAACATTGTTCTGCGGCTCACTGTCAGTGTCCATTTATCAAAATTGTTGTCTGTATATCTGTGTTTTATGTGACTACATTTGCACGTTTGCAGCTCATGGGATTGGCAGGGTGTGTTTGCAGCTAAAGTATGTTTTAGTGTGTGTGTGTGTATACATCCACGTGTCTGATTCAACTTTTTTTCTAGGTGTGTGTACACGCTTTGCTGCAGCTGCATTATTCTATATCATGCATATCAGCGTTTGGGCCTGTACCACAGTATGTCAGAGTGACTGTATATTAATTTCTCTGTGCAAAAGCTTGTGTCTGTGTGCATGTGCAGGCATATATCTTTGTAATTATGTGTCCATGTGTACGTGTGCCAGTGTGTTTGCGATAGCTCTTGGACTAGCTGGCTGTCAGTCTTGATAAGGCCAGCGGTTGGGAGGCGTTAGTCGGGGCTGCTGCTTGCCCGTCCTCCGCGTGGTGGATCTGCTGAGAAGGAGCTGAACCATTAGACACGCTGCAGTGACTACAGAAAGAAGGGGTGGGAGGTGGGGTGGGTGGAGATGTATGGTGTGAAAGCCTGAGATGGAAAAGAGAGGGGAAGAGACATGGGAATGGGGGGGGGGTGATGGAGTGCGAATGAGATCGAGAGAGAAATGGGGTGGGACAGGAGACAGAGGCAGGATGGGTAGATGGATGAGCAGGAGGTAAAGAGATAGAGAGGGGATAGGGAGGGGAAAAGCAGACAGAGGGGAGGTATGGGAGGAAGGTAGATGGGGAGGGAGAGTTAAGAGTGACAGGGTGAGGAGTGGAGAGGCAGAGGAGTTGGAGCAAAAGACAAATCGAAGACGAGGACGACGACCGAAAAAACAGTGGTTGCGGGTTGATAGGAGGAGGAGGAGAGGAAAGGGTGTAACTATTAACATCCACAAAATGTACATGTGCATATCACTGTTTGGGACAGACGCATCGAATAGTGAACCGTACAATTACGTCCTCTGCCACCTCTTCCTTCTATCACTTTTTCCCTCTTCCACATTTCCCCCCACGAGCAGCATTAAATATTCTATCAATAATGACACGTTCCTGCCTTCTGAGGAGCATTTCCTCTTTCTTCTCACTCCCCCCATCTCTCTATCTCCCCCTCTTTTTCTCGTTCCCTGTGTAGCCAGAACAAATCAGATATCATCTCCCTGCACTGCCCTCTCCTCTCTCTGTCCTTATTTAGAGACACTGAATATGTTCCATGTGTCATATATCTCCCGGGGAACCTCTTGCGTCTTGCGTGTGAGAGGCGGCTGGGGCTGAATTTGCCATCGGCCTTGTCAACGAGATAAATGTGTCTCTGCGGCTTCCCTCGGTCGACTCCGGGTTGTCAGTTTGAATTTGGTGTGAGAACAAAAACAGGGCTTGCACACCTCAACTATATCTTGGTATACATGCAACCTGCATTGTTATATCAAGTGCTTTAAGAAACCAACCCCATAGCAATATCTTTGTCATGTGAGGTGATGACACAGGCTGTATACTGTTGATTGGTGAAATTAATACGTTTTGTGACTGAATTGGCATAATTTGTTGCGGTTAATATATCGTGGTCGTTATGGTGCAACATTAAGCAGCTGAAATGTTCCTTCTAAAAGCAAGTGGCTGATACTCTCTGCAATGTGGAGCAAAATTTGATGCATCACCCCCTCACATAGCTTCTAAATCATATAGCAGGCCATTAAAGTAGCCATCGTGATTTTAACATTATTTATGCTTCGGTACTTGGGCTTTTCTTGCCTCACTTATCATCAGTAACAGACTTTTGTTCGAATCTTTATAGTGTTGAGGGGAAAAAAAGAGGACACGATGGACTTTTTTTTTCTTTAAGTCTGAAACCCAGGGAAAGGCTTGAGATTGTTAAGAGCAGCTGCCACTTTCAGTTGCAATTTAGGTAACCCTAAATCAGCTTTTGCATGATAACACAAGGGGGTTTTACCACTTCTGCTGCTGCAGCAGACTGCTGCTTAGCACTGCTATGAGAATTGGGCGTTAGTTTCACTGTTGTATACCTTGTTGAGTCATGTCTTCTCCCTCTGTGACTTCGGTTTCTGGAATGGACATCATTGAATGAACAGACCTAGAGTCACAGGGATCAGTGGTGTCTGTGGTGGTAGTGGTATTCGCCCAGAGCGATCTAGGCGGCAGTCACAAAACATGCCAAACGCAATTTTGCTTTGACTCATACACTACATGTACCCTTTCTGGCTCTTGATTGGGCAGAGTTCCCATCAGAGCTCTTTGATCCCCAACTCGGTGTGCCATCATGGGAAGAGTGAGGTAAAAGATGTTCAGGAAACCAACAGCTGTTGAGGAGACACTGCAAATTTTAAGTTGTACTAGTTTTCTAAAGAAAAAAAATGGGCCCAGAGCTGTGCTATGTAAAAGGCAGTCAGAAATCCTTTGTATGAACCTGCTCCAATTTCTAAATAAAGCAAAACACGAGGAGCGCATTGCTTATTTTCCTTTGAAGTCGAAAAGTACTTTTTAAGCTAAATCCGTTTTATCATTCTGTTAAGAATGAAGCCAGTAGTGGATGACAGGAATGATAAGAGAGAAAGGGGGGGAATAACATGACAAAGGTTATGTGTTATGAGTCAGCCTACTGACAGTGTTGAAAACAACAGTTTCCCTGACCCTCCGCCTCTTTTTGGATTTGAACAACTCGCCCACTGGCTGTGTGTGACATTTACCAATAGTGAGGATGTGATGTAACCATCATTGCTGTTAAACTAGGTTAGGCCCTGGCAGTTAGAGGGGTGTCGGATGCTGCTTTTATCACTTCGGTTATTGAGTGGCTAAATGTAGATGAGAGTGACTGTAGATGAGAGTGACTGTAACCACAGCTCAAATCGAAAAAGCCTGAGAAAGTGTTGAGCTGTTTAACAGACCTAAGCATAGAGATGGAGAGTTTAAGAGTAATATAGTCAGAAATATAATAATTTTGTCAGAAATTCAATTATGGAATCAGAAACATGGATTATTGAAACTATTGCCCTATTCCAAGTTTTGGAAATAGCCATAATACTGTGCACACCTTAAGAAAAGAAATCTGCATATCATACTCCTAGACAGATGACACATCTTTCAAAAGACAAGGCCCATCAAGGATTCCACATGCTGTTTGTCCAACAAATAGTAATCAACATATTCAACAACAGTTTTGTCCATCTCTGTAGCAACAATATTATTAAAAGATTACATTTATAGTACAATTTTGTTTTTCTAACAACTTCAAGCCACTACAAGGAGTTGCATTTAAACAACAATATGGAGTAGGTTCAGAATCACATTTTTACTCAAGGTGAAATACAATGTCAGTCGGGATGCTATTACCCAATTAAAGAAAAAAAAATGCAATACAATTGTACTCATACCTTCCATGTGCCAAATATTTGTGTGAAAACAAAGTACCAATACAGTTGATTAAAGTTTGCAAAACATGCACATTATTTGTTGATTTTTAAAGGACAATTTATTATTTAGTGCTGTATAACTGAAATTTAATGGTCATTAGCAACTGAAATAACTTATTTATTCCCAAGTTTGGATGCTCTGAAACAATGCCAACACTACTGGATCTTAGAATTGAATTTGTATAATTGCAAAACTAAACTTAATATTTAAAGTTAGTATTCAAAGAGCCAAACCAGTAATTAAGTTTGATCTTGGGAACTGATTTGCAGGGTGCACACCAATTCAATTGGTTTTACAAGCTTTGTATAAGCTTTTAAATTTTTGTCCAGATATTAGATGTAAAAAGTTTTACTCCATTTCTACAGCTGTGTTTTGCATAACTTTTCTTTCTTTTCTGCTTTTTCCTCCCTGTCGTCTTTGAGGAAACAAAAGATGAATTTTGGCTGGTGTTGGCTCCTCCCCATTCCTGCTCTCTCTCTCTCTCTCTCTCTCTCTTTCTCTCACACTCTCAAACACACACAGACACACACACACAAACACATACTCGCTCTTGCCCCTCCTGCTCCCTTAAATGCAGCAGTGCTTGCATTTGGTGTGTGTCTGCACGTTCTTTTTTTGTGTGTGTGTGTGCCTAAGACAGAGGGAGAGAAGGAAAAACAGAAAGATTTTCTGTAATAGAAAGTGAGAAAGGGAGGGGAGGGAGCTAGCTAGAGACGGCAGGGAGGGAAGGAAGGAAGGAAGGAGGGCGGGAGGGGTAAGACGGATAGAGAGAGTGAGCGAGCAAAGAGGACGGAAGGGAGGGGAGAGAGCAAGAGAAAAGAGGGGGAGCACATGTGTATGCTTGTCACTAAGGGGCTGGGAGAAGGACTAAGGGAAGCGAGGTAGCTGGCCACAGCCGCCATATGCTGACTGGATTCCTGTTCATGTCTGCTGTGTGAAGACTGTAGGTTTCTGTTGTGTGCTGGCCGGCTGGGGAACACACCATGGGAAGCTCACATCTCCTCAACAAAGGCATGCCTCTAGGTAAACAACTAGCACTCTGCTTTTATGTGGGGAACTGTGTGTGTGTGTGTGTGTGTGTGTGTGTGTGTCTGTGTGTGTGTGTGCGTGCGTGCATGTGCGTGTGCCAATATTTGTGAACTCAGTGTACATTATTCTGCCTTCTTCCTCCCCTCCCCCTTCTCTCTTCCTCTCCCTTTTTCCGTCTCCTCCTTCTTCTCTTAATTCTCTCTCTATTATTTTTTTTTTAATCGCTCAGCCCTCACTTGCCAAACAAGAATGGTTAGCCTTTTCTCTATTGCTGTGTGTGTGTGTGTGTGTGTGTGTGTGTGTGAGAGAGAGAGAGAGAGAGAGAGAGAGAGAGAGTGTATGTGAGTGTGCGTCTGTGTGTAGTGTGAAGAGGAAAATCTCTATTGAATGCTGCTTGAACACCTCCATTTGTGGCGACAGAAATAGATCTCCCTCTCCTTCGAGGGCTAGCAAGGACATGACACATATTTCCCTTTCATTGTGCTTCTTTTACGGAGAGCGGTTGCCTTCACTGAAGCGAGCACGCACACGCACGTGCGCACACGCGCACACACACACACACACACACACACACACACACACACACACACACACACACACACACACACCACAGGCATGCATGCATGTACACACATACTCACATGTATATGGGAACCCAGCTGAAAAAAATATTCAAGGATATACCCATGAAAGCACACAGCTGGACTCTCACACAGGTGACAGATGCACTTTCTGATAAGGTCTGGAAAAGACTGTTCTAGAAAACTGGCTCAAGGTAGGGCTGCTAAGGAATAAGGGGGTTGGGGGGGGGGTGGAGGAGCAGGAGGGCGTGAGGATAAATGATCATCCACCCTAAAGCAGAATAATTGTATCCTCTGGTCACCTAATTCTGGATTTGTGAGGCAGTTTTCTCCCAAAAGAAACCAGAAATTGTAATCTGTGATGTCATCAACAGGCTGCGGGCTGTGTCTCTTTAGGACATCAAATATTAAAGTTGCAGCCCCCCCCCTCCTTTTTTCTTAAAAAATTCCTTTGGGAGAGATCTTCTCCGCATCCGCCTCAACGATCCCCCGACAGCTCCAGAGTCCAAGGTCATAGGAATAACGACCGTGAATTATGTTTCAGGGAGGTTTGCCCTTTTAAGATGCTCGAGCACAAATCACCAGCATTCAATAACCGTGAGACTGATCTGGAGGCGGGATCTGTTTTGGCACACCGTGGAGATCATTGAACCTTTAAGGCTTGCCTTAAAATCAGTCTGTCAGCCCTGGTGATTGATGGATGTGTTGATTCATGTTTCGAAAGGCAGGGGTTCTCTGAGCTGTGACTGTTGAGTCATGTCTGATCTGATTATAAAGACCTAGATCAACGAACTACACGTGTCAGTTACTTCCTGCATCCTTTGTGAAGTCAGATTTTCTGGCTAAGACACTGAAATGTAATCTTATTGTTCATTTGGTTTCTACAACTGGTGTATTTGATTTTACAAGATGATCTTACAAGCTGTTTAAAAGGTGAAGAATTGATGGGATTGTGCTTAACAGCTCAGGCAGTTTCCCACCACGAGGTTAGGTTGCCTTATTATGTCAAAGGATAAAATCAAGGAAACAGTTCATGTTGTGACATGATGCCAACTTAAGAAAAACCACAACCCAATGTCACTTGTGAGTGCTATTAGTTTAGAAGTCATGAAATACACCTGCACAGCAGCAATGAACAAAGAACTTGTTTTAATGAATTAACTGTTTCATAAGCTTTACAAATCCAAAACACTAGAAATCAGTTTGGGGATTGTTTTACATTCCATTTTTTTTTTATAATATTTCATAATTGCTTTTTACATATTCATTTGAACTACATCATCACAGACAAGCTTTCTGAGTTGAGCAATTGATTGAAACAACCTGAGTAGTCTAAAAAAAATAGACACCTATGCAAGTATTATTGACAGCACTTAGAAGTGCATAAAGCCTTAAGTGCTCAGCAAAGAGACTGTACGTAGGAACAACCGCTGAAAGGCTGAATCTATTATGTCTAATGCACACAAGAAAATGCCTGAGCTAAAAAGGGAGGCAACAGTGAACGGCCAGGCATTTCAAGGCATGACATGAAGGTTAGCCAATATAATACTTGCTAGTTAAATTAAACTACATTGAAAAAGCTTGTGCATTATATTACGAAATGCTATTCAAAAAGGGAAATGTAACTAAGAGTCATGACACTCCAGACAGGTGGCTAAATGACAGTGCCGTCAGCTGCAGGAAAAATAACAGGCTCGCGATGTAACATCCCAAAACAACAATTAGTCAGAGGGTGATAATTAAACTTAATGAAAAGATGTCACTACTCAGACACATGCATTGCTGTTATTAATTTATATGCCAGACGAGTCGGTGAGTGTGTTCAGAGAAAGACCTGAAGCTGAAACGACTCACTCAGCTATAGCCATGTAGCAGGACCTCAGAAATAGCAGCCGGCACACTGGCACAGTTTTACATTTGGTGTCATCACATACAACTTTATATCTACTGTCTACACTAGAAGTCTTGTACTGAAATATTGATTAGGTGGCAAATGCCCAGTAACTTTGGCTGTCTCACGGTTTAAATTTGGCACCTTTTTTAAAATTTTCATCAAATTTCTACGAAAATTAGAAATGTGGCCGGCTAAATGAGTATATAGGTCAGCTACTGACGGACTGTAGATCTACTGTGGTCATTAGAATTGAGTTTAAAATAAATCAGTGCACATTAATAGTCTCAGCAAGATTTTATGAGCCAGTTACAATAATTAAGTCATTTACTGACTAATAGACTAACTCTAATAATAAGGAAATATGTGAAATTAAGCAATTTTTATTTTTGCTGAGGCCCCCTCTGGGTCCCTGGACACCAGTGTGGGAACCCTTAATCTAAATACAATAAATGTCTCATTGCCTTAATAATCCATTAATGGGGCACATTAACTCCAGAGTATCCAGACTGACCCCAATCCAATTGAAACTTCAAAGTGATTGTGACTTTCTCCTGCATATTAACAGTTAATCCAATATAACAGGCCAAGGGCTGTACAATAATCCAGTTACAGCCTGCATTTAAATGTAGTATTTCCTGTAGGGCAAGTATTTTATAAGGCAGTGCTTAACATTTTTTGGTTTGTGGCAGCTTATAAATCAGCATTGTCTATTGGTGACACCCCTCACACTGGCTATGTACAATGGTGAAGAGCTGTTCACCTCTTTTCAGGTTGTTAAATTTACTTTTACATTTTTACGTTTAAATTTATTTTCAGAGGCCTACAGATTGAAAATAGTTTATTTCACATCAAACAACTGTGATAAAATGTAGTGAAGTAAACATATAATTAATAGCAAATGTGTGTTTTCTAACCCATATAGAGAGACTGCATATCCAGTTCAGTGCAGGGGATGTGTGTGGGGCTTCTGCTGTATAGCTGTATTGATCTATTGATCTAAAAATCTAGGCAGTGCTTACTATAAAGCTGAAATTTGTGCTTTGAAACCCTAAAAACTTTCCACAAACCTTCTATCTGTACAGAAAATTGAGTAGAACTGCTATAGAATTGAGAGATAAGTAAATATGCGCAGGTTGTCAACCCTGCTCCCAATTGGGTGCCACAAATAGGCCGCTGCCAAACCTTGCATTTCCTTGTCTGTTTTGCTGCTGGTGTCTTAGTAATGGGAACAAAAAGCTGACAAACCTGAACTGGCTTGCTGATACAGTACCTGCAAATTAAGACCTTGTACTTGTATCTGTGTGTTTGTGTGTGTGTGTGTGTGTGTGTGTGTGTGTGTGTGTGTGTGTGTGTGTGTGTGTGTGTACAAGTATGAGTGTGAGAGGGAGGGAGAAAGCGAAGACCTGAGGGTGATCATTTCTATGTGTAAGCACTTGTAAGTATCATATATCACTGAATATTAGTTATGTCAACCAGCATGGATTGTTGTGCTGACTATGCACCTGTGTTTCTGTATCTGTGGGTGTGGTGGGATGCGAGTGTGTGTGTGAGTGCGCACAAAGGAGATAGGATTGGTGGTGAGGGATAAGCATGTCTGTCTTCTTGCTTTTCCTCCATAGGAACTCAAGTGTGGGTAGTAGGAGAAAGAAGACAGGGAAGAAAAAGAATAAAAGACTGCAGAAATGTCAGGCTACCTGGACACTGCCCATTTGTCCGTTTACAGTGGATGATAATAGAGTGTTGATATAAAACATGGGTTTTCTCATTCGTGGAGAGATGGACGGGACAGGAGAAGAAAGGAAATCGTATGGGTAGATAAAGAAGCCTGGGGAAATGGGACTGAAATGAGAGATCAAGATCTGAAAATGAAGCAACGTTAGATGAGGGGTTGGTGAGCTCCACACTGAGGGGGTGAAAGACAGATATAGGGGCTTTTCAACCGCGTCATGTTGCTGCATGCCACAAGAGCCGGTAACATTATAAATCAACCATGCTGTGGCTCGATGCTTGGTTGCTTTGGTCGCAGGCGGCTGACTGATCACAGGTGCCGACAGCAACGCTCTCCTCTCTCTCGTGCACAGAGCAAAATACAAACACGGTAGCTGAAATGTGTCGTCTTGCCAAGGTTCATTTTCAGTTCAGTCGGAAAGGGGCTGAAAAGAGATTTAATTCAGGAAGTCTGACCTTATTTCGGAACTGAAAAACCAAAGAAAAAAACATTTAACAGCGCAGCTGCTAGCTGGGTGGGAATTTCTGGCAATAACTGGAGAATTTTTTGTAAAGGAGTCTGTTTGTGCAGTTTACATAGACTGAAATGAAGGAGAATCGATGCCTGATTTGATCCCAATATAGCTGATAGGCCTACATGAATAAGACTTATGTAGATCTGCAACTATTATTTGCAAGATTGCTTATTCAGTTAATTGTTTTCTCAGTTAAGTGATAAATCATTTAGTCTGTAAAAAGTCAAAAAAAATCTTACATTTTAAAAGCTGAAACTAGTAAATATTTGAAGTTTTTGCTAGAAAACTGACTTAACCAATAAATTGATTATAAAGATTTTTGCAGATTAATTTTCTTTTGATTAACTAATGGATCAATCATTTTAGCTCCAGTGTCATCAATAATTAATCAGCTAAATGTTTTCCTGATTAATCAAAAACATTTTGATATATCAAATTTCTGCAAATAGGGAAAAATGCCCATCTTAAAATGTCCAGGCTGATGTCTTCAAAAAAATAACATCCAAATTAAGTGATCAAAATGTTTGCAGGTCAGTTTTTTGGCCATCAGCAAAGCATTTAAATTTCAACTTTAGATTTATGTACAAACCATGTTTTTATATATATATATATATATATATATATATATATATATATATATATATTTATTTTTTTTTTTTTAATTAATTTATTTTTTAAAATTTATTTATTGTTTTTACAACAAACCCACATATGCTCTGAAAATGAAAACCCCTCGTTTTAAAAGTGTGTGATGACACACCACTGTTGTCATTCTTTCATTTCGGTCAAAACCAGGGACTTGCAGCCCGTTTTGGCAGCCCGCTCTCTATCGAGCCTGGCAGACTTCCCGGTCACCCGCAGGTTTTTAAAACAAATGAAAATTGCTGATCTTTGACATTGTCTCTGTTGACTGACAGTCGGAAAACATTGTCTCCTTCCTCAGGGACAAAAATCCAGCTGTTCCCGTGAGCTGGTCAGTGACAGCTGGATGCAGGCAGACTGCAGGGCTTTCCCACTGGCTCTCATGCCGCAGTCCCAGCAGTTATTTGCAGATGCTTTTCCCCCCATCTCTAAATGTCAGTCAAACGGCATTAGCATCATTCTGGTTTGATTAAACATATTCCAGGACTCAATTTTCATATCGGGGAATGTCATTAAGTCTGCCAGGCCCATAAGCATGAACTGTGCAGGTGTAGACGTTACTAAGCAGATGGTCCTTGTTTTTATTGAACCATTATCCCCAACATAACTTTCTTTTCTTTCAATTCTCTTGTTGACTTTGGTCGCAGATCAATTGCTCATTGATTACTAGATCAATTACTAGTCATTACTGCATTGCCTCAAAATGTTTACCAGATACAGTGAATCTGAATCAAAGCATAGTTGCAGAGAAACCCTGGCTAGATGGCAGGACCAGAGCTGGAGCTGCAGCCCTGTTGGCTGTGCACAGGCCTGTTTGCACTGTGAAAGCTCCCAGCAGTCAACCAACCCCCGGGGCTATGGGGGGTAGCGAGAGAGCGGGGGCTGAGTATGTACTGGAGTATTGAATATAATGAGAAAGGGAGAGTAGAGATGGAAGAGATGGATTAAGTTTTAGAGTTTAGGAATTGAGCAGAGGGAGCTGAAAGTCTGGGCAATTATTTAATATAATGAAGAATTTAATGAGTGTTTAATGTGACGGGAAAGCGAGAAAATGCATGAAATAAAAGAAACCAGGAGATAATGGCCACTGAGTTTGTTCAATTTAAGAATTCAAAAAGAGAGAGTGGTCTAATATTTGCTATGTTCAGCTTAGGTTTGTGTGTGCGGCAGAGACAGAGTGATAGAGAGAGCAGACAGGTGTTTTATCATATAGGAGAATACTACTCAGCAGTCAGTGAGGCTGGTCCTTCCAAGGTCATGCTTGGTGATGGAATGAGAGCTATTTCCTCCCTCACTCTGACCAAGTGTGAGCTGGAGAAATGTCTGGAATCTCTGTAACTTTCCAAAAACGCCACTCCGCTGCACAACTGACTAGACTGACCGGATTTTAGGATTTTGTTCAAGTGAACACCAGATTTAATGTTTTTTTAAATACCCGCCCCATAGCTGAATCTCAGTTTGTTCCTACGTCTTTCAGCTAAAATGAAAGCTTTTAAAAGATAAGCCTATAGGTCAAGGAACTGTATAGTGCAGCAACTACAGGCAAGCAAGCTACTTATAATTACATCTGTGTTACAATGAGGGCTGTGTTGAAGCCTCATAGTACTTTTTGTTCATGGTGAATTCCAATTTCTCAGCTATGCACCATTGATTTTATATTGATGTGTAAGTGCACTGGCCTCCAGGCAAATCCTATTACGGAAAGCTAATGTTTTACTAGGCCACATAAGGCATTGTGAGCAGGATTTGAGTTTCACCTTACTGGTCTTCCTGCACTGTGGCGCTGCTTCATCAGATCAGGTTTCATGCTGTAATCTGACGATGGAGATAAAAAGACAATACAGAAATTGAGTGATGGATTGTGCTAAGTTGTTGAGCTGCTTCAGTGCCAGCTTTTGAGTGCTGCAAAAATGCAGTCTATTATCCTTCTGCTTTAACAGTGAAAACACACAGGAAGCTCTTTTATCTTCATACAGTGCAGTTAAAATCACACAAGTTGTCAGCACTACAAAATCTTCAAAGCAAAATCAAGGCAGAAGCCAGGATTTAAATGTCTATCTCAAACTGTAAAGCTGTAACTGTAGTTGCAAAAATCAGCATTTAATTTCTTATGCTAATTGTATGCAGCAATTCTGTGGTTATGGTAACATGATTCTCCCACATGCACTGAAACCCTGCTATGTGACACATGCAGGAGGAAGTACGTGTCTTTTAGTTTAAAATATCTCATGAGTACGTTGTTTCAAAAAAATCATTTTTTTAAAAAAATGGCGCTGAAGTAGACTAAAAGTAGCCTGCACAGTACATTACCTCAAACCTAAAGTATGCTTCATAGCATAACCCAGACTGAATACAGACACATCATTTCTGTTCTCTAAATACAGAGTCTAAACACTTGTATTCTGTCACAACCAAACCCCCAACACTGCAGCACAGTGGAGCATGAACCAAAAATGCAAGTAATCACTGTATACATTAGTTCCCCATGCATGCACACTGGCTCAGTCAACAACCAGAGAAAACCACTGAGAGTCCGTAGAAAAAAATCACCACTGTTTCAAGACTAAGCAGTATGATTTTAGTAGTATTTTCTTTGTGCAACAGTATTTCTTATGAGAAAGATAATCCATCTGTGTTTGCCCAGGGTGGTTTATTGCATGTTTTTTTTTTTTTTTTCAGTACCTCCCTGCTCCTTATTCATATTATTAATACAGTTACATTTATTCACCTCCAGGAGCTGCCCAGTACAACACAGTCCTGAGCTGTTTCACTTGAGCAAATGGGAGGGAAAACAAAGGGCATGACAAAGACAAGGAGCTAATATTTGGCCAAATGCAGATCTCATGTCAACACATTTCCAGAAAAGAAACAACGATTTTTAAAAGTTGATTATGCTAAATGTCAGGTTTTAGATGTGACCCCAAAGGAAAGATACAAAGGCATCTCCTCAAACTATTTTTGCACCAACATATATATCATACAAGAAGAAATCAATTGATTGCGGAAGAAGCCGATATACCCATTTCTCCAACAACGAGAGCATGTGATGCCCACATGGGATACGTTGCATTTCCATAAATGTTTCAGGGGTTTAATAAACCAGAAAATCCCTTTTTATTTGTATCATTCTAACAGCTAAATGCATCATGCTCACACCTCCTTTCTCAAGAGCCTCAAATGGCATACCATGAAAAATGAACTCATTAACTGAAGTAGAAATATAAAGAAGAAAACAGGAAAATTACAATGCTTCTTTACAAAACACAAGTGGAAAGCAATGAAAATCTGAGATCAATGATACATAGTTGTAGTAGGAGTAGGATTCCAGCAGGGACTTTTCCTTTAATTTATTTTGCTTATGGGCTATATAATGATAGATCTTGAGGGAAGAGCGTTGCTCAGCATCACTGCCTACATTTTCCAAACTAATTTGTGGGATTAAAGCTGCCAAACATCTGTCCACAAGTCTGATTCCCAGAGATCCTTGGCATTCAAGATATCATAGAGACTGTAGAATGCTGATTTTGAAATGTCTGGTTAAATGATTCGGCTACTTTCTCATGGTGTTATCCCATGCAGCTGGAAAACAGGCTCCATCTGGAGGTCTGAGTTGCAAAAACATTTTAGGAGGAAAATACTTTAAGAGAAATGACAGAGGCAGCTGCTTATTTTAGATGTCAGTCTGTACATCTCAAATGGGAAAAAAAGTCAGGAATGAGTGATGGGTAGAGTCAGCATCAGCAGAAAAAGCCATATCTCTGCATTCTCTTCCTTAGAGGCGTCTTAGAGGGCTGTCAAAACTTTACATGTCAAAGAGACCAAATTTATTTACACACTGCCTCAGATTTTCCTCTGAATCTACATGTGCCCATCTGTCGGTATGTCTGTCAGTCATCAGAAATGATGAACTCTTTCTTTGCCTGAAAGGAGAGACAAACCGTAGAACCAAGGGGAAGGGGATGTAAGTGGGAGATAACTGTTAAGGAAAACTAATAAATGCAGCTCCCCTCAACCACTGTTCTTGTTAAAGTCAAACAAAGGTACACTAGCGGGGTAGTCTGGCGCATTTGCCTTGTTAAATGCTACTTATTCTCTTCTAAGGCCTGGCAGCACTCTTAGGGTAATGGTTTAATCTCAGGAGATGGTTTGATAAAACATCCAGTGGAGAGGTTGTGAGTGGAGAGGGGGGTGGGGGGTGGGGGGTGCACTCTTACTCAGTTATTGATAGATTTCTGGTTTCTGGCTGTCTTTCGTGATAGACCTCGCCCCTCATATTGACTGCAGCACCTTCTTACCCAGCTGTCTACTGACGTTTATTTTTTCCAGCGATATTTACAAGGTTTTTGTTTAGCCGTGAAATAGCACATTTGGTTGCATATTTGTAAAGTAACACTCAATTGCAAACACTATGTGATATGTAATTGAATAACAGAGACATAATCCAGACCCTTAGACTGCATGTTCCGTTGTTTTCCGGCCAACGCTGCCCCATTTTTTCCAAATAAGTAGCTCCCAAGAGTCACTCTCAGTGGTCCACAGGGGCGAGCACTTGGATTCAACATGAATATACAACAGCTCAATTAAAATAATGTGAAAAGGGTGAAATACAAAAGGATACTTCTATTTATCATGGTGTTTTCTGCCCCCTGGTTTTCAATTCTTAAGGGATATTCTGAATGTTTAAGGGCATCTTTTTTTGAGGGCAAGTTTCTCTCTCTCCCTCTTTCTTTTAAGTCAGTACTATTTTCTAAAACCCTGAGTACAGTGCCTCCCTCATCCACTCTTCCCAATAACTGCCTCAAAGAGTCAGCAAACTTCATCAAAAAGGCAGCAATAATTAATCTGAAAGAATAAAATTTTTAAAAGCAATAAGGAGAGAAACAGCTGTGAAACATGACCCCTGCCAACAGCATTTAGCTCTGCAGTAGATAAGACAGCTGCTCCAGGAATTACCCCCCCCCCCCCTCCACGCTTACTGTCACAGTTGTCATAGCAACTTGATCAGTCTTGGGGGGGGGGTATTATGGGATGCAGATGAAAGAGGACCTCATCTGTGCCGAGGAGCAACCACGTATCTTCAGTTTTAGATTTCATAACTGAGAAAAAATGGATATGTTTAAGACATTAAGTGTATGGAAAAGAAAACAAATTCATACCTAAAGGTCTATTGATATACAGCAGGTGGGCAGAAAAGACTTTTTTCTAATACAAGATTTCTAATTTCTCTGAAGGGGATTGCAACTCTATCAATCACGAATAATTTCTTCATCAGCACTTCTAATCTGCCCATCTGACACATTTTCTCTCCTTTCTTATGTGTGCATCCACATGTGTGTTCACCTGTAGGTATCAGGCCACCCATCATGAACGGGCCCATGCACCCGCGCCCCCTGGTGGCACTGCTGGACGGGCGGGACTGCACTGTGGAGATGCCCATCCTGAAAGATGTGGCAACCGTGGCCTTCTGTGACGCTCAGTCCACACAAGAGATCCACGAGAAGGTATCACACCTCAATAGATAATGTACACAGACTTTGTAGGATCCTGTGCTGAGCTGGGAATTTTAATGCTCCAACTGGATGTAAAATTATTGAGTGGAAACTTTAATTCATTATATGCATCTGCTCTTTGTTCACCTACTTCTGTGACCTTGCTTTTATCACTATCCTGGTAACTATAACATCCTCCCTGCACTCAGACACAGGCCCTCATGCTCTACAAGTGCCTGTCTTAATAAACCTCATATTTATGAGACCTCTGTGTATCCAAATTAATATTGCACTCTTACAGATAATTTATTCAACATCTAGTATGAGAAGTAACCATGCAATGCTTAAATAAACCAAAGGTTTCCATGTAAGTTTTCTGCAATAAACAGTTTAACAAGGCAATTACACAAATATGAATTTATCCATATAAAACCACTCTCCTTTCAGGTATATTTTAGGACAGCAGAGAACACACAGTTATGATGATTTTGACTCTCCAATCAAGCTCCACTTCAGTCAACAAATTAAAATTTTTGGGGGGCTTCAGTAACTGTAAAAGAATCGGCTCCAAGCAGGAAAATTCTTCTTCAGGCTTCAAGACATCCTCTGAGAAATCTGTGAGGCAACAGATGCATTGTTCCATGTTTTTCTACAATGTGTGTAATATGCCTTGTTGACTGACAAATGATCTTTGATCTGGAAAAATTACCACATAGGCCACGTTCACATCAAATATAAATATATTCAGCTAATTTAAAAGGATTATATGCTGTTTTTTATATCTAGTTTCACTATTGACTTCTCAGAGTGCATACACAACACAATAAAAAAAAATAGCTAATTTAGGAAGTTTAAATAATTTGACTACAAGGAGAGCAGTGGGGATTCCCATTCTGGAGTAATGCAGGAAAACTCCCAAGACTGAAGACCAAGAGGTTTTCCAGGTCCTCCCATTCTACATACATTACATGAATGCATCATTAGCACTTGAGATAACAGAAAAGGAGGATCTTTGCATTTAGGATGCTTTGTAGCTAAAAGTTAGCTAAAGCTTTATAACTGCAGGATGAAGGATCAATCAAAGAACTTGAGAAGTTAAAGAAAGATGGTCAAATTAAGTGAAGATGAATTACGATGAGTAGAGAGAGCAAACGTAAAATGTGGGTCAGGCTCGGATCCTGCCACAGCCACTATGGATTGTAAATGGGTTTGTATGTCTGGCAGGGTTACGTCTCATTCTGGGTGACTGCCAGGCACACTCTCTCTGTGAGCGCGCTCAGTAGGCCACAGCGTGGGAGAAACAGATGGCTCTCCCTTGCTCACTATCTATCTCATGCTCTCTCTCCCTCTCTCTCTCTCCCTCTCCTTGGCTCTCCAGTAAGCAGGCACCTCATTTTGTAATTAAAAGGGCTTCTTTATTGTAATTGAACCGCATGTCATTTTCCCCCTCTCACAAACATGAAGGCGGAGGGCTGGCAGACATTTGAAAAAGATTGTAAGATTAACTGAAAATCAATTAAAAGGTGACGGCTGATGCCGAACTGGTTTTCACACAGAGCCATACACTGATTGGCCACAACATTAAAACCAGCCACCAGTTGTAATGTTGTGGCTGATCGGTGTATATTCCTATTCTATATGATAATTAAATCATGTGCTCTTTGAGACATGATGTTTCATCAAAACAATAAGTCATCTTCCTGATTAGAAACCACCAAGAATCCTCTGAGAATAAGACTCCTGCTGATATTAGTCAGTTTCGATAGATGTAGAGACACTGTATCTCATTTCCTGTGGTTATAAAAGCTGAGTTTCCATGGTAATATTCAGGAAATGCCGTTATTCCATCCAAGCTGAAATATTTAAAAAACAGGATATGAGGATGATATAAACAGCACCTCCAGAAATGCCTTAATCGAGAGACTTCATGGAAAAAGTGCGACAGTGAACCTAGTGAACTGTGGCTGCTTTCCACAAAGTCACGCTCAACTTGTGCTCACTCCTACACAAACACATGCTAATAACTTGGCCTTCACTTTTGTTCCATACAGTACATAGTGTACATGCTCAGACGAAGCACTACCCTGTAGTTCTGTAAATATTCATGTGCAACTCTAGATATTTGACATAAATAAACAACACTTTTCTCTCTATCATTTAACTAACTGTATGTGTTGTGTGTGTGTGTGTGTGTGTGTGTTCAGGTGCTGAATGAAGCTGTAGGAGCTCTGATGTACCACACCATCACTCTGATGAGAGAAGACCTTGAGAAGTTCAAAGCTCTGCGAATCATCGTACGGATTGGCAGCGGCTACGACAACATCGACATCAAATCTGCCGGGGAGCTTGGTGAGAACACACACACACACACACACACACACACACACACACACAAAGAGGGAGTGTGTACTAGTAATTCTGTGCTGCACTATCTTGTTTCACCAAATTCACTGGCAAAGATTATATTCTTTTGTAGCCATAGCTGCAAGGAAAAAAGTGCAAATCCAGCATTCAAGTTACAAAGAAATGCACCCGGAATGTGCACTTCTATGTACAAAATTTGACAATTTCTTTGTTTCACCAACAATTTTTTAATTTTTTTCAGTGTCCTATAGAATAAAAATTAAAATACTAAATTAACTAATCACAGGTTTTTTTTTTAGATTATTTCAGAACAATTAGGGGAACAATGATCTTCTGTACAGTTAAAAAAAATATATTTACACACTTAATTGTTATGAATGATATCCCACTTTCCTATGTTAACAAGGAAGGTAGTTCCAGGTAGTTCAAAACAAAAGATTGTTATTTGTTTTTTTTTTTAATATATCAAAATAATTTTTTTTCATATCTAAATGCATTTTATTTTCAGTAACTTTACTATCAATATTGCTTATATTCTAACCTTTTAAACATTAACAGTGTCATAGTAATATAATTTATCATGGGCATTATGAGTTAAGATACAAAATGAAAGGGTTTAATGTCTATATACTATATATTTTCTTAACTTCTAATTAATTTAGCGTTTCTACAGTTTACTCTGCTGGTTTTACAGTTCGGCATGGCTAGGCAGTAACTCTGTTTAGAAAAATGTTATATAAAGTTATTATTACTGTTCCCCAAAAACCTTTTCATTTCTAGTTTCAGATAAGTTCTGCCGTTTTTACAAGGCCGAAATATTTGTACAGAAAAAGTTAACTCAGCAAAGTATTTTTTTTTCTAAACACTCATCCCTCTCCTTTAACAATCAGGACTTTATTAATGGCCCATTTCTTCTTCTACCAAAAGACTGCCTCTCTGAAAGTTGCCAGTAATGTTTGTAGAGAAAAATGTTGACGTTGCCCCTTCAGCCTGCACTCCACCATCAAAATAGCTCTCCACTCGCTCTCTGGCCCAACAGGCATCGCTGTATGTAATATGCCGGCAGCTTCAGTGGAGGAGACGGCGGACTCCACACTGTGTCACATCCTCACCTTGTACCGACGCACAACCTGGCTGCACCAGGTTTGTAGACTTGTGTGGCTGGTAAAAGGGAATTGAAATGAACTGGATTAAAATAAACTAACTTTAAATATATTGGTTAGAGGTGTACGTTTGGTCATCACAATTTTAGTTACGACAGTTGCTAATAATTGTCAACTGACGAATCAGCAAAATTGAAACATTTCGTTTCCTTTAGAATGTTGCTGTATTTGAAAGACGTTGATGTAAGATGTAGAAGGTACAGTAAAATGATTTGTTCCTCAAATTAGTTATTATAAGTTGTAATTATTTAGACATATTTTAATCATGACCATAATATCTAAAAGGTTTTAGACTCTGGTCATTAAGTGCAGAGTCCTGACATTATGAAATACACCTGGGTCATGTTAAACTATAATTTTTTTTTTTTTTTTTTCTGTGTCATTTTTGCATGTAATAATTCGTTGATATTCATGCCAGGCTCTCCGGGAGGGCACACGGGTTCAGAGTGTGGAGCAGATCCGAGAGGTGGCGTCAGGAGCGGCAAGGATCAGAGGAGAGACGCTGGGACTCATAGGGCTCGGTGAGTACTGCCTCGTCGGCAACGTTGATTTAAAAAAAATTAATTCAAAAAGGGTTTATTTATTTTGTCCGATATGTAGCGTACAGTTCGGTTCGATAGTTAGAATGTTGATCTGGTTGCTACTTGGGGAAAAAAGTTTCTAATCACTCCATTTTTCTCCCTATTCCATTTTTATTTTGGAAAGTTTTGTCCTTAGCTCAGCTAAATTGGCCTCACAAGGAGTTGCTGCCAATAAAATGTAAGCGGATTAGGCCAGAAGTAGAATGCAAATCTCTTCCCTGTACAGTCAGAGCATTTTCCGGCAATAATGAGCAGGCGTGTGTAGGCAGGGCATTATGTAATGTGTACAAGGCAAAAGTCAAACAAAGGGGAATATTAGATGCACAAAAATGTTAACTATTGTGTTTTTATGTTCCATTTGAATGAGTATTCATGTGTATGCAATTTGTCTAAATGCACCTGTATGTGCAATAATGAGCGTATCTCTGCGTATTCGTGTGTTTCTAGGTCGAGTGGGCCAGGCTGTCGCCCTGCGGGCCAAGGCCTTTGGCTTCAACGTGATTTTCTATGACCCTTACTTGGCTGACGGAGTAGAAAGATCCCTGGGACTACAAAGGGTGACCACACTACAGGTAGTGCGCACACAAACAAAAGGACTTACATACACACACACACGCACACACTCACACACACACACACACACACACTCACACACACACACACTCACACACACACACACACACACACACTCACACACACACACACACTCACACACACACACACTCACACACACACACACTCACACACACACACACTCACACACACACACACTCACACACACACACACACTCACACACACACACACACTCACACACACACACACTCACACACACACACACTCACACACACACACACACTCACACACACACACACACTCACACACACACACACACACTCACACACACACACACACACACACTCACACACACACACACACACACTCACACACACACACACACACACACACACTCACACACACACACACTCACACACACACACACACTCACACACACACACACTCACACACACACACACACACACTCACACACACACACACACACTCACACACACACACACACACACTCACACACACACACACTCACACACACACACACTCACACACACACACACACTCACACACACACACACACACACACACACTCACACACACACACACTCACACACACACACACACTCACACACACACACACACACACACACTCACACACACACACACACACACTCACACACACACACACACACTCACACACACACACACTCACACACACACACACACTCACACACACACACACTCACACACACACACACACACTCACACACACACACACTCACACACACACACACACACACACACACACACACTCACACACACACACACTCACACACACACACACTCTCACACACACACACTCACACACACACACACTCACACACACACACACTCACACACACACACACTCACACACACACACACACACACACACTCACACACACACACACTCACACACACACACACTCACACACACACACACACACACACACACACACTCACACACACTCACACTCACACACTCACACTCACTCACACACACACACACACACACACTCACACACACACACACACACACAAGCCTGAATGATTTATTTATCTCTACATCAACTAATACAACCCAAGGCCATAAATATTAATGAAGTGGATACCCAGGGAAGCCCACTACCTACATATGGATGAATGAGGTTCTCAAACGCGTGCAGTGAATATAATAACTATTGCACTTGGGAAATATGTGTCATCTGGGTCTCATCTTCAGTCCCAAGGATTATAGCACTGAGGATATTCTGACCTTGCTGGAGGAGGAATGGTAAAAAGATAATATGGATCAATAAAATATCACATCTAGTACTTAAGGTCTTGGTTGGTTTCCCCTTGGGAATTTCTGCACTGAGAGAAGAATACATGATTTTCAGGGACAAGAAGTGCTTTCTTAGATTTTATATAAGTTTATTTTCTGTATGTGTACATTTCAAAGACTATTAGCCGTCATTGAGAAAATGATTTATTTTTTTTTCATTGTGCCTTTAAATGTCCTAAGACCAAGTTTCATCAATCTAAAAATGTCAGATTTAATCTTATTAGGTAAAAGTAAGTCATTGATTATACATGTGTTTATATATATATGTTGAAGATGCGTCAGGGGGCCTTCCTGGTAAACACAGCCAGGGGGGGGTTGGTGGATGAGAAGGCACTGGCTCAGGCTCTGAAGGAGGGGAGGATACGTGGAGCTGCTCTGGATGTTCATGAGACAGAGCCCTTCAGGTAATAAACTCACTGTTTATACATGCAGACTGAGGTTGTGACAGGTTTAACCATTATCTGTAATTCCTGCCACACTGGAATGTACCTGTATATCTATCAGTAGATGATGTTTTCTTCACCAGAGATGCAGAAAATAGTATCAAATACCTGTAATACATTATATATGGTAAAACAGGATTCAATTCCAGTTATAGGGGATACAAAAAAGAGTTTAATTTCTACGAATACCAGTGAATATTAATGATGTTCTAATTGGAAAATCAGAATGCCCTTATGAATGTATTAGGGTGACATCTTCACTATCACTCTTTTACAAGCAGCCCGAGACTAAAAGATATTCAGAGTATTTTCACAGGAGACAAAGAAAACCAGAAAATATTTACATTTGAGAGGGTGTAACTGGAGAATTCTGGGATTTTTTGCACAAAAATTCCTTAAATAATTATATCATTATCGCAATACTTGAAAAGAGTTCATTTTCTGTTTGATTAATTGACTAATTGATTTGTTCAAATAGACATAAATAATGGTATACTTTAAAACAAAAACATTTACTGATTATAGAATTAAACGATTAGTCTGTGGACAGAAAATTAAGTCATTTTCATAAACATCTGAAAATCTTATAAGAAAAAATAGATATATCTCTAATGTGATGTAGCTTTTTAGTTTTTCAGAAGTATCTTTGGATTTTGACTTCTGATCAGACAAAATAAGCAATGTAAAAGAAATTGTAATGGGCACTGTTTTACAATTCAATGACATTTCTTCAGACTAAGTCGTTCGAAAAAAAGCGCTAAATAAAATCATTTTTTGCAGCTTTAACTCGTTACGCTGTTTGTTTTATGTCAGTTTCAGCCAAGGTCCACTAAAGGATGCCCCCAATCTGATCTGCACCCCACATGCTGCCTGGTACAGTGAACAGGCATCGCTGGAAATGAGAGAGGAGGCAGCCAGAGAAATCCGAAGGGCTGTCACAGGTAGTACACACTCACACACACACAGTGTCATAGAGACACATATGCACTGATGGAGAACACAACCCTCCGGAAAAATCTAAACACAAGTCTAAAAAGAGATATTTTTAGGTGTTCCGCTGCAGTTGAGCATAAACCATCCTTCTTCTTATTTTAGCAGAAAGAGACTGAAAGGCCTTTCCCAGTCTTGCTCATTCTTTCCTTCTCAAAACCTCCTCCTTTCTATCCTCTTTTTCTTATTGTGTGGGAGAAGAGGTCAGTCCATGCAGTCAGCACATCAATGTCAAACGCTTTCATCAATGGCATAGACATTTTTGAGGATCTACTGCTTTAATGTGGGCTCTGGGTCAACACTTGTGTCAGCCATTCAGCCACTTCATTCTATGAGTTGGTAAGCAGGTGGGAATCGGTTCCTTGTGACAAAACTGTCATGAGTCATCCACCCTTTTTACCACCACTGGCAGTCCTCCAGGAATGAAACAGAATGGAAGTTACAATGGTAACTACGATTCTGTGAATTCCTGGATGACTCCCAGTCATGTCGGTCAATTGGAAACTTTCAAGAAAACTCTGAGAGGCCGGATGTAGACTACCACGTGGTGTTATAAACGGTTAGATCGGTATCAGTTCCTTGTGGCACTAGTGGTATGAGTCATCCATCCTTTTTACCGCCACTTGCAGTCCTTCACAGTCATCCAGGAATTCCGAAAACCAGGGCTATCTTCACAACGTCCGCTAGTGAGGTTAAAAATACCCCCCCCCAAAAAAACCCATACACCCTTTCTGAAATGTAAAGCACTAGTAATAACTAGATCACCTTGTACCTTAGAGAACACTACTCATTTCATTACATTACATTACATTACATTACTCATTTCAGTTTTTTTTAACTTTAGCGCTTCATATTTCTCTCTCTCTCTTTTTCTTTTCCACGTTCTGTCTTTTTTAGGTCGTATCCCAGACAGTCTGAAGAACTGTGTGAATAAGGAGTTCCTTACCCAGAACAACCACTGGGCAGGAGTTGACCCAGCTACCGTCCATCCCGAGCTAAACGGAGCTTATAGGTAACAACCCAATAGTGGTTAGTGCAGTTTGATTTTTTTTTTCCCCTCAAAATCCTGGATAACTCATACAAAAGTTTGCTAAATCAATTGGAAAAACATAATTAAATACATAAGGTAGAATAATGTTTTATTTTTTCTCAAATGAAATAGTGTCATAGCACGGCCAGTTACCATGTTTTATGGCTCACAGATAATTCCAAAAGTCTATTGTTACATATTTTTGGAAAAGTGTCTCTATATGGCGACAGCTCAGTCAGCAGTACAGCCCTGTTAGCCAGTAATGCTTTTATCTGGTAAGTGATGCTGGGCACAGTCATCCACAGAAATGTACAACTGCTAAAATCAACAGGCTGGGATACACCCTACTAGCGTCCAACAATACCTCAGCGACATCAATGGCAAACATATAACAACATAAAGGCACCACTTGCATCCTCCTCCACTTTTAATGTTGTTTTATCTGTCAGTTAGTAACTTGGGAGGCCAACTGCTGACCTACAGTACCATTTTGAGGGCTGATCAAGGCATTTTTAACAGATTAATAATGCTGATATGAAGCCTAATCCATCACTGATTTACTATTTCTTGTTACCCATTATGCCATCGCTTCTAGCTGTCAAAAAAAGCTCTCTGCATTTTGTCAAAGCCCCAAAACTGCATTAACATTTTAGTATTTTGTTTGTCCTGGGGGCTAGAGTGGCTTCACAAATCCAGGACCTCATACAATAGTGGGTCAGCAATAAAAAAAAAAAGCCATGATGCAGGCTATAATTTCTGTAAAGGTTGATTATCCCAAAATTACAAAAGAATTTATTTTCTCATTTGTCCTCATGGAAATCTTGCCATGAAGATGGTTTTGAGATATACTTCTCTGAGAATCTGCAGGCAACTCAATACAATTGAATTTATTTTCCGGTGCATTTCATAGGAATTACTTTCCACTGTGGAGACAGTCCTTACGAAAACAGGTGAAATTATGTTATCCAGAGTAATGAAGAGTATTTCTGATAAAAACAAACAAAAAGTATGCTGTTTAACCCAGCACCACAAGTGAAATCCTCATGGCTAGATACCGCTGTGGATTTTTATTTTTTAATTTAGTTGGAGAGATGCTTTAATATAGCAATTCAACAACTATATCTATATAAAAGATATATTCAGCAAATGTTGAAATATACTTCAGTTGACTTCACTAATGCTAATGTAGACCTAATGGGATCTGGCACTCTCAGTTTGACTGACTGAGCTTCAGAAAAGGTCACATATCTTTAACAGTTGTTTCAGTTGTACTTTCATGACTCAGTTTCCTGTCACTCTCTCTCTCCCCCGCATCCAGGTATCCCCCAGGAGTTGTGAGCTTGCCAGCTGGTGGCCTCCCACCTCCAGTTGAAGGCATCGTTCCCAGCGCTGTGCCCATCACACACACCCTCCCGCCCGCCGTCACACATCCTCCTCATGCCCCTTCTCCTGGACAAAACACAGTGAAGCCACCAGAGGGCGACAGAGAGCAGCATCCAAATGACCAACTGTAGTCACACACACAGAAACACACATGCTTGCCCGTGTTGTCTGGAAAAAGGAGGAGGTCAGCATGGCAACCGGTGTCCAAGCAGTAAGTTCCCTAGTGACAAGTTGTTATCAGACGGGTTCAGAGAGTGTCAGATCGACAGGTTGAGGTCCCTAAAACAATCGATTCGCAACTCTCTGGCAGTTGGTTCCCAGCAGCCAGTTCACACTCCAAAGAGGAAGACGAAGAGGATGATGATAAAGAGGATGAGGAGGAGGAGGAGCGGATAGCTGTCAAATGCTCCAATCAAAGCACAAGACAGTTGTCCTCTGCCCCAACCAGACGTCCTGAGAGAGAGAGACTTTAAAGCTCAAGGTCTGCTGGTTGATCTTCACAAAACAACATTAGTAGAGTTATAAATAGTTTCCTCTGCCAGAGGTTAAAAAAAAAATAAATAAAAATAAAAATCAATTACTATCTCTTGATTTGGGAAGAAAAAAATTACTAAATCAAATTCTGCTGTCTTAGACTGTAGTGTGTCCAAAGTTAGAGGAGCGGGTTTCATGTCTTTCTCTCCTTTTTCTGTGTCCTTTCCTTAGTTTGATGTACAAGCAAAGTAGTAGGTTATAAGATGAATGTAACCTGTCTGTGTACAGTTTATAGACATACAGCAAGATACTGATATTTGTATTCCAGTCTTAACAAAAACAAGAGTTATGTGATCTCTCTATGTAGCCAAACTGGTTTGAGAATACAATATCTGTTTTTTGTTTTTTGTTTTTTTTAATGTGTCCCCAAATTAACAAGCCCCCAAAAAAGAGGCAGCTTTTTGCACACCATCTCAGGAAATTACGTTTCCGCAGTTGGTATATTATTTTTGAATTTTTTTCGTTTTTAAAATTCCTTTTTATGCCACTTAGTGCTTTTGTTTTTCTACCTGCTTGCCTTTTCATGTCCCACTACATTAGAAAAAGAACTTTAACAAGAGCTAAAGTTAATCTAATGTTTGCTTTTGTTAGTTATGTTAAAGGGGCATGTGATTTTGCTCTTGGGACTTGTCTAAATGTTTCACCTGAATTGAAGGAGTTGCAGGAGGAAAGGCTGTAGAGAGGTGGCAAAATGGTATGCTTGGCTAGGGCGTCTCCATACCTAGTCGCAATTTTTAATTGCAAAATAGAGTGGTTGCATTAATTACTCTGTAAGACAGAGCAGGTTGTCCATAAGGTGATTTAGTGAGAGTTTTTAGCAGCTTATAGTTGAGAATTAGACTCATAAAGGTACTTATCTTTGTCTTGTTCATGTCTAATGATCCAGTACTTCCAACTCATGGAGCATCAACAGTTCAGCATACCAAGGTTTACAAATGATGCACAAGACTGATGAATCAGGGGGTTGCCTCATGCAGCTAAATCAGTATTTTATTGAAGCTTCCCTTTTAGCTCTAGATATATGTCAGATAATGAAACAGACTTGTGAAAAAATGCATCGAAAACTACGTTATTCCACTGCTCTGCTTTTGTGCTAAAACTGTTTTTGGTTCCTATTTGAGGTTAAACCCACTTGTAGAGATGTCACATCCAGTTAAGTACAGTTAACAGTTTCTGACAGGTGAGGAACAGTTGAGTGCTTGAAGTCAGGTCAAACCAAATTTTCATATTTTTGAACTGCTCCCAAGTCAACCTTTACAGACTTTTAAAAATGCCTTAGTTTAAACTGCTTTCTAAAAGAGGAACAACCTGCTTAAGTGAATGAAAAACTAATGTTTTATAGAAACGTAAGGGACATCATATATGCACAGGGAAGTGAAGATGTGTAATGATAGCATGTCAGAATGTACAGATTGCTCCAGACTAGTATCCCTTTAACATTTCATGATGGCTTCTTCCTCCTGAGTATACCGTTTAGCCACCCTCTGTGGCCTCTGTGTCTATGTGTACATATGGTGTTCTGCCTGCCTGTGTCAATGTGACTTGGTTGTATCTGTGTCTAAAAAACCAGCACTGGGAGGAGGGGTGGTGAATAGTACTTTCCAAAAGGCATCATTACAGAGACTGCCATCTAATCACACAACTTAACACAATAAAAAATAAAATGCTTCAGATCTAAGGTAGCAAACTGAGCCAGTACTTCCAAGTGTTTACTGGTTACATTCCCACAATGTAAACAAATTGCAGAAATTGTTATCTCAGAGGTAAATAATCTTTAACTCGTTGCTATTGGGAATATTTATTACTGATTCCAGCTCATGTGTTGTTGATGTTAACAGGCCAGCTAAGTGATGGTGCTTTCTCGATCCCCTTCTACCAGCAGCTGAGTAGTAAAAACAGTTCACTGTTGCCTACCTGGTCTTCTTCATGGTGAGGTAGTAAGCGTAGCAATCAGGGATGGAAATTTCACTAGTCAATGGTGAGTATTTTGCAGCCCAGGCTATTGTTGGGTTCTCACTGGCCAGAGTCTGAACGGGGCATCTAGTACAGAGGGTACGGAGGTGATATTCAAATATCACTGTCAGGAGCCCCACAATTCTAAAAGGAAATGCTGGAATATTTAGAAATTTATTCTAACTCTTTGCTCACCAGATGTCTGTCGTTATGTGGGCGAGAAACTCTTTGCTAACACCTCCGAAAATAAATTGTAAGCATTCCTAATTCAAACTGATTAATGCCACAAGTCACAGCAGCAGACTAGCTTTTAAAGTGTTGAGGTGCTCCTTGAAATTCCATCCCTGGTAGTAACATACAGTCCACTGTTGCCTACCTTGGTCCCCCTTTATGGTAAAGTAGTAGGCGTAGCAATATACAGTATACATATTCTATATTCTACAGTAAATATCATTATTTTTGGTCAAGACTGACAACCTGACAAAGATATGTTTGTGACTGTATGCATTTGTATGAATTATTTTAAAAAGAAATAAACTGTGGAAAGGTGACTGTGTCTTATATATCTTATTTTAGAGGTTTTTTTTTTTTTAAGGTAGCTAACTTTCTAATAGCATGTTAGTAACACAAGAGGAAATTGATTAGGTAGGAAAATGCTAAATTAAAAGTTCTTTCAAATCCTTTAACAGTGTCTTTTGCAACTCGTACAGGAATGCATTTTCATAAATGTGCTGTGTCCCAATTATGCTGCAAATTGAAGCTTTAAAGGATGCAACGTGTAATCAACAACAAGTTTTTGCTTGTTTTGGCAGCAATTAAACATGAATACTAACAAGTAATGATACAAGCTATTTAGAAATAGAATATGCAAAGGCAACTTTTAAAGGTACAAAAAATTCAAAAATTGTTGTGCCTTTTATTGCACCCAAACCAAGCCTTATGTTTCAGTAAAGGTGATACTAAAGGGTGAAAACAAAGGTGTTTCACCAAAGATGAAACATAAGGCTTAATAATTAAAAAAAAAAGTTTTTAGTTATTCATGCATCCATCAACGATAGATGAAAATCCAGTAAATTTACTGTGCATAAATGAATACATGGTAAGAATAATAAGAGCTGGAGAAATGAGACAGAGCACTGGTCTTGTTTCATGCTGGGCTTATGCTAACATGCTAACAGTGCTTCTGGCAGTTGGCGGGTTGCCAACTAAATTTGAAAACTGCTCAAACGCTTTAACCGGGAAATGACATGTCACACATGGTTAAACTTCTAAAGTCTTCTCTGAACAAGTCACAGTGTACAATCAAATTGTTGTGCTCTTCTTATAAAAGTAAAAGCAATTAGTTATAGTCTTTTTGCCCAAGATATGCAACAGTTACCAGCTGACTCCACCAGGTGTCACCAGTGCAACTGCTGGACGCCTGCTGTGGAGACAGACATGCAAGCCAGCTTTAACATCTGATTCTGCTTTGGCTCTGCTACTTGCATCTTTTTTTCCAGTTTAATTTATTTTTGCAATACATTTTTATTCCTCTTTCTGGGATCTTCCAGATGTATACAGTGCACCTGTGTCACAGCAGTATAGTGGTTAAGACTTCTTGTGGCAGCCAAGCATATACTTGCCAGCATACACTGAGTTATTGACTGGCCAAATACGAATCCCAGTGTCATCCAAATCGGACCTCATGCAATAAACACACCACCAATAACATGAAATATTAATTAATAAGGGTGTGAAAATAAATTATAATCTGTGAAATATCCTTTTACACTTGCTGTGTTTCTTTATGGTGTAGAGATGGGTATAAAAAACATGATTATAGGCCTCAAGATTAATATAATGTAATCAAAAACACAGAAATCGCTGGACTGAGCAAACGAGAACTCAGGTTTACTTGCAATTACATAAGTGTTCTTCCTATCAGATATTTGCTGAGAAGAAATCAATTGGATATGGTCTGATTCTGGTTACAAAAGAAAATGTCCCTTACCTCAGTAAATGTAGATTATAGTGATTTATAGATTACTGCTTGCCAGAGTGACCTAAGTTAGAATAAAGCTTTTTATGTAGAAATACGATACAGCATAAATACTCAAGAATCTATTCAACAGTTAGAAGTTGAAATTTTGAGAGGCCAAAGCCAAATCTATTCTTCTGCTGTCCTTGTCTGTTGAAGGAGCAGAAAGGGACTGTTAGCTGCCAATCACGTGAAACCTCATCTTGAACTGACCGTAGCTGACTTCAGACATGGGACATGGAAAGGCTTCTACTACACCTCTTTGTCTTTGTTTTTTTCTTATCTATTTCTCTTTTGCTCCTTACATATCCCCAAATCTCCCCATTGCACTCTATGTCCCTTCCTCTTTCCTCTCTCCCTCTCTGGTTCATCCATTCATGGTTACAGCCACTGGAACAGGCTCTCCAGCAGCTGGAAACTCAAGATGGTTTAATCTAAATCTCAGGAAGCAGGATGGAAACCAGATGCAGTAAAAAATGAAAACAGGCAGAGGGCACATTTTATTCAGCTAGCATGAGGACCTCCAAAAGGGCACTGTGTAAAGGGGAAAAGAAATTTTTCATGAGTCTGCTAGAACTGTTATGGAGGAAATAAGTGCTTAAACCTCAAGCCCAGAAGCGTAAGCATCGTCTATCATCAGGCTTCAATTCAAAGGTCAAAGACCTTGGGCGAACCCTAAATACGTTCTTAACAGTCACATCTTCCATTGTTAATATTGACTAAACTTAAAGATTTAAGAGATGCTGACTTGTTAGAAGAAGAGGAAAATTTGGGGAAGTATAGGTGAATGACTAACGTTCTCTGCTCCTTCAGTAAATACCTTCAAGCAGCCCTTGGGCAAGGTATTTCACATTAATCCATGTTATAACGTAATGCTGTTTTACAGGGTTCAAGTGGGAGGGTGAGGCTTTTCGTCCTTGTTGGCTGTTGGACAATTAGGTCCAAAGCACTAAGAGAACTAAACTCTGTAAGTTGAAATAAAAAAAGCTCTTGCAAACTGACAAAGTGCAAAGGAGGCCTTTTCCAAAGAGTTAACTTCTGAAAAGTTGATGGATGATATAGAAGGTGGCTGATGTAACTTTTTTCTTCAGCGTAATTCCTTTTTATCTTTTTGTCACTTTACAGTAACAAACATGAAATACGCTTTCTTGTACAATTTGTTCAAGGTTTATATTTGAATGAAGACGAATATACTGCATGTTCTCTATGTAAAATCAAATTACCCAGTCACTGAAATCGTCAAATAATTACAGCAGAATAAAAAGTACAATAAAAAATTCAAGTCAAATACAAGTTCCTCAAAATTGTACAAAAGGACAGCACTTGACTAAATGTACTTAGTTACTGTCCACCACTACTTATACATAATTATGTCTAAAAGTCTCAGCATGAAGGCTTAATTACCCTACTTTATAACCACACCACAGCCTTTTACAAGGAATTTAAATGTAGCAGAAAGGCTTTAAATGTTATTTTGGAGTGGGGACAGGAGCCCACAATCTCCACTTGTTTATAGGCAAGAACCCAACAACAGAAACAAGCTGCTGCCCAGACAAACACTGATGCATCAGCAGGTCCCAGTGCCTCCATTAAAGGATAAAACTGTCATCATTCCATTATTTTTTTACTGCCAACAAATGTAATTAAAGACCAAAGTTGTGTTTATGTCACTGCCAGATTGTTGGGTTTTGCTGACTATAAGAAAATGTATCAACTATTATTAATCTATTGTCATTCTTGATCAAATAAAAAAATCCCAGTTTAAGCTTTTATGGTATTACCTTTTATAGCAAGAATGTTACTGACATCTTAAAAAGGCTGTTGGGCTATTGTGACATTTTCAGTTGATTTCTCACAGATTATTCTGCAGTTTTCCTTTATTTCATATTGATCATTGCATATTTTCATATTATCTGTTGACCTAATTAGTGCCTATCTGACTCGAAGTTTAGGACAAAGTGGTTACTTTATGTGTAATGGGAAAGTATGATAAGAATGCAGATGCCTTGATTTCCTCTTAAAAGGAACAATAAAGAAAATGACAGTTTGGCAACATACCTGCCAACCTGTCAAGCTCTCTTAAATTTCTGTTAAGCATATACACCTAGTGACTTCCGCTGCTTCGATTTCAGGAAGTTTTATACAATGTCATACAAGTTTAAGACCACACACTTGGATCACTTATGATATCTTAATTCCTTGTTTTGTCAGATTTGCACACTCTCTGTTGAAAGAACTGAACGTGATAAACACCTACAGAATGTGTGCATAAGGTGGGTCCAGGCTTTAACAGATGAATTGGTCGATGATGGACATGGAGGAAATGGGCAGGTTTTTACGGTTCCTCTTTGCATCTCCCTTTCCTCTCCCTCTGCTGTTCTTGCCTTTCCTCTCACATCTCCTCTAACTTCTCTGTGGTTTCTTCTTCCTACATTTTCTCTATTCTGCTTTCTACTCTGCTCTCTTCTATCCCCCTGACTGGGCACATTCAAAATAAAGCCAAACAGAGGATTATTATCCACCTATACGTGGTGGAATACAGTGGCCATCCTAACACTGGGAAGGCAAGGCACCCTGCTGAGATGACTTCCCCACCAAATGCAGGATTTCCATTCGTATTTGCTTATGTAGCAGGTTTCAATGTCCATGGGATCTACATACTGTTTAAAGGGCCCTTCCACCCAGCCAAGAAAAATGTCTGGTGGTTAATAAACAACAGGCATGCCTGTAAATGCTGGATACTGCCTGAAAGGTGCTAAGTCCATTGACTACTTTGGCAGGTCACCAGTATTTTGTTGGTGGTAAGCAGAAATTGTGCACCTCCAATTTGTCTGCTATTTTGTCTCAATTTTTGTCTCATTTTTACAATGATAACCAGCCAACACTGTACCACACATGTAGATGTATTGTGGCACTAGAGCAAAGCTGCATCATTAAGATTGTGTGTAAAATGTCAACAATGGATGGGATCTGGGATGCCCCAATCCCCCTTCTGTGACCTTTGACTAGTTTTGGCAGCAACTGTTACCCAGGTTATGATATGGCACAAAGCACAAAGCTCCTGTGGGGTTTTGTCCATTTGCAAGAGATATTTAAAACCTTTGACTGCAGCTATCAACCACAATGCCAAACACGCAGGGTTTTGTTGATTTCATGCCTGTGAATGTCTCATTCAATTTCTGGGGTTTTAACAAGATAAATAGACTGGCTTTAGCTCCTCGACTGGGTCTGTTATAGTAGATTACATTTTTCCTCTGGCCTAATGGGTTTTGTTAGACCCATACAATACTGGTAGACACTGTACAATAGTAATGTGAAAAATAATTAGACTACTGCATAGGGTCCGCACTGTGGGAGTGACCGCAAGGCCTCGAATGAGAAGACACAGATTATGAGAAAGACAGCTAAAGATACAAACAGAAGAGGAAGGCAAAGACAGAGAAAGATAAAGTATGAAAGGGGAAAAAGATGGAGGACGATTTATGAGGCAACAAAGGCACTAATAAAAAAAGTAATTTCTGCTATTGCAACAAGATACGTTAGCCTACAAATCAGCTTTCTTCAGTTACTCTGTTTACATTCTCAGTGTGTGTCCTGGTCAACTGGTCACGTTTTCCCATTTTCCCTCAACGTGTTGTCTGTATATGTGTGTGTGTGTGTGTGTGTGTGTGTGTGTGTGTGTGTGTGTGTGTGTGCGTGCATGCGTGCATGCTTGCGTGCATGTGTTTTTGTGTGTTTCCCAAACAAGTCTGTGAAGGTGACCCAGTTTGAGCAGCCAGGTCTCTGGGATTTTCTGTGGTTTTTTTGTCTGCCAAAAGTGTCTGAGTTGGGAGGAGCTGATACTTGATAGATGCCATGTGGCTCATATAAACATACACAGAGAAAAACACACAGGTTGATGTAGGACTATATGCATACATACATTACATGCATACACATATTAATTGAGGGTAAACAAAATACAAGAAACATGATTTTTTTTCACTATTTGTTGCTCAACGTACTGCAAAATCCCATACTTTAGCTGCTTCTGGTATTCTGCCCATCCAAGAAGACAGAAACACAAATATATATATATATTTTTAAAACTTGATACATTAAAACATTGATTGCATTTGTTTCACTCCACACTTAATATCTTCTACTGTTGTCCTAATAGAGACATAACTGGTATGTTTTGAATATTAGTTGGTAAATACAGATGACATTGTATACAGTTCAATTTCATCATAAGTTCAACAAAACATGATTCAGTGTGAAAAACCAAAAATCACCTTTTTGACTGCAGGGCCATTCGCAATCAGCGTGCCCTGGCCAACAAAGTAAATCTCTTAAGGCACATCTCAGGGGCTTAAAACATGAGCTATCACTTAAATTTACATTCCATAACTGCATACATCCATTTGTACAACAGTGATTTTGATACCCAGTTCAGATCCCCTGGGAACACTAAGTTGAACTGTCCAAAATAAATACAGAGAGCACTTTAGGCTGGTGTATGGTTAAAACTAAAGTAGAATGTAGAGTTCTGAGAATGAAAAATGAGAGAGTCATTCAAAGCCTGCTTACACTGTCATCTCAGCACACCTGGCCAATGTCTGCATGAAGTAGGCTTGCTTGTAGAAATGTTAGTTTTGGAAAGTTATCAAAACTCTGGAACAAGCCCCCCCGACACACACACACAAACAAAATCCCCAATTGGAAAGGTTTGAGGGAACGGGTTTCAGATGCTGCTTGACAATCCAACTAGCCTTTTTTGAAAACATACCAAGACTTATACACTGCCCCAATTTTCACCAGTATCGTCTCAATTCTCTCTCAAACAAAGTACTTGAGAGAGAAATAACTGTGCCAGTACACAGATACTGCACTGACCTACATATCTGAATGTTTACATAAAAAGGTGGTCAAAAATACTGTCTGTGAAGTCCACGTATAACTTGCCTCTGCAGCAAAACAAATGGAGAAAAAAAATCAAATATTTGAGCAAGATTCAGGCAACAAAAACCTCTCCAACTAAGAGTTGTTTTATCATTTTTCTTGACCCTCTCACACCTGCTATTATTATTTTTTTCTACTTATGATACTATTAAGGTTTTGTCAAAAAAGGAATCTAATTTTATTTGTACATTAAACAGAAACTGTGGAGAACAGTTCTTGTGAGATACATTAGCTGTAGTCGCACTGTCATCTTATCCAGTCATAATAGCAAGGGGCATCAAAACTTTACATGAGGTTTAAAGACATTTTGGATTGTCATTTCACATACTTGAAACTCAACCCACACCTCAAAACACGAGCCTGTTTTCAAAGACTTTCTTTGTGTTCCCAAAGTAAAACTACACCAGCCTTGTTCTGCTTAATTCCAAATGAGATATTTCTAAGAAACATTCAAGCATCTGCAGAAGCACCTAGTATCGTCTGAACAAACCAAGAGTAGGTTTCTTCTAGGAATAGAGAATAAATTCAGATCACAAGGCAGTGCTCCATTCCATCATAGATTAATAACCTTTTCCAAATGTTGATTCCAGGAAGCTGTTTCAGAGACGACTCCCTCACATGACTTAAGAGTGTAAAGGCAACGCAGATGAACTTCAATCGTATACACACAGGGGTATAGAAAGCAGACAGACAGGCATCTAGCCAGGATAACTGGTAGCATGCCAGTAATTGCAGCAATCCAGAATTGTGTATTTATCTGGCAACAGTACTGCAAAGGGACCTCTACCGTAGGATTATCTAATGAGGTGCCTGCAGGGTCAATACAACTTGAAGTCATATTGTTGATATTTGACCTGCTTACTCATTTAAAGTGTCAGAAAAGGGATTGGGGGCCATAGCCTGTTGCGCCGGTTGCACTTTGATTGTGTAAGTCAACACTAACTGCTATGTTCTACCTCTTGTTGAAACGTAACTTTATAACTGCTTGCTTCAAAGTTGCCTCTTCGGTTAGTTGCGGGATCTGTGCTACTTCCTGAAATTAACTATGTTAACCATAATCAAATCACTGTTGCAGAGGGTGATGTTTATTACCACATGATGCAACACCTTTGTCTGTTGCACTAATTAATGATACAACAATCATTTATCACTTGCTTCTGTTGCATATTGTGTTTTAACCAGGTAAGGATGGCTGTAATGCACATAAATACGGTCATAAATAGAAACATCAAAAAAGAGTCTTTATCAGCATAAAAATATCAACCTAAAAAAACCTAAACATTTTAATGATCCAATCACAAAAACCAAGTCACACAAGCACAAATTACCATTACTTGTGAATTCAGAATAAAATCCCATTTATGACCTTGTCTATGACAAGTATTGTTACTGTGTTCTATGTGGTAGGGAATTTTCTATTGGGTTACACGGGTCAAGCATGGGTCTTGAGGTCTCGGAAGGAACAGCAGTAAATCTTTCAGAAGGGCACACTGTCTTCTCCCCTTCAGATGCTGGGCAGCTGTCTGAGGTTATTTGGGGAAAGCAGAGCCCTTCTGATAAAAGTGAAGCAATGTTGCTGTAGGAACCAAGGTAAACAGAGATGGCTGCTTTAGCCTCCCTAGAATCCATGGACATAGCTAAATAACAGTGGCTCCAGAGCAAGATAGGACGCGGTGACGTTGTACTGAAGGCTACATGTTTGAAAACTTACCACAGTGGACCGGGCTTCAGAAAGGAGTATACCTCCTGCATATAAACTTGTAATAATAATTCCTCCATTCTCCTTGGCCAAACTTCAATAAACATTTTCAGCACAAGTAATCTTGGGCTCCTGAACACTTTCTTCACTGATGAGTTGACCAATGATCAGCCAAATCTCCCACAACACTACAATATCAATAAATTTACATTGCAACCAGTTTTTTCGCATAAATCCTAGCCAACTGGACTTTATCAAAGGATGCATAAGGTAGACCAAAGAGAAACAAAACTGAAAAGTTGCAAAACGTATCAGACAACACAGATTTCAGACAGCATACAAAACTAAAGTGAATACCATAAAAAGTTATCATTCAAGACCTTTTGTCCAGTCTGTCTGGCAAATGGTTGTGCCGGACTTTCAATGGAGGTTTTTAATTAAAAACTCAAACTTCAGTCCAAAATAGAAAAAAAGAATTTGAACAATAATGACTTGTTTGAATTAAAATCATACAGACTATCTATGCAATAACCATTTGAAGCAGTTTGTCTTCTGGTTTTAAAATTCATAATCAGCTTGACCTATTTTATGTCCCACTGACAGATGCATGACGCTCTATGGGTTGCGTTCAAATGTATTAGAACAAATTACTTGTTAGTTCAAATTTGTTGTGACAGCTCTACAAGCTGGCTCTTTTCTTTTAAGCAATTCATACCTCATTAATTCAGAGATGGAACTATATGGTCTGGTTCAAAATAGAATAACAAGCTGTAATCAAGACCATAAGTATTTGGTCAATTGCCCTTTTTTTGGTTTTGTTTTTAGAACATTCAGTCTGAAATAAAATAATAGACACTAAAGTGCCAAGCTTGAATTTACATTTTTTTTTATTTTTTTTTTACATTTTATGTCCATATAGCAAGAACGGGCTATGTGTCAAACATAGCCCTTTTAAAACATAATTCCCAAAGTATAAGGGTTAAAAAGTAATTGGACAGATACACATGAAGTCAAACAAAATAATCATATCATCATCAATCACCACTTCTTCACTTACACGGTCACCCCTTTACTCTTCCGCTGACAGATAACTCCACCTCAATCGAATTGTTAACTCTCAATAAACTCTGGTTCATTCAAACTCTGTTTAAACTCTTTCCACGCGTGAGCTCTTTTGGCATCCTGACTAACATTGAAGTGACACACAACTGCCCTGGAAACATTTAGTATCCAAGTGTTCAATTATGTCTGAATCCTTGCAACATGGGAACTTTGTTTTAAAAGTGCTATATCAACCACACAGTTCATAGTTTCCATTATTTTGTTTCAAATTGAAAGTGCTAAAGGATCTGGTGAACAAAAAATGTGTAATTACCTACATACTTTTGATAAGAGACAAGTTGCTTGGTTCTCTGATTTGGTTTTGTACTTTGAACTCCACATCAGAGACATCACTGTGAGTGATTAAAGCTAATTTATCCATGATTACAACTATTTCCATCTCTACAATGCCAAATTATAGCAATACAGCATGTTATATCAAAGGACTTTTATTCTCATACTCAATCAGCCTACTGATTTGTGTTTCTGTTAAATATCAAATTCACAGGCTTCAAATTTATGTGACAGATGATTCAGATAATGATGCTCTATCAGCAATGGAAAACTATTTCTGACAGGTGTATTATATCCATAACAACCCACACCTCTTTCGGATATTTCACAGAAAATTGAACAAAATTTGAAACAAACATCTTGAGATTGTACAATGAAGTAACACAATTTTCATTTAAGCTGTAACTCTTTTAAATGAGAAAGGAGAAAATTGATATCAATCTGCTAGCAAAGAGTTCAGCTAATATGCAGACTGCTTTGTGATGAGGTTTCCAGCACCATGGCTGCTCTGAAGGCCAGACGTACATGTTTTGCAAAAGACCTTTCCACCAGCTTTCTATCTGGGTTAGACTCTTGATTTTAATAACTGTCAAATGGATGAGGAATATCATTTTTTCCAACAGTGTAATGCTGTTATATCCAGAAATGGAATGAAGCAAAAAATACACTGCAAATGTTCAATGTGAATTAGTTCATCCTTGTATCCTTTGCATTTTTCAAGAGATTTAACCCAATAGTAAGAACAAAACAAGTAATTATAATATCCTAAATAGGGACATTTTTGGTGCAAAACTTTAGAAGTTGTTGACCTGACTTAGGCAGATTTATGTGGAATTACTTAGACATTATGTTTACAGTAAAGATTGACTGTCAATACCTAACTACTGTCATGTTGCTGGAAAGGATATGGTTTATAAGTAAAGAATGAAAGCAAGTCACTGAAATTCAAGAATGTACTGTACATGATGTTTGCATGTGAGCGAGACTGAGACCCCTGTCTTTTGCCTTATCCGTAAAATTAAAAAAAACCTCTTAGCTGAGAAGCAAACCTGTCCTTGACAGGGTTATTAGAGATAGTAATAAGGTAATTAGGTTAGATAATTAGGTGCTTTGAAAGGAGAGACAGAAGTGATTCATTTGAGCCATGTGTGTTGAATTTTAACATCTCCGACTTGAGGTCAGACATGCTGGTGATTTCCTTTTAAGGAGGAATAGGCACTGAGCTAGAAGAATGAGAAAGCTACAGCCTCTGATTGGGAGTTGGGAAACCACACACTTTCCATGCAGTTTCAAAAATGCAAGTATTAGGGATATTTTTTTCCACATGTTGGGGAGATTGTCCTAAAAATGGAGGACCAAAATGACTCCAGAGCTGGGCACGATCAAACCAATGGAAAGGAGTAGCAGGGGTCCTGATGACATCTTACATACGCTGGGTTAACGTCTGGATAGAGCTTGGCAAGTCTACGTCCACAAAGATATAAGCAGTGTGAATTGCAGAAGTGCAGTGGGCTATGGCCAGCCATGGCATGATAGAAAGACAAACATGGAAAGAAGATGGAAACGATGAGAAGTGCTGACATGTAAAATATCAGATTTAGAGATGTTTGAAGAAATGTGACCAATGAACTTTGTTGGCATTATTTGCTTCTTGAAAAACATGGGATTAGTGTGTATACATCTGATATGAGCAAAAAGCTGCTATTTAAAAATCATCACCATGTGATATGGTGCTGCATTTTCTTCTTCTTCCTGTATTATTTAACCTCCCTTAGCTACGCTTGGCTCAGAAAGAGACCATCAGGTACAGATGCAGGGGTGATGAGTCTTCCTCTCGATTAACCCCCTCAGATGTCAGATTTCTGGTTGCAGTTCTCACATCCATCATCATTATTTCAATTAAAGAGAAACCCGAGAGACACCGACTGGCAAGGTCATTTACTCAGAATACTGTGCAGTAACTACTCACACCTATGAAAACAAAGTTTGGACCTTCTTACTCTGTCAAGACGTCACAGGAAACCAGAGGTAGGAAGAAACGGATTATGGTGTTACAGTAATCTCAATAAAAAAAAAAATAGAACTCTTTTACAACTGAAACCTTTCACAAATCCCAGTTACATAAAAGTATATCAGATTTTTATTTTAAAGTTAAGTTATTTTGACTTTGAGAACAACATCATATACAACTTAACAATGCATTATATTTGAGGCTTGGAGAAAGGCAAAGGCTTAGAAAACCTGCTGAAAATGGTGGAGTAACCAGAAACCTACAGTAACCCTCAGCAGTGGTTTACACTTTCATACAGGAAGACCAGGGTGGGACAGGAAACTACATTTATTTTAGCAATGGACCAACGTAGGGGTTGGGTGCTCAAATAAAACACAGGCTAAGTTATTTTGTCTCATTTTAAGTATTCTAAGCCCGAATTCAAAAAGTTATTTTTTAAAAATTATTATTATAGCTTATTTTCTTTCAGTTAAAAGACTAAAAAAAATGTTTAAACTGTGCAAATTCAAGGAGCATATTAGTGCTAATAAAGGCTGTACCTCATAGAGGTCAAAGCTTCTTGCTCCAATTTCCCTCTAACTTTCTTCAAATGTCAACATATATCAAAGATTATGTTTTTTTAGCACAAAGATGTCTCAGCAGTACATGAAAAGGTTACAAAAAAAAATTGGTTAGAACCAACTCTGGCAAAACTGTGGTCATTTAAATGAGAAAGTAAAGTTAGCTCAATTGTCAGGGGCCTTCTAAAGTTAAGAGGGAAAACTTGCAGCTGAAATGTCATCTAGCAAAATCTGTGACTTAACCGCTGACACCTAAACACAGTCTGGCCAATCTTTTGTGTCCTACTGCATTTTTCACAGTGCTCCGGATAAACTACACTGTTTGTACAAAATATTACAAAGCTATTATTTATAATACAAGGGAATAAAGAGGTTTTTTTTTCCTATCTTTGATTTTTGAGTTGAGGCATTTTGGGTCTTTCTGGGGCCATCTGTGTTGAGCTATGTAAAATCCTAATGCATAATGCAGAGTTACACATAACATTTAAAAGACTATTTAAGCTAAATTATGTAAAAAAACTGTATTTGGTTACAAACAGTAAAAGTATTGGAAAAACTGAAACTTTGACCTGATGATGATGATGATACTAGATGAACAGTCAGGATATCACTGAAATTACTGCAGTTCATTCTGAGGGGACATGTATCAAATTATATGGAGGTTTAACCAATAGTTGTCCATCTAAGAATAGAAAATAATGGAAAGGTGGATGGATAAACAACCTTTTTCAAAGGTTAAAACTATCTAGTGATCTCCATTAGTAACAATACAAATGCACACACTGCAAATGCAATAAATCCAAAAAGGCCAAACAATGAAATTAATTCATGAGCATTTAAGGTCAGTCAGTGTACATATTTTGCACCTAGGCTGCCCCAATATAAACGCTAAAAGATCTTCTACAACAAACAACCGCTGAGAGGAAATATTTTTAAAAAATATATAGGTTTCAAAAGATTCCTTCAGAAACTAATTGTATATGTCACAGACACTAAAGTACAGTCTATGCTTGATCTTCAAGCTAATGGAATGGCCTGCTGTTAGTTTAATGGTAAATGTTACACACAAACACTTGAGTGGCAAGTATGGACTACTGTCTCTTCAATGCCTTGCACCCTCTGCACCTCACATGACAGTCTACTGAATGTCAGCAACACAGATCCCCTGATATTTATTGCACCTGGCAATTCTGGGGACTGATATTAAATTGCACCTGCTTTGACACAATCCATGTATGAACTGTCTCATGGCTCAAAAAAATCATCCTTCCACCTGCTCTTCCACCTGTCTAAATCCATGAGAGAAGGTGATTTATTGGGTGAGCTGAGTGAGGGATCTGAGGTTTCATTCGGGTTCACCTGGTCAGCCAGGTTCATGGCAACAGCAGGTGCTCCTGATAGTTTCTTCTGCATTTGGTGTATGGCTCTGTTCTTAGGATTCGCAGGATTTCTGAGCAGCGAACCAGCATTACCTAACAGTTCCTCAGAGAGAAACAGTAAATCCCTGAACAGAGAGGGACACCAGAAACACAAGATGATGTTCCTGGCTGACTTTGTGAAAGCTGATGAAGTGTGTTGATTGTGTGTGAAAGAATCTATTGTGTCAGTATACTTTTGGTGTGTGTATGTATACGTTGTGTGTATCAAAGTCTCGTGTGTCTTGTCTTGCAATAGTGCCATGAAGAAATGTCTGTATTTTTATGGGATTTTACAAATCTGTATGGATTTGTCTCTATTTTTTCTTCAGTGCAATTCTCCCTTCACGTTATAAGAAAAACAGAAAATCTATAAATTCTCCTTTCTGCAGACATCTGATGTAATATCAAACCACATCTTCACTGGAGGTTTTTGAACGCATTCTTGCATTTTCATTCACCCTGTTCTTTATTCTTTGGCGCGGTCGAGTCACTATGACTACAAGAAAAGTGCTAGAAGAGTGCACGATAGCCACTGTTTAATATGCATGGTCTGCCCAATGTAATCTTAGCGTCTGTTTATCCCAGTGACTTTAAAAGGCCACAAACCCAACTTTAGTTTAAAGAACTAACTGGCCAGAGTTTCATTCACCACTGGGGGATTCAGTACAATACATCACTGTCCAAGTGTTATTATGCAATTTCTCCATTGTATGGAAATCTTGTATAGTCACTTTTGGCTACCTCTTCATTTTCACCTTGACTTTAAAGCTGACATCATCCCCCAACATGCTGAGGGAGTGCTATGACCTTTATGTCTGCATAAACCATTCATAGCCTGTTGTGGAATTTTTTAAAAATACGTTGGCGTCACCTGGAAATAAGAATCGTTTTTTTCTTTCTCCTGCGCTGCAAAAGCTATCCATCTTGACAAGTCATTCACCGTGGTGTTGAATCTTAAAATCTTATTTCTCTAAAAGTAAGTGAGGCAAAACCTGCCAGAGAGATGAGGTAGTTTTACTAAAGCAAACTGGCTTGTTAAAGGAATTTTCAAGTGATGTCTCGATACCTCTGGGGCAATATCACCACTATTTCACAATGTCAACACTTTTTCAAGAATATTATTAAAACTGCAATAGGAACCAGTGAAATTATCTCACACATTTTCACTTTTTTTTTTTTTTTTTTTAGCAAAAACAAATTTTTAAGATGGGTTTTTTTCAGGGTGAAAAGTACAGGTCTTCAGAGGTTTAAGGTTTTCCTTTGACTACAGTGATAATTTAATATCCTCTCGTCTCTTCATTTCCAAACTATTAGTGACTCATCTGTACTGAAGCATGACAGCGGGACAGACTTCTCTCCAATAGATTTTTCCTGCACTCTGTCACTAAAAGATGTTCCAACAATCAGAACAACCAGTTGTGGATATCCTCAGTATCAAGTATTTTATTTCATTTCCTAATGTGGGGAAAGATCAATGGACCAATGTTCATTTCACCTTCTGGCTATAAAATGTCCGATTCTGATTTTTATTTTATTTTCACCTAAGAAAAACTGATGATTCTGAAAATACAGTATGTTGTTCTGAGCAGCTGAGCAGCTCCACTACAGCAGTGTTTGCAATATGAACTTCCTCTTAGTGAGCTAGACTTACTTTTGAACACTATCTGTGCATGATTACCACAGACGTTACATTTTAAAATCCCCCTTTGTTTCCATTTTTATTTACTCTTAATTAGTGATGTGGATTTTATGAATTCAGACCTGTTTTTTTTATTATTATATACAGCATTTCCCGAACAGGTTAACTATACACATAAAATGACGGTACCATGTGGCTGAAAGGTCATTCAATCTATTTCCTTTCAAATCTATTTATTGTCCCTTGGCCACTGCATTATAAAAAACCCTGTTAAGGCCCAAATATAAAACAATATTAGGGTTGAATTATAGAAAAGTGGTGTTAACTGTTTCCTAGAGCTTAACAGTATAAAGTCTGAGTACATGACATGACTGAAAGGCTACACAAATTACATTACATTTGTATGCTGGAATAAAAATATTTAATTTTTCATCTTTAAGTTTCTAATCAGGCTTGTCTGATATTTGGCATTGTAGATTTCTTCTCTGTGAAATGACTCTATCTGAGTTGGAGTATAATATCTGGCTCCTCAATCTGTAAGAAAAGTGAAAATCAACACCCTGATGTAGCCTTTATAGACCCATATCTGCCAACACTATCATGTAGTGATTATTGATCACTGGATGAGTTTTTAGAAGGTTTTTCCTATTATTAGTTAACTGACATATCAACTAATACTGTATATTTCTTATGGGGTGGAAATACACACAAACCATAGGCTTAGATGAGGTTCCTTGTTTAAGGAAAACCATACTTGACCTATTGAGTGTGGAAAACATGTTTTATCTGTCCCCTTCCTCTCTGCTCTCCCCCTCTGTTTTTCTGTTACTATATGAATTTTAGTTATATAAGACTCACCTGAGTTATTTTAGTCAAAAGTCTACTTGAATAATTCTGATGGCAACTAAATCTCAAGCCTCTTGCAAGTGCTCCACCATCAAATACAAGGAGAGACCTGCTAAAGCCTTTACTCGCAACCTCTGATGGTTTTAAAATACAGGTACACGAGAACATGACAGGATAAAAACTTCCCATCCATCTATAGGATTAGTGGAAAAATAGAGTAATCTACCATCACTGTGTATGTGTGTGTGTGTGTGTGTGTGTGTCCTACACAGAGCAGTGAGATTCATCCAACACTCTCTCAAAAATTATGTTAGATATAAGTGATGTGGTATAGTTTATATGCAGTAATTTCAATGATATAAATGAAAACCTTTATTAATTATACTTATTTTAAATTATTAGAGTGTAGGTAAGGTGGATTTGAGAGTGATGCTATTAGATGAGAGATAAAAAATAAATGGTGGAGATGCTTATTGTTTCAGCTTGGTGAAGGATAGTACATTAAGTTTTATCTAAACCCTTCCATAGCCAAAGTTATTTATGTCCTTAAATGTAAGCATTTATTATTTATGTTATTGTGGCACATTTCTCGTGTAGATTATTATTCGTGCAAGTAATTTTATTTGCACAAAACGTTAATACTTATGCCCACTTCGGAAATGTATGTTTCTGAGGCATTATCAGTGAGTCAAGACTGTGATCATCAAAAAACTGAAGGCATGTTAAGCTGTCTGGATTTGATGGTCATCCACGTACAATTACCTGACTGGGGTTTTTTTCACTAACTCGGTACGGCCATTGGCATCAAAGGTTACATTTATCATCTCTCTTACATTTCTCATAGTGTACGTATTGCAAAAGCAAAACAATGGTAAGAGGATATAATGGAGATGCTTATGGAAAATCTTTAAATATATAGAATGGAAATCCCTGTGTAGAAGTTGAGTGTTTAACCCATTAGTTTACCTGTTACCTGCACCACAAACCTTTGCATATGAGTTTTGTTTAGACCTTGATGTTAATAATAAGCCTCAATTCTCAAACCAGCATTTAATCATCATGTAGAGGCAAACTCCATTCAAGGCCTCTGTGTAGAGTACATCAAAAAAACTGATGGTTTTACCATACCATTTTCAGAGAAAGCAGTGCCATAGGTTTACTTCAGATGTAATTCTATGATTACATAATCAGAATTCATAAGAAAAAAACAGCAGTTTCCCTGAATACATTTGTCATCAAAGGATGTCAAGGAATGTGTGTGATCTGAATCTGACTTTATGTTCAACTCCAACTGGCCTGATTACTGGACGAATCTCAGTAACCACTACTTTTCAAAACCTCAAACTCCTTAGTGCTTCTCACAGGGCAGCAATTAAAAAAATAAAAGTTATTCGGCTTCAATAAGTCAACAAATTAAAATCATAATCATAAGATAAGATTAAACCAATTCCAGTTATATAAGATAAAATAAATAGAAGGGTTTTAAAAAGAATAAAAAGACATAAAATAAGGGATCTAACACTGACATATGGTTAACTCATTACTAACATTTCCTTGTCTGTGCAGTCCTTATAAATACACTGTTTTCACATAATCTCACTTGGTGTGGTGATGATGATTTGGTGTTGATTATTATTACCATAAGTATAATTATTGCTGTTTCTTTGCTTGTTGTTCAATTTATCCAATTCATTGTTAATTTATGTTTCTATTATTATTTTTTAACTTACAATATTTCTTGTGCAATTCGTTTCTGTGACTCAAACTTAATGATCTTTCACAAAGAAAGAAACAAAACACAATCCAGACTCTTTAAGTAACTTTAGCATTTTGACAGTTCTCCACGTTTCCTCATCTGGTCTTTTTATAGTTTAAGTTTTTTTTATTGAAAAAGATTTCACTTCAAGTATTTGCTTTTTTTTTTTAAACACATTGCAAGCATACAGTAACCTTACTCTTAGTTGTGGTTATGCAAGTGTAATAAGCCTTATTTATGGGTGTTGTGGGTTTGTTTTGACACTAAAGCCCAGATGTGCTGGTGTGTATCCAGCAGGGAAATTGATGGGCCTAGCCTTTCACTGTGTCTGACTGTGTGTCTGTCTGTCTGGGCAGTGCTGTTTTCGGCTCATAGGAGATGTGAGGTGTTGACCAGGACTCAATGTGTTTCAGGTCAGGGTAATCTGCCCCGCAGATAGATCAACTCGGAACAAACAGGTTGCACGTTTGAATACCCCAAAAGACATGTGTCCTTAAACATAAGTCGGCACTTACAAAACCAACACCATGCATGCAATCATAGGTGCTAAAGATGAGAGTGTGAGCTCAGTGTTTAAGCTTTAAACTGACAGCTTGAAATGTTTGCAATAGAAAAAATGCGTTGCTGTTTAGTTTACTTCAAAATGCATGCAATGTCAGCTTTAAGGAATACTAGGTGATTTGAATGTCATTTTTATTGTAGTCAAGTGTGCAGCTTACATTTTGTGGCCGGAGATGAGACATCAAAAATGAATAAATTCAGAACTTAGGTCCTAGATTGTGACTTGCAATACCTCTTTTTTACAACTTTACAATTAGCATAGTAAAACCAGCCTCAAGTCTGGGGAAAGTCTTAATTTTCAGGGACAACTAGCTTCATATTAAAAAAAAAAATGACACCTGAGAGTTTTCCAGTGTCAACACAGTCTTCTCCTGTTTACTATGGACTTGCTCCACTAGACCAGTTGGGCCTAAAAATGCCTTGGTTGCTTAGGGACTGGAAACTTCTGTTCATTTTTCCTCTTAACTCTGTCCGGGATGTAAACTGGTGACACAAGCCTCAATCGTTAACTTCTAGCCTACTGGGTTTATAGTCACTGATAGGCTTTTTAAACCCATAACTAATTCTTTATTCTACTTCAAGGGCACGTTTGTGGTTTCAAATCGCAATTAAGAGTTTTTTTGGGATCAACTTGACTTGGCTATGCTGATCATGGTCAATAGCAGAAGACTGGAACAGATGGAACAGATGCAGACATGCATTGAACCCCCTGAAAAATCAGATACTTGTTCTGGTATTGCTTAAGTAATTCAAAATATTTTCAATTAAAACAGCCATTGTGCAATGTCTTTCAGTAAAAATATCTGTCTGTACGGAAGTCAGTCAGAAATTCATTGGAGTTATTTTTGTTTTTAGGAAAGTCTTGCAGGCTTATCACACTGGGTCACAGTGACATTGCCAATAAAATCTGTTCAAAACAGAATAAGGTTGCTAACAGTGACCTAATCCATTGGTTTTTTGATTTTTTTTTTTCCACCCAGACTCAAAAACAGCCGAACTGCAACACACATTACATACTTTTGCCTCCTCCAAGTTTTTCATGGGTAATTGAAATCAACAGCATGCTTCCAAAACACCACTATCTTTCTGTAGATTGAACATTGGCAACGTGCAGATGCCGCACGTTTCAGTTTTAAACTGAATGAACAACTGGCTAACAAGATGAAAAAGCCAGACTTTATTTAACTGGGACTTCACATCCCATGCTCTCTTTTAAAACACAGAATTACAATGTGTCAATACCGCAGCCTCAGGCTTTAATGCTTAACTGTTGCTCCCACTTCCTCCCTCATTTGGATCACCCTGTCACTCCATCCAGGCATGTCAACAAAACACACATGGAGAAAACTGAAACTGGCTTTATCACAGTTTTCTCTTCTTGCGGAAATACATTTTGGCACTTTTGCAACCTGACAAAATTGGACCACACCCTGTTGTGGGTGAAGCACCATATTTCAAGTCAAAACTTTGAAACCTGCACTTAAGCAGAGGAGTGCTTGGCTGGAAAACTGATTTTTCATATAATGTTTTTTCTTTCTTTTCACCATTTTTTGTTGCGAAGGGGCCCTGTAAATCATGTCCTTTATACCTCCGGCTGGGGGTTCACTGCCTCACCGCAGGGTGGGAGGACAGCATGATGGGAAAAACATGATGGGATCTCACTTTAGTGGGTCAGAGAGAGAGAGTGAGAGGAAGAAAAATGCAAAAGAGAATGAGAGGCTGCAAAGGAGGTAGGAGGAACTGTTTACACTGGATGAGAGAGACACACAGAGACAGTAGGGGATAAAATATTGAAATATTGTCAGAAAGAGAAAGAGAAATCAAGACAGATGAGTATGAAGACATAAAACCATAGTAAAAGCAAATAAAAATCTGACTTCCTATTTCAAAGCATTTTTACGTTACTAGCAAGTTAACTCCTTACTGCCGAAAAAACTAAAATCAATAAATAAACCCATGGTAATTCAATTCATTATTAGCTGAAAGAAGGAAACAAAAAAGGATGCAGTTGAATTCAAACTCACACAAGCATTTCTATTGAGAAAAAATAATATACTGGTCTGGTCTTCTCCTGCAACTTTAACCTTCTTCCATTTTACATATTTAGACCGAGCCACCTTTCAATAATAAATGCACAGCTAAAACTTTAGTGAAGCCATGAAACAACTGGTCAGGTAATGGATTTTTTGAACAACAAAAAAGTTATAGATAAATACTTTTTAAATAGATTAATCATTTTAAATCATTTTTTACACAAATATGCCCAAAATCTACTGATCATGGCATCTCAGTATGTCAATACTATCTCTTTTTCAACTTTGGGTATGGAGATTAATTCGTACCATAAACCTACTCTTTCATATTTCACTGTCACTAATAAGGGGAGCTTGGCTGGTGCTGAAAATGCAGAGAAATCTTTGGTCAGTATGTAATCCGAATACACCCAATGGAAACAAGTACTTGAAATTACATCTTGTTGGGATCCTCTCATTTGAGCACCCATACTTAACCTAAACTAAATATTGTCTCTCGACCTGTGACTAAGCCTCTAAGCCTACTTAAAACCAAATCAGAGACCTTTAAAACAAAGGGTAGAGTTTTATATAAAGATACACTGGGGGGGAGTGTCTGTGTTACTTACATTTTCTGAGGATAAAATTATATCCAATTTCCATTGCAGATAATAGTCCACAAACCTGCTTAGGAATCATAGAAAAAAGAAGCTCCTTACATCTCTAGAACCTGCCTTAGAATCATCAAGTTTTAAAGTGTTCTTCAGTATCAAAGTAGCCAAGTGGCGGTTGTCTGTACAAACAAGAACTGCTAATAGCTAATTCAGCATACTTTTAATGGTACCAATTTGCTAAGTTGTCTCAATTTTATCTGAGTTGGGGGGGCGGGGTGTCACGGAGCCAGACTTTGAAACAGGAACTGTTTCTAACCCAGTTCAAGCTCTCTAAGAAGTCAGAGAAACTTAACAAAAAATATAAGGAACATAATGAAAAATGCATGGGCAGACTATTGGCCTCGTTAAAGTCCTGCAAAGGTTTTGGCCTTTCAAAAACTAAACAACAATGATGGCTCACTCACTGTTACAACGTTTGCTTCTCTCGTCCACATGACCCCACATGCCACATGGAGTTGCACATGTGAAAATCTGCTCGGTGCAGCTTTTAAAAGTCTTGCTAAAAGTGAACAGTGCAGTCCAGGTGCCAACTAGTCTGCCAATCACTATGAAACACAAAAGAACGTGCAAGAGGAGCGAGAAAAGCAGACTCAGCAGCTGTGATTTCCTAATACTGAATTTATATGAGTTGTGTTTTAATACTCTGTGGTCACCTAATACCCTGGACCAGAGCTGTTCATCCATAATTCTCAGATATAAATCGGTTTGGTCTCGACATCAAATATTGGCTTGTCTTGCAGCGGTGGGTTTTGAAAATTGATGGCACAAACATTGAACAAAGTGAGTTATAATACCAGTAGTCTGTTTTTCTGAAGTCAAACGGTAGGACCCAGATAATGTATCATCACAGGGTTGAGCTGTTTATATGACTGAAATCCTGTATGACCAACATTTAAAGAAGCCTGTATTAAGGTCTATAAAAGTGAAACCAGCAGTGTCTTCACAGCTGAATTACAAAATATTCTGTTATCAAGGAGTGAAGGAGCACAAAAGCAACTGGAGACTACAAACATGAATGAAGGTTCAGCCAAGTAAGAGCGATCCATGTGTTGCATGGATATACAGTATCACCATTGGCCTGATGTCTCCTGTTTCTGCTCTGATCTGCAGCTTCCATTAGAAGGGACACATGCACACAAATACACACAGAGTTTATCCAGAAATGTGCAAACGAATGCAAATGCACACAGATTGCTCCCACACACAGGGAAATTATTCCCGGAAATCAGGGGTGATTATTGCTGTAACAAGGCCCTGGGGATAAGCTGTGAAAGTTGGGGGAAAGAATGGTGTGAAAAAGGTTGAATATTCAGACCAGGTGTTGTCGATAAGTAAGAGTGTCTGTGTTTGTGTATGGGAGAAAGTAAGAGAGACAAGGAGAAAATAATAAAAGACTTGCCTGATGTGTCTTTTGTTTTAATTTACTGTGTGAGCTTTTATGTGAAGCACTGCATGCATGCGTGTCAGTCAGAGTCAAAACAATGACCTCACATTCTGTCAGCATAGCAACACTGGCCATTAACCTAACAACAACAAGCTCTGTTATTTTGTTTACAGGCTGTCCGGTCCATTGGGCTGACATATGGTGACCGCTTGGTGGCCTTCAGCATCTTGACATTCAACCGGTCACTGAAATCAATGTGTTCAGCCCTGGTTCCTACTCTCTGTTAGAAAGTTCAATAATGTTACTTGGCTGCAACGCCAATTCCAGCTTGTAAAAAGACCAGTGAAAGTATGTGCCTTCAAATAAAAAGATTCAATCTGTTTCACAACCTTCACTGATATGAAGTAAAAGAGAGGCTAGTGGGTGCAGCAAAGGAAAAGTATCGACTGATTCAATTTCTGAGCTTGCAAAACACTCCGAGAACACCTACTTTAGTGCAACTCGTTTGATATTTACATAAAAACTAGTTCTTCCTATAATGTAACCACATTTGATTTGTCTATGCTGACATAAGTACAACTATTATATAATCCCTTCCTTTTCCCTAAATGGATGGTAGTGAAATTTCTTACAGAGAATTGTGAGCACAAAGTGAGGCACAGACCGGTGCAAACCTCAATGCAAGTTCATCACAAATAAAACACATTCTCCTGCACAAAATAACCAAAATTTAAATTATGGGACAGGAATCTACTCCCATACTGACACACTGACAGGTCTTTTAACTGATTAATTTACCAATTATCCATAAAGAAACTGTAGCATTGTTTTATTCAACTACCATTTGTAAGGAAATCAGTAAAAAGTCATATATTCCAATTTACAAAAAAAAAACACAACATATTTATTAAATATATTTTACTATAAATAAATCACCTTTACAACAGCATTTGCAAATATAATTTAGATGGTCAAACAAATTGTAGATTAGGACTTTACTATGAGAAAGTGTTCGTCAGAAATTGGTAGTCAGTCTGTTTAGTCTCCTGATGTGAAGATGAAAGTATCAAATTTCCTTGAAATTTCTCAAAAAATCGAACCATAAAACCAGTTTCTGTAATTTACAAATGGTCAAGTCCCAGATAAGCACATCTATTAAACTAAACTGAGACCAGTTTGAAACAACAGTTAGACAGAGAGATGAATAATATCCCAAGTATACTGACCTCTTTCTTTAGGGATCTGATCTACTAATATATCATCATTATTACCACTGAAATCTATGGGATGCTGACAGTACTCCCACCTCCTTAACATAATATGTACCTATATCCTCAATTCTCATCACAATCTCAGCTGACACATGCCAGACTTTCCTCTTTGGCCCCATTCCCTCATGGTGTTTCCTGACCTATATTCTCTTAGACCCACTTCTCCCTTGGTATTTACAGCTTCCTTTCAAACAATATACAACTGAACATGTTCCAACACAACCACACCATCAGCTCAGACCGGTGCCAGCATGTTTTCAAATCAAGACCCTCTGTTAGCTTTGTTATCATATGCAGAAAATATGAGGCAAAAACGGGCCAGAGTGGATTTGCAAAATTGTTTGATAACCACAAAAACATGAGAGGCAATAATAACATAAGCATGGACGGCGTATGCGTGAGAGAGCCTGTCACATCTGGATCAACAAGAGTTACAAAAAAATAACAGGGGACAAGGCAGAAAACTGTATTTTATTGTAACATCATTACAGTTCAGTACAGTAAATTCAGCATTAACTAATATTCAGACAGTATAGTATGGCACAGAAACGACACTGTGAGGGAAAATATAATAAAATAAATATGAACTTGCAGTGAACATACAGATGAAGACTGTGTGATAGAGTAAGAAACTCCAGTACAAGCGAGTGAGAAAACTTTGGGAGATTTCATTTGTCACCTGCTTTTTTCAAGATGAACTTTACGGTCAACATTGAAGCCAATGTGACAAACAAACCTTAAAATTTCTCAGAAAAATACACAGTTCAAAACTTTTACACATCCATGACAACCTAGCAAACATCATCTAGTTAAAAACTCCAGGGGTAGTGTGTAACTGGACCATAACTGGCAGGTCAACCTAGCTACGTGTAACCTACTAGTGCTACTGCTCATAATAGCTTAATTCCTTATTGATCCCTGGGGGCCAATTCAACTCTCTGGTGAGGTCGGGGGTCAGAGGTCTACACCAAAGCAACAGACTAGGAGTTGGTTGAGATTCAGAGGCTTGATCTAGGACACCGAAGCAGTGTTGATGTCTACAGACACAGGAATATAAAGGATTTTCCTAATGAATATGGCACCTTGCACCCTCATAAAGGTAACGTATTTGGACAGTGACATAATTTTGTCTCTGTATTCCATCACAATTGATTTGACACATAGTTATCTAGATGTAATTGAAGTGTAGACTTCCAGTTTTAATTCAAGAGGTTTAAAAAATATATTCGCATAACCAGTTTAGGATTTACATTTTATACAATCAGTTATTTTCAGCTGCTCATAGTAATTGGACAAACTAACAATTAAAAAATATAAGGATAATTTTAATACTTAGACAAAAAACCTTTGCAGGGAATGACCGCCTGAGATCTGGAACCCATGTACATCACAAACTCTGAGTTTCCTCCCTTGAGATGCTTTGCCAGTCCTTTATTGTAGCCACCATCCGGTGCTGCTTGTTTGTGGGTCTTTCTGTTTTGTCTTCAGTAAGTAAAACAAATACTCAGATGGGTTGCAGACAGGTGAATGACTTATCCATTGAACTATATTCCAGTTCTTGGGGTGCTTTTTGCAGTATGTTTTGGGTCATTATCCATCTGTGCTGTGTAGCACCGTCCTATCAGTTATGCAGCATTCGGCTGAATCTGAGCAAATAGTATAACCCAATACACTTCAGAATTCCTAGTGCTATTTTTATCAGCAGTCACCTCATCAATAAACACCAGTAACCCAATTCCACTAGCAGCCATACATGCCCATGCCATTACTCTGTCTAAACCACGTCTGACAGATTATGTGATCTGCTTTGGATCCTTTTCCATATACTTCTCTTCCCTCATCCTGGGTTTTGCCAGTGATTTGCACCTTGTGGTAAACCCCTTTGTATTTACAATCATGAAGGCTTCCCTTGTTTGTAGACCTTGACAATTTTACACTGACATCCTGGACTGTGTTCCTGGCCTGGCTAGATGTTGTGAAGGCTTTTTCTTTGCCGAGGAAAGAATTTTGTAATCATCCACTTAAGTTGTCTTCTGTGGTCTTCCAGGGCCTTTGGTGTTGTTGAGCTCACCAGTGCATTCCTTCTTTTTAAGAAAGTACCAAAATGTTGATTTGGCTACTCCTGAAGCCATCATCTGTCTGATATGTTTGTTTTTTCAAACTAATGATAGCTTCTTTAATTTGCATCGACATCTCTTTGGACAGCATATTGAGAGTTCTCATGAACAGCTACCAAATGCAAATTCAATACTTGGAATCAACTCCACACCTTTGTCAATGACTTGTCCCAATACTTTTAAACCTTTGAAAATGAGGGACGTTATGTACAAAAAATGGCTTTAATTCCTTAGCAGTCTATTCAACATTTTTGTTAAACTCCTTGATTTAAAGCCTAAAGTCTGCAGTTCAATCACATCTTAATGTATTCTCTTCAAATTCATTGTGCTGGTATACTTAAGCAAAATTATGAAAATTATATCAGTGTCAAAATACTTATGAACCTAACTGTACATACAGTCTGCATGTAGGGATCAGGTCATGATACAATGTGCTGAGGTGCATACCAGGTACATTTGGCACCTGTGAACATAAATTAGGCCAGCAGTACTCTGCATCTCAGGAACCAAACCTAAAACCACTCACTCCAGCCACATCGCTAATGTTTCTTCCTTCTCCCATTTTGCTCTACTACCCTCAATAAAACTTAAAACAGTAAAGCACTGTTCAGTGTGCAAGAGTTATGAAGGCGGTGATGAGTTAAGTTTCCTTCTTCAAATGTCACTGACTGAAAGCAGACTAGACTCTAAAGTCGAAATATAATAAATCATGGAAATTGAAAGAGGTTGAGCAAGGGCAACGTGTGTGTGTGTGTGTGTGTGTTTGTGTGTAGTTGTGCTAGTTTGTGTTTGTAAGAAACGTGAGCATATGGAAATCATCAGATGTGGGCTGATTCAGCATGCTGGCATATTTGTGTGTTTGCACGTGAGTGTGTAGAGTGTTGTCTGCCACCTCCAGGTTCAGTAAGTCAAATACCACATCCCAACCCACACACACACACACACCTTATACTTTTTAACATTTAAACATCTTGCTTTGACAAATATTCTGAAAATATCATGTACTATGTTAGCACTATACCTTATGTAGGACTACTATTGCTAATGTAGTGTTGCAATCTATTAGCACAAAAGTGGCCAAATGGAAAAACTATTTAGAAGAACAATTATAGTATTTAACTGATAATTAAAAGTATCTAGTGTATGCATTGCAGAGTTCTGCACCAGATTAGTTTACCCAGTTTACCCAACATCCTCCCCATCCACTGAATCAAAGAGGGAAGCCAGTAACATGGAACTGTTTACCTACTTACAGCTTATTTTATTAGATATGCACTGGAATGGTGGAAGCATCATGAAGCAACGTTGCCAAAGCTCAACCGTTAACAAAAAAAAAAAAAAAAAAGTCTGTCCCCTGCCCAAGAATTGTCCTTCTGAAAGGTTGTTTATCACCGGTGGAAAAATTATGACATGCCACAGGGCATCCCTAAAACCAGACATTGTTGACAGGCTTGCATTTCTGTCACAAAAGCTGCAGTAGACTAGAGAGGCACAGTACGCATCCTTTCTTGCATTGCACACCATTTTTTCTAAACTAATTTTTTATCTTCTTTTTTTTGAAGAATTGTGTTTATGTGGGAAGTAATTTACCTTGCTTTGATACTTTACAAGATGTATGCTGTGTCTTATGTTAGAAATGTACTATTTAGATATATATTGTGACTTTTTGTCACAAATAAATACTGATGCTTTAACATTAAACTTTGTAAAGATTCATGTATTGCATCACATCATATTGCATGAGATCTCGCCGCTTCTCTTGAGCATATTAAGATTTGAGTTTTTAGCTGTATTGCCCAGCCCTAACTGCAGGTACCGAAAAATGGGCGGGATTTGGGGAACACACTGAAACACTGGCTTGAAGCCTACATTGGCTAGAGTACTGTGCCTCCACACCTACTCAACATTTTGTTGGATAAAGCTTCAATTTGCCTGACTTTATAAGCCCCTGAAAAATACATTAAAGGAGTTATGCAAATCGACTGTGTCATAGGCAATATAACCTCCTACATGAGTTAAAAAACAGTACTGGGACTGGATCTAGCTGCTCAGTTGCAATTCAAAAACCTCACCAAGAGACAGTTAGAGATTTCTAGAAATCCATTATTAGCCTCATTAACCATAGTTGTAGGTATTGAGAGCTGCGGTATCACAATGTTAAATGACACTCTACCCATGGAGCTGCACAGGACCCCTGGGTGTGCCCCCAGAACTGCTGAACACATTAGAGTTAATGGGATACTTATAAAGTGTAGGAGACTGGAGGAGGAGAGTGGCAGGGGGAGAGCCAAAGGCAAAGGCCATGAAGGGGGCAGGGAAGTCATTGACAAGCAGATAGAGAGGCTGAGAGAAAGAGTGGAGCAAGCTGAGGAGGGGAATGGAGTAAGAGGGGGAAAAGGGGAGAGACAAAGGAGGAAAGGAGGAAAAGAGAGAGAGGGAAAGAGAGGGGTGAACCTCCTGGAAGATATAAATAGGCGAAAGAGGACTTGGAGCCTCGCAGTCACTCTTCCCCGACAGCCACAGCCACTGCTCTCCTCTCCCCTTCTCCTCACCTCCGGCCCTCCTCTCCACTCATCTGCTGCAACCCTTTATTCATCTGGAACCCTGAGCAAAACCAGTGAGTAGTTTCTGCACTACACCATCATCTATCACCCAACATTACAGAGATAGTTACATTTAGAAGGCTGCATCCCCTAGTTATTGATGTGACAGTTGTCTTACAGAAGGCTACCAAGCTTGCATGTTATAAGGTAACCTTATACAATCATACTATATGTAAATGACAAGAGATTCAAACAGGGTAATTACATATATGACAAGGAAGGTTGGATATAACAGAGTTTATATGGTTGCCATTTATTATATTTCAGAAGAATAAGTGTGGTAAAATGCAAACATCTGCTGACAAATGCTAAACACATCTGACCCTACTTTTGTGTCAATTTGTCAATTGCAATGATACCCATATTCATTTTATGGCAAGATCATCAACAAAGTTTTGTAAATGAATGGGAAGTCTGCACATTTACAAACTGCATCACACAGAATTGTACACACTAAATGGTCTAATTCATAATGCAATGCATTCACATAGCATTTGACTCAATGTGCATTCTGTTCATGCACAAATCACCCTGTCCCTCAGAGGAAGATTTAACACCAGGCCTCTTTATCATATATATACACACACACACACACACACACACACACACACATTCATACATACCTACCTACACACACAAATTAGCATCAAAATCATACTGCTAAGTGCGGGACTGAGTGAGAAGACCCATACCACTGAAGAGTTATTCTCCTCCCTGAAGAATTGAAATAAAGGTAAAGGATAGTGAAGATGATATGATGAGGTGTCCAAGTTTAGGAAATTCAGCTGGCATAAATTTATTCTCTTAAAAAATATCTTTGGGGCAGGAATGCAGAGCTCACCAAGCTTCAACAATAACATTTCACTATTTGTATTTTAATTAATGCCAGATCTCCTTCTGGCACTGATAAACAGGAAAAAGGATTTAAGTGAAAGCTGTCCCCTCTGACTCACTTGCCCCACTTGTTAAAGTCAAAATGATGCTGCAGTCAGACACTCTGCTCTTTTGCCATGTCTGCTCTTTCCATATACCTTATCTGAAAATGAGAAAAATCAAAACTAACAGTAAATAAGACTCATGCAAAGCTTTTAAATGTACAGGAACAGAAAAATAATGTATACAAAAAAGAGAAATCCTCAACATTTCAATAAAGAGAAATCCTCTTTGTTGAAAAAAAAATTAGTTGAATCCTCAGATAAAGACATTTAGGGTAAAAATTGGTCAAGGTGCCCTAATTCAGACTTCTTGGGGCATAGCAACAGCAGATCAAAGAGCATGAAAAAATATGTAGTGCTGTATGTGGTGATTACACCTGTACACATTTGGTGGATAAATCCACTTGACATAAACATTTTTACTGACCTTTCTTCTTTCTTCGTATTTCCTTCCCCTAAGTTCCTCATCCTCCCAAAGAATAGCCCTCGTCATCATGGACACCACAGGGAACATCCTCTCAATCTCCAAGGCGCTGTGTCATCTCTATCATTTGATTGTCATGATGACGACACTGGGCCAAGGCATTTATTCAATGCCCGTTCCTACTGATGTCCCCATGTGTACGGCCTCAGAAACTGCCCAGTACAGATTAACGTTTACTGGCAAGTGGACCCAGGCAGCTTTCCCTAAGCAGTATCCTGTCTACCGTCCCCCTGCACAGTGGTCAAACCTTATTGGTAAGTGCAGAGTGGAACTGCTTTTCGTGCATATTATCATTATTTTTATCAGAAGCAGATGTGGAGTATTCTGATTGGTTGAATAGAAGAAAGCTAATGTAGAAATTTTTCCTCTATTGACCATTGCTCAGTGCTTGAAAGTGATTACTAAAAGCAGAACAAACCATTAAAGGAAAATAACCCAAAAATGCACCTAAGAGTTTTGTGACAATTATAGTAATAAGGCTCAGTGATTATCAAAAAATTAACAAAAAGAAAATTCCTTTAATATTCCTCATCCAAGTTATACATAAACTATTAAAAACTCAAACCTGTTGCAACATCTATCTCTCACCCTCGCCTTTCCTCTCTCGCTGCACTTTAGGAGTGACCCACAGCTCTGACTTCCACATGTGGCAGGGTAATGAGTTTGCCAGCAATGGAGTGAGGGAGTTTTCGGAGAAAGGCGAGGCCTGGACGATCATGAAGGAAGTTGAGGCGGCCGGCGAACGCATCCAGAGTGTTTATGGGATCCTCTCCGCTCCTGCTGTTGTGGGGGGAACGGGCCAGATGAAGACTGAGTTTGAGGTCTTCGCCAGGCACTCCTATGTAAGTTACTCAACACCTGGATTCCTTGGGACTAAGTCAGGACATTAGGTATATCAGAGGCCTTTTGCTGATGGGTCAATATACATAACAACATAGCCTGGTGCATTTTTTAGCCTGGGTCAGTGGAGTTTTTAGAAATTGTTGACAATCCTATATATAAACAGTATACAATAGTAACAATACCTTGGGTGAATTCATCTTAGGTTTCCCTTACAAATAAGTTCTCAACACACGTGGGTTAAACTAGATCTAGTTTGCCCTAGAGAACTATGTTGTGAGGTTATTTCCATTGAGGATATTGTGTTGCCATGTCAAGGCAATATAAATGTTAGTAAAACATTATTATTACCAATATCAATGACAGCCAGAACTATTAAAAATCGGACAACAGACAAGTCTTTTAACCAAGTAATAACTTGTTGTAATACTGCTAATTGATGATAAGAAAAAGAGTAATATTATGAAAAGTGAGCACATAATCCTTTTCAAACCTGGTTGATGCAGGAAAAGTGTTAATGCTACTATAAAACCAGCTCCAGACGTTTTTTTTTCCATAAGCTGCACCCTAAGGAAAGCTTCCGAAACGTAGCAAGCCTTATTTATGTCTCTAAGTATTATGTAAAACTTTGTGGGTGTTGCCTGTTTAACTTCGTGCTAATGAGTCCCTGGGTAGGTAATAAATTGGGAACACATCTGACCATTCTCTATGTTAAGCTTGGACAAGGGACAAGACAAGAGTTTGGAGAAAGAGAAGAAACATATGATTGGTTTCGAGGTGAGAGAAATGGAAAATGTCCAGTTGGAGACTGACAATGTTCACTAGCATGAAACAAATGAAGTAACAGCACATGTGTGAGGAGAGGGGTGAGTTATTGGATGACAAATAACCAAGATGATGCATGCTTCTAATTAAATGCATTACAGCATCGTGAAATACATAGCTATATTATTTACACATTATGTGCAGTTATTTTAAAGTGTGAATCCACAAAACAAAGTTTTACAAAGCCCTGTGTGCCTACAGAGGGAGCTGCACAAAGTCTGACAGATCTCCTCAAGTGATGTCACCAAGGTCCCCACTGGTTAAGTCTGAAGACTACAAGTTTTTCAAATGAAATAAAATCTTGGGTTGTGGAGTTAGTGAGAAGTGAGCTCACCAGATCTCAACAGCCCCTTCCTTGTCTCTGGTTGAGGGTTGCAGCTCAAGGCTACATTAGCCACTACAAACATAACACTCCCAGATCTTTGACCAAACCTTTGGCTGTTGAGTTGCAATGTAGGTAATGTAGAAGCCAAGTTTTGAAAATGAAGGGGAATGAATGGAATAAAAAAGACCATATTCCTGATTATAGCCCTTCTTTCCATTTGTGACTTACTGAAAATAATTGGAAAATGACTTCAGCTAAGAATTCAATTACCTATTTCTTCCTCTGTGGCTTTAATCCATGGACCTGACAAACAAATCATTTATGCTGACATTAAAATAACCCTTTTTCATTCTCTTTCCCATCCATGTCTTTCTCCCCATCTTTCTTCTTTTTCTCTCCCTACACTCCATCTTCCTCCCCATGCTTTACTTCCTCCATCTGCAGCTGTCATTTATCGTGCGCATAGTTCCAAGCCCAGACTGGTTTGTGGGTGTGGACAGTGTTGACCTGTGTGACGGCGACCAATGGAAGGAGAGTATGTCACTGGAGCTTTTCCCATATGATGCAGGAACTGATAGCGGGTTCACTTTCTCCTCTCCTAACTTTGAAACCATCCCGCAGGACAAAATCACACAGGTGGGTCAGCCTGAGGCAAGAGCAACATTGCATCAATCAACACCCAATGGTCACAAACCATGTGAAAACCTAATTAAGTTTAGAGTTGCTTGTTACAACTGGTGTTAGAAATCAATGTGCACTTTTTTGTTAACACATTTTATGTTGACTACGCATTACAACAATTGTTAAAATGCTGAGTACATACAGTTTCTACATTTATAGATTATTATATTATTGGAAAATCCCCCAAAGTTATGCAATTTTCAACATCTGCTTTCAACATCTAATGGCTTTGCTTATCTTGTTTCTACAATGCTGCTTCTATCTAAATATGCACCCTTAGTAGACTGTCTGAAGTGGACATAGAGTAATTTATTATTGTCTAAAAATCAATAGCATAAGCACTGCAGCACACTACTCATTGATTGCCCTTGATAATAAGTGATTAACCGATTAACTGCTATTACTATAAAGGATGATGCCCCTGTGATCTATATCAACACATCTCCATTTATCATCAACTGTTATTCGTGCTCCATTTCCACATCTATAGATCACCTCCTCCTTCCCCAGTCACCCTGCCAACTCCTTTTACTACCCCCGCCTGAAGCACCTACCACCCATCGCCAAGGTAACACTAACCAAGATTAAGAAGACCAATCAGATCATCAGCATGCCTATGGAACCCACCCAGTCCAACCAACTGCCAACAGGAAACGAGATTGAAGACGCGCCCATAAGTAAGTCTGAAGAACATATATACTCAGAATTTTTAGCTTCATATGAGGTCAATAAATACTGTTTATAAAAAAAAGTCAAAACCTTTTCTATGAACTGGCAGAACACTGCGCAAAACACAATGGAATATTGATAAAAGGGACTTGATTGATAATAGCAATCATTTTTTCAAAAGTGACTGAGTTAAAAACAACATTATGTGATACATTAAATTGGCTATACTGCATTTGTTAAGGCCATTAGAGCATGTCATATTTTCAAAATGTACCACTGTGTTAAAACTGAAACTTCCCCTACATAGATCTCAAGAATGAAGTTACCCTGTGGAGTCTTTGAACACTAGTAGTGGAACAATCACTTTGTTGTTCATGGGCATGAGGATGAACACTTGCAAGCACACAGGCAACGCGATATGCATTACCGGTTTCATGCTATTCAGCTCAACAGTTGAGGTCAATGCAAACGAGTATAGCAACATGTCCAAAAAAAGGCAGTGAAGATGACTGCAAACTAGCAAACATTTAAACAATTAAAAAAATTGTCTTAACAAATGTTATATGTGGAAGGAAATTAATCGAAAGGGTACATTCATCCTCAAAGTCACATGCAATGCATTTTGGTTAGAAAATAACTTGTTTTCTCCACAGGATAACTAAGTAGAAGACCAATATGTTCAATAGCAAAGCTAAATATGAAAATGAATAATCAAATACAAGCACTTATACATAACCTGCAAAGTTTGCCAAGATAGAGATTAGAAACATGGATTGGTAAGATTATTGGTAAGATTAACAGTTAACCAATATACTTTCAATATTCCACCACTCTGTCACTCAATGCCTGAATAATTCTTATACACATTTAAACAAAAACAAAGTACATGCTTTATATTGTGAAATGTAAGCGTTTAACACAATACTAGGAACTTGTGTCTTTTGCTGACTTAGACAAAAGCATTTGTAAACCATTACAGGCCACACACAAACTCAATTACTTCCAACCAGAAACCAGAGTGCAGGGCATCAGAAAATGCCAGGGGCACATCTGGCAAGCAGTGGAAAAATCTACAAACGTGAGATGGAGAAAGTGAAAGAGCAGTGTAAGAAAACTGTTTAGAAATTAAGTACAGCAGCATTTAGGTCATGACCGAATGTGGGATGCAGACACGCATGTTTCAACCTGGATCCATAGGCTGAAGCTGGATTTTATTAAAGTTGATTCAGTTGCTGTTAAATCTTAAGACTCCCTGTTGTACAGATTAGTGGTAACAGTAAAACAGTATAACTGTAAGGAAGAATAGGAAGACAGCTTGGAAAAATAAAGATTAAAATAAAGAGTGTGTCAAAGTAAAGCCAAAAATGCGGTGGTCAAACAACCTGTCTGTTACTGATGTTGCATGTGACAGGAAGGGAAAAAATAACCTTTTACAAAAACACAATTCACCACAGAAAGTTTAACAGACGACTTGACCAGAAAAAGGTTTCTTTAGAGGGGAAAAAACAAAGGAACAGATAGCGTGTCAAACCGGCAATAGAGTTGGCAGAGCAGTAATCAGATCAGTGTTCAGAGTTACTGTAAAGGTTTGACTCAGCATTACAGTCTACAAGTCCGTTCCCCTGACTACCCATCAACAAACAACAGTGAGGGGCCAAGAATCTTTTGGGGTTTCCTGCCCTGTTCCCAATGCTCCACCCTGCCCTACCATCCATTTATCCTTCACTCCCTCCATTAATCCCTCCATCTCTTTTATGCCCTCTCCTCAGGGTTTGGACAACAATTTTCATTAGAGATTAGCAATCACCTGCTCTAGATTTTATCTTTGAATACTGACATAAAATAAGACAGATCTGCATTGCTTCTTACAGCATCTTATCAAGTTGTCTTTTCCTCTACCCTTAACGGACACACAAGATAGACGGAGATGTCAAAATCAGCCTCAACTTGAAGTGCATTTTCCATCCATCAATCCACGTAGCTTCTGTACCGCCTCCCATCCGTCTGCTTTTCTACTCTTTAAGTCACAACTAAGTCTGCAATATGTATCAGCTATACGCAAACTCACAACAAGGTCGGCTGAGGTAGCCCAGTAGGTTCTTGATATCAGAGAAAGGGAGACTGAAAGCAAGAAAAATTAATGATACAACATAAGAGTCCAATGACTGCAAGTTAGCTGAAAAATGATTGAGAGAGGCAGCTCCCTTTCCCTGCATAGCAGCTGAGGTGCCTTTTAGCAAATCAAACTAAATCTCCTTCTGCTACGGTTGACTAAATGAGGGGTATACTTACCAAAATAAAAGAAAGTCCACAGACTCAATAAATTAATTAAAAAAAAAAAATAAATAAAAAAATCACAACTGCGATTAAACATACAGTGGTTGAAATAAGTATTCAACAAACTTTTTTTTTTTTTTTAAAACAGAGTTCCAATGCAAAAATTCACATGGAAATTTGACCAGACATTGGGTATTGAACCCAGAAATTCCACAGATACAGAAATCATAACATTACATCCAATAATAGTCATGTTTACTAAAATGGAATTACACAGGAAAAAAAATAATGATAAACACTATCCTAAATTTAGTCAAACTTGGTTGAAGAGCCTTTACTTGCAATTACAAGACACTTCCTATATGAAAAACAAATCCACTGACATCTCATCCTTATCATCCTGGTGGAGAGCAGCAGATTCATCAAAAAAAAAATTGGGGAAATAGCTCCATTTATCTTCCCTTCAATAATATGGATTCCGCCAGCACCACAGAAGAGAAACTCATACCATAATGCCTCTACCTCCAAACTTCACTGTTAGTAGTACATGATTCCAAAGAGGAGAAGTTAAAATACACCACATGTGGCTCCAGTCAGATATTCTGCTAGATATGGCAACCATATCTGGGTTACTCTGAGAAAGAATTTGCCTCTAGCAACCTAGGGTAACTAATATGGTGTTTAGAGAAACATTTCGTAGTTGCAAAATCCATTGGTAACCAGTACCCTACTTATGTAGCACAACAAGTTTGTTGCAAAGGTCCTTGGAGAGCTCTTTGCCTGTAAACATCACAAGATGTTTATTAATTACAGATTGTAACATTATGATTGCTTAATCTGTGACTGGTCAAAATTCCATGAGAATTGCTGCACTGGAACTGTGTTTAATAAAAAATAAATAAATAAAAAAAAAATATGTTGACGTGTTGAATACTTATTTCCCCCACTGTAACTCCCACTGCCAAGAATCTTTAACAAGAAGCTATGGGTTCATAAAGAGCTGCACATGCAGCATTCAACCATTTACTGGAATTCCCTCTCATTATTGTATTCGCTTTCTTTTTTTTTTTTTTAAAGAGAAATAAGGGTTGAAGCACATTGAATTTCTTGGTTATGACTTATTCCACTCATTTTCATTCAAATCATGTAAAAGGAAGCTCAGAGATCCACTTCCAACTGAAAAAAGGAGGTCAAACACAAGACTGCATGAGCAAGAGGTAGATAGCAGTACCTCTGGAAAATGACAAACCAAACATAAATTTTATTGAGCATATACTGTCCCCCTTCTTTATGCAGAAACCCCTCTGGACTGTGAAGTATCAGTGTGGTCTCCCTGGGGTTTGTGCAAAGGAAAGTGTGGAGACTCAGGCGTGCAGCATCGCACTCGCTACATCCTCATGCATCCAGCCAACAATGGAGCAGCCTGCCCCCTGCTGGAGGAAGAAAGGAAGTGCTTCCCAGACAACTGCTTATGACTAGGCCAGGAAAAAAGGGAGAAGAAAGAGAGGAAGGAGAGGAGCGAGAGGAAAGAGAGAAAAGCCAGGAAAGGGAGGAAGGGACGAAGGCGGAGAAACAACAGAAAAAGGTCTGCGGTGTATTCGCATGAGGCATAAATATGATGAACCAGACTCCCCTCTTTCCTCCCTGCCCATGAAATCTTTCTTTGGAAATGACTTATATACTGATTGAATGTCTAACAGTGAAATTGGGTGAGTTAGACTGAAAAAAAAGGTTCATCCTCAAGTCACACTAACAGATCTGACAGCCCTGAATTGGTGTAGTTTGGCAAATTAGCTATTAGACACCAAGTCAGTTTTGGCAGATTATCAAAATTGTCTTGGGATAAAACAATGCTGTTTTAAACAGTCATTTACTAAAAACACATTTTCATATTATAATTGGATTTGGTTTTACTTTTAAGATCACAGACATTTGTTTGCCCTCAGTGGATTGTAAATCTCAGCAGCTTTAATCTAACAGATTTGGAAATAAATCCATATAAACAACACTTAAGATCTAAAAATCCTCATATCCAAGAAATACTTAACAGAAAATCCGAATATCAGCTGCAGCACAGGGAAACATGATGCCTCAGTAGTTCCATTAGCTCAAAAAGTACTTGCAGAAATGTGAGTCAGACATAAAAACTAATGTACAGGCAACTAATTAATGCCTCATTCATTAATTATGTTTACAGAGACATTATGGTTACTTTCCTGAAGACAAAGAATATATTTATTGACAGGATTTTAACCTGTAGTGTACAGAATAACAAATCCGATAGCAATAAGTTGTATTCCTTTATGCTATTGAGATATTACTGCAACACAGAAAATAAGTTTTTGGTTAAAAAAATACAAAAAATGTACAAAAAAAGTATGTTTCCTGTTTGGTCAATAAAGTGTAAATATATCTAAAGACACTGTTATTGATAATTGTTTCTTTAAGAAGGAAATGGTCGTTTTTGAGGAAAAGGAGTATATTTTGAGTATATTTGCTGGTTTATTGTTGAACTTTATATGATTCCTATAATCACAACATTGATTTTCAAGTGAAAAAAACTCCAATGATATTGACTAAAATCATTCTTTAGTGCCTCCTCTCATAGCAGTGTATGACCTTCAAAGCAGAACCACACATTTGGCCTTGCTTACATTTTGCCTCCCAAGCTAATATTACAAACTCTGGGGCTGCAGGATCAAATTGAGTGCAGAGAGAAATGCTTTTAAATGAATCACCTGTGCTAAGGTCCCAGTGTTGGCTTGAACTTGCCCTAATGAAGTGTTGGTCATAAGATGGAGAAAGGTGCTCACCAACTGTTTAAAACAGTTCTCCAAATGCTGACATAGATCACAAGTCCTGAAATCTTGTAGAGCTCACTCCATGCTGTAACTTCCAGTGTAGCACATCCGACCATGAAGCTTGAGTCGCATTTAATGGACAGAACAGAAACCAGTTACATGTAAAGTGACCTCTATTTCATATGTAAAACAGATAAAATCACTTATGACACCCCCACCCCCATTTCCCACCGAGTAACACAGAAACCACACTCACAACCACCCTGACAGATTGAACAGAAATAAAACTCAACATCTGGTGCATGAGGGACCTCCTTCCGTTCTGAATCACAAGGGAAAGGAAAATTACTGATAGAAATTTGGGAGACAAGAGAGGACTAGATCCACTTTCTGGCTTTCCTTGACAATTGTGTTAGAAGCTAAGTCTGAGAGCAGTAAGAGTTAAGTATAGGCCTAGTACAGTATGAGGAAGAATATATTGCAGGGTGTATATATTCTATAAATAGTGTTTTACTGTTATATCATCAAGGTTACTCTGTATTTGTCTTGGCATGTTCAGGATGAACAAAAACTGATATAGTCCTTGTCCCACGAGGAAGGTCAGGAGCTTCAGTTAATGTAATATAATCTCAGTGACTTTGACTGTGGCATCATTGTTGGTGCCAGATGGGCTGGTTCAAGTATTTTTGAAACTGCTGATCTCCTGGGACTTTCACACAAAGAGTTTACCCAGAATGCTGCGAAAAACAAAAAATATACAATGAGCGGCAGTTTTGCTGACTGAAAGATCTCATTGCAGAGAGGGGTCAGAGGAGAATGACCAGAATGGCTGGAGCTGACAAAAAGGCTACAGTAACTCAAATATCTGCTCTTTACAACTGTGGGGAGCAGAAAAGCATCTAAGAATGCCCAATTCATCAAACCTTCAGGTGGAAGGACTACAAGCGCTCAAGACCCTGTCGGGTTCCACTCCTGTTAGCCAAGAACAGATATCTGAGGCTTCAGTGGGCAAGGGCTCACCAAGACTGGACAGCTGAAGACTGGAAAAACGTAGCCCGGTCTGATGAGGCTCGATTTCTGCTGAGGCAGATGGTAGGATCAGAATTTGGCTTCAACAGCAAGAATTCATGAACCTAATCTGACTTGTGTCAACAATCCGGGCTGCTGCTGTTGGTGTAATGGTGTGGGGAATGTATTCTTGGTACACTTTGGGAAATATGATACCAATCAATCATCATTTGATCACCACAGCCTATATGAGTGTTCCTGCTGACCATTTGTTTCCTTTTATGGTCACAATTTACCACGATACTGTAAAATTTCTTCTTGATCCAACACAAATTAATCAATACCAATATTGATACTTTTTATTAACAGCAGTTTGTACTTCCATGTAGGGGAAAGCAGTGTCATGATGTGCTAAGTATATACATCAATAGGCTAAATCTTAATACCGGAGGTATATTTTTTTCAATTAGATTAAAATAATTAAGTTAGATAATTTCAGTGGGCTGAATATGTTTTTTGAATGTCTGAATATAGACTATATTAAATCAGTCCGCTTAACTAACAGCTAATGAGGACCGATTACCATTTGTGAATAAAACCAATACTGAAGTTTTAACTAAAAATATTAATTTCACTACTATACCTGGATATTCCTTGCCTCTCTGAAAAGACGCTCACTTTGTTGCAGTGTGTTTGAAGCATTTCCCTCCTCCTCCCTTCTTTTTGGTTCCAGCTCAGAGTTATCTTTCTTGTTATTTCTTAAGTGTTTAAACAAACTGGTGGTGTTGCCACAGTAGCAAACAGCCTTCTTAAATACACCACAGTTCACAATGTTTTTATTTGCAGCTTTAAAATAGCTCCACACGATGCTCCTCTTTCATTCAGACATCACTGCATTCATGTGTTGGGTAGACGCCAGTAGTTGGGCTGCCATGTGCGCATGACACAGCAATAGCAGTGAAGGAGCAAAGAGTGCACTTACACTTGTTCACAGTAACAGAAAACTGTTTGCACAGACAGTTGTACCATTCTGATTAAATGGATGCAACACAGAAGACAGAAACTGTAACTGGTAACGGCTACTTACGCTAGAGTCTAACTTCAAAAACAAGACGTAGTAAGTGTAGTATCAATGTTTAAGAATCAATCCACCCACCCTTAATGTGCAGTTGACATGTCAACATAGTCCAGAAAGGTATCAGTATGTTGTTCCTAATGAAGCGCTCAGAGAGTGTATGTTTCAGAGTTCTCAAAACAGCAGAGACGAAAATACTGTATTCTGTAAATACTTAATCCATTATTTTAATGGCAGGTACAGTAAACATATTGATTCAGCATTCACACTTTCTGTAAAACTACTGAAGTGTGGGAGGAGGGGGATATCTGACCGTTTGCTTACTTTGGAGATAAAGACTTCTGCAGAAACTAATATGAGAAGGTTTACTCTCAGTGTGGGTGTGTTGGGGTTTACTTTATAAGTGACCTCAGCTAAGGTAAGCATATGGCCACTATTGTATCTACTGGTTTGGATTACATTTTCTACTCAGTTTCCAAAGGGATCCGGACTCTATTTTGTACTGTAGTGACAGACACTGTGACACAGCTAATCCTTCCTGTATAAGAGATTAAGGACTTAAAAAATTAATACAAGGAACAAGAAATATGGCAGCAGGGCACATGAGAAGCAGATTTTTCTTATTTGTCAAAATTAAGCAATCATCACCTAATCATTATATGTTTTACAGTGTGGTCATATATATTCCCCAAATCCCTAATCACTACTCTTTGATACCTTGCTATTGGCTTCCAGGTTAACCAATCATGACACACCAGAAATGTCTCGTCACGCAAAGAAGCACCTGTGAATTTCTCACACACAAGCTCTCTCCCTAATGGCCCTCAACCTTAAATATCTGCTATAGGACATGGGTGTTTGGCTATAGCTGATGAAAAACAACTCATTTTTGAAGTAGAATTTGCAGATCTAAGAAATAATAATAAAAAAAAAAGAACTAAAGGTCATTTGGTCACTGTCAAGTGTATTATATTCGAATAGCTCGTTAACTGAAAATGGGTTTTCGAGGCATTGGCTTTCTGCTACAGAATTACCTGATGTTGGCAGCGGCCATGTATTTCGATCTCGGAGAGCAGGAGGAAAAATGCATCATTGAGGAGATTCCTGAAGACACGCTGGTGACCGGTGAGTTCTGGAGAGGGAGTATTCCTCCTGAGTGTCATTTACAATCTCAACAGCAGTAATGAATGTGGAATAAGATTTTTAAAGTGTATTGTGAATTGCCATGTGATTGCTGAATCACACATTTTTTTATACACTTCCATGATATTGTCTCTTATTTCAGCAAGTGCAAAAACCATATATGACTTGACTTATTGTACACAATGCACTTCCATACTGCCCATTAGGTAGAAAACTGACTTACTCTGTGCTTTCACATTCACATGTAGCCATGTAAAGATACAGAAATTCAGTTTGTTCTACAATGACAGACAGAGAGAAATAAGTGTTTGTGTGCTTGACTAAAATATCAAGGAATGTACAGTATGTAATAAATACTTTGTGTTTTAATGCATAAATTCTATTTCTTGTTCAAAGCTGGGTATTGACCTTGACCACAACAATGTGTGTTTGTGCACATGTTTGTGTTTGCACTCATGCTTGAGTGTCTCTTACCTTCAGGTTATTTCTTGTTGGAACCTTGGGATTTGAAGACGTTCAGCCACTCCCCTCACTTTGGTGTCACTGTGACAGTCAGAGACCCAAACCATGAGGTACTGCACTCGAAGGAGTGGTTTATCACCCAAGCCAGGGGTCACGCAAACATGTGTGTGACAGTACACTAAAACATGTGGTGGCTGGTTTCCTCATTCAAACCAAACCTTAAGGACAAAATGCATATTGAACAGTGTGTATTAAGATTGGCACTGCTAGGTTTTATTGATAAGAACTAGTAAGACTTACAGCATTAGCCTTGATCTCTGTAATTGTGTTGCAAAAATATTGTCTCACAACTCCAGTTCAGCTTTGTGCCGAGAGATGTGGTCCAAACATGAAAAAACATCTTTTCCTTTCAAATTCGATTATTTGTGTAGTGGCAGAAAATGAATGGATATTAATGAGAATCTGCTGTATTTGATTCCGTTTTCTTTTTCACATGAAAACACATGACTTCTTCCTAAGCACTTTACCAAACACCAAAAAGACCCACCCTCCGCCCAAAAAAAAAACAAAAAAACAAAAACAAAGCAAAAACAAAACCACATCTCCATTTTGTTGGCTCATATCTTAAGAATTTTTGGTTTAAGAGTGTCTTTCCTTCTCTCTAGGTTCAGATGACCAAACGCTATGGTAAATCTGGTAAATTCACCTTCACAGCTCACGCCTCTGGTCAGCACTACCTTTGCTTCAAAACCAACTCCACAAGATTTTCTGTCTTTGCTGAAGAAAGGCTGGTGAGACCTGTGAACAGACATCATTTTTTTTTTTTAAAAAGGAGATAAAAATCCAGCATCACATGTAATATTGTAATGATAAAAAATTATATCACACATTGGGTTATTTCTGTCAATTGTGTAGAGATGAGGAAACAACCCATTACTGCATCCATAGTTAAAGCACATTGATAGAAACATGATTTTTTTTCATGAAAGATTTAGAGCTGAAAAAAGTATCGTAATCAGCAGCAATAATCAGAAAAACTCTATGTCATTTTTCAAGCAAAAATGATGCATATTCATTAGGTAAAGCTCTTTAGTTGTGAAGGGGGCTCTTGGCCTCTCCTATTGGTCAAAAGGAGAAATCCAAGAGGTTCGTGAGATGTATAAAAGGTATAGGTTATGAAGATAAGAAATCTGCTACACAAATCTTTGCCGTTTTTTGGGTAGATTAACCTCTTTGGGTCTCAAAAAATATATTCAAATATAAACAAAATGACAAGTTTGGAGGTTAAATTTCTAACTTAATGACTTCTGACACCTGTGATGAGGGTCACAAGGAAGTTGTCATGAGCACTTTTTTTTTTTTTTTTTTGCATTTTCTTACATTTTATAGGCCAAGCAATTAATCAAGAAAATAACTGTCAGATTAATCCATAATGAAAATAACCATTAGTTGCCCCACTTTGCTGTACAGAAGATACATTTGGATGTTCAGATGGGAGAGCACACGATTGACCCCTACACTGACAAGACTAAAGACAACATGGAGAGACTGGAGATAAGCCTAAAACACCTCACTGATAACATGATGTACATCACCAAACAGCAGGAGTACCAGAGGGTAAATAAGAAGTATTTTACCTAGTTTTATCATTCACCCCAAAGTTAAATAAATAATAATGCATTCTATCTCCTCTAACGTCACAGAATGCAAGAGGTCTTTTTAAAAACGCACCCTCAACGACAGCTAGTTTTCATGTGCCCCCCCCCCGACTTTTCTATTGTCTACTCTCACTCAGGAGAAAGAAGAGGAGTTTCGTCAGATCAGCGAGACCACCAACAGCAAAGTGTTGTGGTGGGCCATGGTTCAGACCGCTATTCTGTTGTCAGTTGGTTTTTGGCAGATGAAACGACTCAAAGACTTCTTCATTGCCAAGAAGCTGGTCTGATGACGACCTCTGGCCTGTCAACACTGTACCTAGCGTTAGCCTCCTTGCGTGTCTTGCCCACGACTGTCCCAGTGCTTACTACTATTACATCTTCACCTTTAATAAAAGATGATGGTTTTTTTAGATAAAGGATATCAGGGTATAAACTGTGTGCCAAAAATAAAATTGCATTGATGGAAAAGCTGGACATCTGTTTGTGCTGCTATGAGAACGTTGTTTGTCTATCAGAAACATGATAATTTCTCTCTCATTCATTGTTAATTTCTATTTCCCTTTAAATGTCTAACACAGCCCTCCATTCAGTTGGAGTTGGATGTAATCTTAGTATGGGCTGCTGTCAACACACACTTGTTAAATGATGTTTTAACACCTACAATATAATGTTATAGTCATGGTCATTTGACCCCTTTATTATCAAAAACATTGTACATAATGTGTACAGGACTGAATACAGAGAACAGAACACTAAAGAAATCTAATTAAAGTCTGAATAGATATTTTTGTGAAAACCCCTCGTTTTTCAGCAAATGAGCCTTAAGTGTAACTCACCTGAATATTTCTACGTCCTAAAGAGTCTTGTAGCCACATTCATGTAGCCTATGCTACTAGCTAACAGCTTGCTAAAAAACAAACACCACTACGTGCTAGAGGATAAAATTTTTATAAAAGTTAATATTATTGTCGAGACTGGACTTCCCTTTTTTCTTTTTAACAATTATGAATTAAAAGGAAAAAAATGGTTAGTTTATAATTAGGTGACCTAGTTCAAATAAAAGCCTTTATAAAATAATACTTGATTTTTGCGACCTCAGACCTTTGCTCCTCGGGGGTCCGTCGTTCAAATTAACGGTTAGCCGAGTTAGCATTTAGCTTCACCTGCGGCTGGACGTCCTGAGCCAGGTGAGTCGACGCGTCTGTTTCACGCCTGAATGACGGTGACAGGAGATGAGCTATGGGCCGCAGAGTTGCCCTAAGGTTAAAAAAGAAAAGAAACGATAAGCAAAGAAAAGAAAAGACAGGCGATATTTTCAAAACGCTCGGTCGAGACCGTTGGAAAACACCGGATAGCTTAACCGGTTTAAAGCTAAATTAACCAGCTCACGCTGAAACAGTTAAGGAGTTAACCCGCGTCGACCTAACAAGCGCCGGCCTTGTGTTTCTGTTCTGTTTTGGTTTTTATCGCGGGTGTACAGATGTCTTACTGGATCCGCTGCAACTCCTGCTTCCTCCCCTCAAGCGCTGACCGACAGCTGGCCGTGACGACCTGCCTCCACGTCGTCTGTGGCGTCTGTTATCAGAAAGGTGAGCTCCGAGATAACCGGGCCAACTCGGACCGTGTGTGCGTGTGTTCGAGCCCCGGGGGCCGAGCGAGAGCCCGGCCGGACAGGGACATCTGTCGGGCTCGGAGCGACACTGCAGGGTCCATCGTGAACAGTAAAACCAGCTGTGAACCTATAATTGAACGTCTCCATGCCCAGGTCCACCTGTTTGATAAACTCAAATCTGAGACGGTGCTTTTAAGGAGGTTCGGGGAGTGAAATGTCTGATCCCGTCACGCTCCGTCACCGAGTGCCTCTTGTTATATCCTCAAATGAAATAGAAATTACACTAATCATCATTGAATGTGGGAATATGGGACCTCTGGATGTATTCCCCCTTGATCCCACTTTGGGACCCACTGATCATGTTCACAAGCCCTGTTCCCTGATTGGTCTGCTTTCGATCTAACTCCGGCTGCCAGGGTTAGCTCACTTTAATTAATTTTGTGTCTCAGGTGGACTCTGCTTGTCTTCGGTTCAGTAAGACCCTGCAAAGACTATGGATTTTGTTCACTGCTTTAAATTTTTTTTTTTTTTCATATAATTACAACTTTTCTTTCAGGCAAACAAGGAAAATGTTTAGTATGCAATGCCAAATGCCAGGTATCGCCTCTTTCTGACAAAGTAAGCATCTTTCTTCTCATTTAATGGAATCATTTTGTGGTTACGGGGCTGTCTGCAAGGGATATCATCACACTTCATAACTTAATAAACAGTCTAATATCATTTCACAATCCTACTTTAATTACAGTCATGTGAAATGTCTTTGTTCTCAGAGCAGCTCAGACGTGAAGGCCTTGTTTTCCGACATCAACATTGTGGCAACCAAACACTTCACAGAAGTCAGCAAGGTTTGGCCAATTTTCTCGCTTTACAATATAAAATAGTCATATTAACTGTTCTCATATATGCATCAACGTATAAGCAACGGCACTCTTCAGCAATACGTCTGCCTCAGTCAGTTCGAGATGATTTGCTCAAAAAGCTGTTAGCAAAGAGTTATATTTGCAATATGTGTATTTTTATATTATTTATTGGTGCAGACTTCACATTACACTGTTTCCTCACTTCCACACAGGTTATAACGTTCCAGGCAAGACATCAAAAGAGACTGTTGACCTACTACCAGCAAAGAGTGAGAGAAATTTATCTTGCTGCAGTGGATGTTTGTTTGGTGTTTGTGTCTTTGAGTGTTTGCTTCTCTTCATGATGATGGACTACATTTTGATGGACTATCAATGGCTATTAGTGCTATTCCTGCTGTACTGGTGCATCACTAACTGTCTTATCTATTACAGAATGAGAAACTAGAGGAGTTACTGGTCAAGATGAAGCAAGAAATGCAGCTGATGACAAAGTAAGTTAAACAATAAGTTTATAAGACATTTTCATACAGATTTCTAAATTGCAGATGATAAAAAGATGGATGCCTTACTTGTTTATTTTTAATTTGTTCCTGTTAAAGGAAGCTGAATGAACAGAGTGCCTACATCTCGAAGCTGGAAAACACTCTTCAGCATCAGAGGTTATTCATTACAGATAATCATATCAGATATACACATACATCCTGATGTTTTAATAGTGGCATATTAAAAAAGATGAGTAACCTATCAAAAAAATCCATCTGCCATTTTAACTAAGTTTTTGACATCTCATTTTAATTTTTATTATTGTCCAAGATTTAAGGCCTTTTAAAAATAAATAACAATTCAAAATGTCTGTAGAGCAAACAGTTTGTTAATGCTTGTAAATTTTATCTGTAGCTGGCAAGTTTTCTCACTTTAACAACCACCATGCAAGGGTAATCAACCTGTCTTCAATGATTCCACAATTTATGCCATCTTTTATTCACTCATGACTTATTCATAAAATGCATTAAAAAAGCTGTTGTACTGCATGCTCATACATCAGTGATTGCAACGGCTTTGAAATGAAAGAGTAGAGAAAAAGATTAAATGAGGATCTATGGAGGCAATAAGATCTGTAATGATTTGGAATTAAATACTTGGCATGAGACCTGCAGGAACTGGCTGCACCTTAGCATATAAAGTTTACAACAAGCTTGCTGCAAATGCCTCACCTCTCACTAGGTGTCAGTCCTGGCACATCCAGTCCTCTTCTGTTAGAGCCAGAACTGAATGAGTTTAAAGGGGCAGTGGAGTCTTGTCAGACGGCCAGTTAACATCAACTAATTCTTTTTCAGTATCTAAATACAAGTTCTGGATTAATAAAAGGGACCCTCATTGATAAGGACTGAACAATTAATTTCCGCAAAAGTTAGAGAGTTTTGAATCATTCACCCATCATGTGTCAGTCCTGCTGTTAGGTCCTCTTTAAATGTTGTGCACTTGATCCAATTATGCCATGAAATGACCTGACTGGCTGTAGGACACCTCAAAGGAAGAAGGGTCCCCAGCCTTTCTCTAATTCAAGGTTTCAAACCGACATCTATGTCTGAGGCAGCCATGAGCAGTGTCTGTTTTGTTGGAATTGATCAACCTTATATATTGCTGTTCTCACTCAGTGTCAAAGCTTCAGCAGTGTGTCAGAAGAGCCACAGTTCCATTGCTCCAAATGGACAAAACCTGGGTAAATACTCTCATCATTTAATGACACTCTTGCATGGGTGTTTGTATTGGTCTGTGTGGCAGACATCCCAAACTGGTATTGACCTGCTTTTCACATTCAGATGAACACTGCTTTGATATAGTGATGTCATACAATGTAATGATACAAATACTATTAGTATTGTACATTATATATGTTAATATATTATACACAAAACCCCATTTCCTATATGTTGGTAATATAGTTTTCACTGTACCATCATTGTTGTCATCACTGTTTAGGCCAATGATGGCAAAAAATAATTAATATTAATAGTTTTAGAATTAGAAAGTATATATGGTGTACTATTTATGCAGAACTTTAATCAAGACCAAGTTCAAGTCTGGCCAGGTTAACCCAGACTGAGACACAAAACACTTCCCATTAAATGTTCCTCATACTGTTGTTTACAGTAAGTCACTGTGATATTTCAGTTATTCAACAATGTCTTTTGGGTTTATATAAGATTTAAAATCTGATTCTAAGAGGAAATAACATAATTTTGTTTAAACATTGCATTACTTTCTAAAAATATGATATGTGACCAAAGAATGTTAAGGGTGAGACTAGTGACCGAGAAAGAAACGGTCCAAGATAACAGTGTTTTGAGATCACTCTGAGTAGTACTGGTAAGGAAATATGTAGCCAATCGGGATAGGCTAGTTGTATTAAAAGAGAAAAAGGTGGCAGGCTTACTTTGAAAGACCAGAAACTCTTATGACCCCTGGTCGGCTTAGGCTGCTGAGCAACCATCCAACTGGCACAAGTCAGTGTTTCACTGTTGAATTTTTATCTACTGTATGACTGCCAATGTTTCTTCCTGATGATTGTATACAGTAGATGTTGATATGTTATTGTTTTTTGTTGGCCGTTAGTCTTGCAGATCCCATATCACCCCCCCATGTCCCTCTCTCGACAATCCTCAGCCACTAATGTGTAAGTATTTACCTTCTCTAATTTTTCACTCTACCTCCTCATACCACCGACCCTCCTTCTCTCTGTTCTGCTCTCTTCACCTTGTCCAGTGCTCTGTGTCTTGTTATTCTGCCCTTAATTGCCTCTCACCTTGCCACAGACCTCTTAAGAGAGAGAGACTTTAGGAGGTATTTCACAGTGCAAACAAGCTATAACCTGGGTTCAGGCCCAGTGTCTTATGTTAGCTTTAGCTGCTGTATAGCTTTGCCCTGCCCTTTGGCTATCTACACACACACACACCTGAATAAGCTAAGCTTGGTGTTTGGGTTTACTCAGGAATCCCTGTTGGGTTTTCCTAGACACCGTTGACACAGGATTGATTGGCTGCCTGAATTTATTTGTGCAAATGTTGTTTTATCCTTTGCCAGTTTTTCTATCAAGCAAAAGCAGTATAGACGATGGATAGTAGATATGATATAACACCACTTTCAGTATCACTGCTATATCTGTAAAGTGAATTAATTTTTTTTATTTAAAAAGCACATTTAGCTTGCAATTTATTTACTACTAGATGTAATGCAAGGCTATTATGGAACATTGCTGAAGGGCTTGCTTTTCAAAATACTTGATTTATTTCACTATATTGTACTAGAAATTTGGTCTCAGTGAATCTAAAATCAATTTGATCTCACTGAATGTTTCACAGAATGAATGAGTTTCATTTTAAAAAGCCGAGGAAAGGCATTTGGAATGAAACAATAAATGTTGCTATTATTCAGATCTTTGGCTTTTTATAAGAAACTTCAGGCACCAGTGCAGTTCTCAACCAAATTAACCCAACCTGACTAATGATGTGTGCTCTACTGTCTGGCAGCAATGAAAACATGGAGGTGGATGAAAGGAGTCTATTCAGGAAAGTAAGTTCCTGTATTTTGCCTACTGTACATGTCCATATCTTCTATTTGTATCATACAGTACACTGTAATACATAGTATAAGATCTCTTAGGATAATACTACAACTTGCCATTAAATTTACGGCTATAGGACAAGGAAAAGAAAAGAATTCTCGGAACAAGCAAATAAAAGTCATAATTTGTGCTGTTTCTCTCTATGCATCTCTATCTTTCAGCCTAAAAATATCTCTAGACTGTCATTAATCAGTCCTCCACAAAGTGGACGAATGGGTATGTGCTTTGATCTACCTGTCATCATCTAGCGGTACTTTTTAGCGTTAACTATAATTACAACTGTAGTCTTTGTCAGACATTGGCCATGAACTTGTATCTGCATTGGCAGTTTTGTGTGTCAAAACTCTGGGAAGACTATCTGCTTCTGTACTTCAATGCAAAGGGCGGTATACCAGCAAATTCAAGCGGAGTGGTTTGAGTATATACCACAGGTCTTTTTACCTGCCTGGAAGGAAACTGTTAGTTTGTGTGAAGTGAACATTGTGAGCTACTTATTTCTCTGGAAAATGAGTCCCCCATTTATCTTATCTTCTTGGAAGCTTTTCCAAATGTGAAACTTGTAGCAAACTCATGGAATGGAAGAGGAGATACATGAGTCTATAATGACCCAAAAATATATCACGTATTTTAAAAAATACTCATAAGCCATCATAGTAGTATTGACCATTGATTTTTCTGGTGTCATATTTAGGCACCATCTCTCACAGATCGCCCAATCAAAGCACATTGGCCAACCATTCTGCTCGCTCAGCAACAGTCAGGTGATTAATATAATTTATTATGGGCATCATAAATATGTTTATATCTGTCTATATAATATGTCTCACAAGTTTGGGTATTCCAGTGAATGCATCTATATAGTTGACATAAATTACAACAAAGTTTTGAGCAGTCAAATCAAGTCCATTAATGCATAGGTTTTGCTTTTTATATCTTAACATAACAAAAAGATTGTGAGCATAATCCTGCGCGGTGAGTGAATTCTCCTCTCCTCTCCTAGCCGTTCTCAGGGCTCACCAGTGACCCCAGATATTTCATACTCCCAGAGTGCTGGATGGAAATCTCCCATCTTAAAACCTCCCTCCTTCTTCAGACGCTCCATGTCCTCCCTGGTGTGCCCTCCTCCTTAACAAACACACACAAATGTGAACTGTCGTGAAGCCTCTAGAGGAAATACACCTGGCCACTGACATGTACATAGGAGTATTTATGTTTCTAACATCCTAAGATTAGTTACTAGCCTATTTGTGTGTTGTTGTTGGGTTGTTTTTTTTTTTTTTTGGTTATTTTTCACAACTCTTGATTCGCAGTTGAAATTAAACTTATTCAGCTTGAACTTGTGCCATAATATGACTGTATACTGATGGTTAATTCCAAATTCAGTGTTGTTTAACTGCAATTCTTTCAGTCTCCCAATCAATTAAACTGATAAAGTAATGACTTAAGCCTTTTTTACTTTTTAATAAGACAGTAGCAACAGGTACACTGTTGAGTTTCTTTTTTCTGGTTCAGGTTTACCTGCCATCATACATCAGGTATCCTGATGAATTCTGGTATACTGAGACACTTCTTTGGTGGCGACCGGTATGTAGTCAAAGGTCAAGTTGTTCAGTTGAATTTGTGTCATTTAGCCCTGTTGTTTTGAGAGTGAATTCCTTTCAGTAATCCAGCAGGGAGACCTACAGGCCTTAACTCAGAGAGTGTTACAAGCTTTTAGCCAAAGGCACAATTTGACATTATGCTCGCTGTTGTACCAGCACCTGTTCAATTTACGACGATAAACTGGGATTATGGTCATGAGAAATTACGTCCATTTACTGGATTCTACAAAACTATTCTTCAGTGTTGACAGATGCACACAGTCTGCTAACATTAAGGAAGCCTTTAGGCATCGATACACTTAACCAGCCTAAACAATAGTTTTGGCACTCCTGGCCCGCCGCACGTAACCTCAGTAACCTGCCTTGTGATTTCACCCTCAAATCTTGTTACAAACCAGCTGCAAGTGAAGACAAAGAAAACTGTAGCTATACAGAAACATGATATCACCTGAAGTCATCACAAGAGGGAAGAGCTTGGGCGGTGAAGCGGGTGGCGCGGACGGCCCGATGTGTTCAGACAGGTCGATTCTGTCTTTGTCGACCTGCGTTTTTGCCTCTATTGTCCAAGGTTGTCAGGGCGGTGAATGGTGTCTATTGAGGAGGGCTCAGGTGTGACTCCGTGTGTGTGTGTGTTACGGGTCTGTGCACGCTATGTTCAGGCACTCACTAGCATGTGTACGAGCGTGCGTTTGTGTGTGTGTGCGTGTGTGTATGAAGTAAAATGGTATTGTACAGAGTCAGTAGGCTTGATCCTCCTCTGCGCTCCAGTGGGATTTGAAGTCGTTTCCTGTTTTTTAAGGTCCACTTAGAAAGAAATGGCTCCCTGGGGCAAACTAAGCTGTCATGGTGTCACACGCTGACAGGCAGAAGACTAAATCAGAATAATCTCTCCCTTATGCACACACACACACACACACACACTGGATGATCTCTTGGCTGTACCTCTCACGCTTATGTTAAAAATGTATGTGTTGCCCCTTTTTTTTTTTTTTTCTTTGGAAGTCACATTTCAGGATACTTTTCTCTGACACTATGACATCTTTTCTCACTCCTGTTGTCTTTATCTCTCTCACTTTCTCTTGTGCGCACACACACACAAACACACACACACAAACACAAAAGCACACTCACACACACCTCTGCGTGGCTCCAGGCTGTACAAATGAGCCCTGCCACTTCAGAGAACTAAAGAAAACTATTCTGATGTCAGTGGTAATTATTCAGCAGCGTGTTCCCACAGCTTGTCCACCCCTCCCTATTTCTCTCTCGCTTTCCATCTCCATCTCCATCTTTCTGTGTGTGAGACAGAGAAACTTCTCAGTTAATCTGATCCAGATTTCACACTTTGTCACTCAGTATTTCAGTCCTGTACCTTTGGTGCTATAAGTGTAATCCCCTCAAGGCAAGACATGACACGAACTAAATGATTTCACACCTGAGCTATTTGTCTTTCCGAGTTGAGCAGAAAGTGTTTCTGTGTAGGTCTACAGTGTATGAACTAAGATCCACATAACCTTTATTGTTTGACGTTTGTGTTGAAAAAACTGAAGAGGACTAATGGAGATGTTCCTGTCTAAAATGTAAAAAAAAAAAAAAAGCCACCACGCAGGATTTATTTCTGAATGTCTATAAATTAGGTTTAATGTTATAAACCATTGCAACCCCCCAAGTTGATATAAAAGAAGACACAAATATCTGCTGCAAAAAATGATTAAATAATAAAAAAAAAACAAATGTATTTAAAAAAAAAAAATTCTTGTGAAATGCTTGATAGTTTTACCGTTTCAATTCATAGAAACTACTTTGCAACTTGATGATATTGTGTGACTATACGATTTCACAAGCCTAAACGGTTGGCCTAGGATATAGTTTAAAGCTATCTAAATCACTCATTTTGTTACTATGAACTTTCACACAGGCCCCTTGAAAAATCCTGCATTTCTGACCTGCTTACACATAGTCATCTATTAAGGAACCATAAAACGTTTGTAGAATGAGAAAAATAAAATAACCAGTTGAATTAATTTTCCCAGATGCATGGCAGTGGGGGAGTATGTGTAGGTGTGTTAATGGGTGCAACTGTAAAATGTTGAATTTGGAAAGCGCCGTGTAAGTGCAGTCTATTTACCATTTATGACAAATATCGTTTATTTAAAAAATTGACTTGACATTAAACCGATCAGCCTCTAGATGGCACTATAGTCTATCTCGGTCTTGTATACATCATGATAGCTCCAGTATGCATTCCTTTACTGTGTGTGAAGGTCTTTGGACCACAGCTGCCTCAGATAGGGATCTACAGGATGAGGAAGGGACGCTCGGGAGGTCATACACACTAACACACACACATACACAAACACTAACACACACACACACACACACTCACGCACATGGCGCACATGTCTATTCACATCTGCTGCTTTTGAAGTGGGTAAAAAGGATGAGATCGAGGAATTGTTGGACACACAAACATACAAAGACCGGCAGTTTTCGTTGAATTTCAGCGGAAGAACTTAATAGGGGTGGTTTATGTGTCAAAGAGGAACAGGTGAGAACAGTTGACCTGAACTGCTCGTATACTCTTCAGTACACACGAACACACACTCAAACACACAAACACACAGGCATCCCACATGTGAAGGCAGGGAGGCAGGCCGGTGCCTCTTTGAAGGGGCCTGGCCTCCTCCAACTGTCCCATGCATACTCGAGTGATGTCAGCACGCCTGTGGAAAGATTCCTTTCCTGTCATATACACACACGCACATATGTGCACACACTCTACTGCTTTATCACACACAATCACTTTTCAGGGAAACGCACTCCGGCTTGCCTTGCCATTTTTACAACTTTCTCAGACCAATACACACGCTCGCTCCTGCTCTCGCTCATATAACACGCACCGACTCTGACTTTCTTCCTCTCCTTTTCTTTCTCACTCGCACAGACACACACTTGGCAGGATGTGTGGGGAGAAAAAGGGGCCGAAAGACAACACCGAGATTAGGAGTCTTTTGTCACGGCTCTGTGGCAGACTTTAAACGCCTTGGCTCCCTTCCCATCTGCCAGATTTCTTTCTTTTCTCACCCTGTATGTCCACATCCCTCTCTTTTCACAGGGGGGGAGGTAAACATTTGGTACAGGGAGACGGAGAAAGGGAGTGTGAGGGAGGGATGGGCGGAAGAAGGATGGAAGCCGCCTGCTGCCCCCTTTTAGCCTCCTTTTTGTGTTTTTGTTTTCCTAGTTTTAATGGCAGCTTTGTGGCTGTGTGGAGGATGAGTGGAGAGAGGGAGAGGTATGCAAACAGGACAGTGCTTCAGTGCCAGCCAGGTGTTTGTGTTGTTCCCATTTGTGTGTGTGTGTGTGAGTCTGGGGTGCATGTGTGTGCGTGTGTGTGAAATGCAGGTGTGCTTTTGGATGTGTGCATCTGTGTGTACATGTTGCATATGCACATCACTAAGATCTATTTTCCAGGTGAGAGTGTATACGTATCTTTTGGATTTCTATGAGTAGATGTGTGAATGATTTTTTTTCCAGGTATATATGTTTGTGTGTGTCTGTGTGTGTGTGTTTGTGTGTGTGTGTGTGTGTGTGTCAGTGTGAGCCCTTCATGGTCACTGACTCCATTCACCTGAGCACTCCTTTCACAGTGAAAAGGCAGCTGCCGGTAAAAAGCTCTTTGGACAGCTTCTCCTCATCACCGACCACAGCTGCTGTTGACTCAAGGTTCCAGGAATCTCCTCCTCGGGTTTACACTCTTTTAACCAGCCAGCCGCACGCCAGACCCTTCCACAAATGAGCAAAAGGACTTGCAAGACCTCAAAGTCTACAGGACCAAACATATACCCGGGCAATGGACATGATTTTACACAGATTATCGTGATGATTCAGTCACTCAGAAAGAAGTTCTGATAAGGGTATGGTCACCGGTGGGAGCAGCTTGACAGTGCTGCAGCATTCAGAGAATACAGGGCATTCAAAATCTTAACCTGTTAGCCCCCTGTGTCTTTGGTATCTGTTTGTATAAATTCTAATGGTACTTAAAATTTACCTCTATCTGCTGTATCTCTAAACTGCTGCTTAAAACTACCACAAAACAACTGTAAAAACGAGACTATACCAAACTGGTAATCTTTTTCTGAAGGTTTCTGTCAAACTTGGCCCAACAAAGGATTCATCCTGCATCTCAACAGTTGAGGAAGCTCCTTGAGTTAATTCACACTCTTCTGCTCAGCCTGTCACACAGCACCACATACTGGAGCTGGTAGAAATGCAAACTGTTGTCATTTTTTTCTTTATAAATTTTTTTTTGTAGGAACCCCCTTAAGTTGAGGTTTCATTGTACTAAAACAACAGCAATCAACATTTTTGCAGTGGAAGGTAAGAGGTAGGGATTGCAGTAGATTCATACATGTCTATTAAACAATCAACAGTCCAATGGAATTCAATTAGTCAGAGTAAAAACGCTTGTTAAATTACAAAATAAAAGGCAAAGCTACTGGTTTTTAAAAATAAATTTTTGAATTCAGGGAAACTTGATTTGTTGTTTTCATTACAGCCGTGGGAGCGGTTAGAGAGGTATGATGTAAGTCATGTAAAAATGCTAAGAGATTTAAGAATATTTCAGGCCAAAAACATAAACTTAGAAAATGATTTTCAAATGTTCGTCTTGATATTATTATATTCATCTGTTGTACTTAAGCACCATAGATAAGTTGTCTGAAATAATTACCAATATATGTCCTTTTGATATTACTTTTATAACAAGTTTTTTCCTGACCAAACTTACATTACTTTCACTCTATAAATAAGGAGAATCTGTTCTTGACATTGCTGCCCTGAGAGCTGGATCCTACCCCGGACTTATACTGAGGATGTAATGAGCTAAAATAAGAGGGTTTCCATTATTTACACACATTAGAACTTCAACAAACCTTGTTATATTGGATTCGAAAGAAAACGTACCTAACAATTTTGACATTAGTTACAATGGTAATTTTATGGATCTATTTATTTAATTTTTCTAATTTGGTTCAATGGTCACTTCAGACTTGATACCTGCATGTATGTTTTAGCAGGATAATATCTGCTTTTTTTGGGTAACAGGATCCTTGGCCAGATATTTTATGTGTTTATTGTTGTGTGGCTTTTACTGTATGCTGACCGCTTTGCCTGACCTCTCTCAGAAAATATTATAATCTTGGTGAGATGTTCACCTGCTTAAACAAAGGTTATATAAAAACACACAGCGGATACTTTCACAGCCAGGATCATATACCAACATTAAATATTTTAGATTTTCACCAAGTAATGAAAAGTTATTAAACTGTTAGATTCTTTTGAAGTGTAGCCCATTCTTTTTAAGATTGTTCCTGAATGCCTTGAGAAGTAAAAGAAATATGATAGAACTTCCCAATTTTAGCATGAACAAATACTGAATTTTGTTTCAAGAATTTAAATGAAAAATCAAAGCAGTAAAAAGGGGAGACAGAAAAGAGGAGGGGCCCTGTTTTGCATATTTCATTCCCCCTCTCATTTAACACTTCCACACACTCCACTGATCTCCCCTCCATTTTCTCATCTCCTCTCAGCAGTGCAGAGCAGCAGTGAGCTCAACACATCTGTCAACAGCTCAGCTCTGTGTCATCCTCCTCCTCCCTGCTTTTCTACATCTTTTCCTCCTCTGTCTGTCCTCCCCATCATCCTCCCCCTCAACTCTTCAAGTCAATCAAATTCACAGGAGATAACCAAGAACACACACACAAAAAAGCAGGAAAAGGCTAATCTAAGAGATAAGAAAAGAATGAGAACTGAATGTTAAGGATGGAAACAACCCGGGGAAAGTCACACAGTATTTGCCTTGTATAGTATCTTTTATCTGGTTGGTTTCTTCCTCCTCAAATCTCATGCTTACAAAAATGTACAGCGCAATATATCTTTCACAGTGTTAAATTGAACATATCACTAGCTCTGCCATTTATTTATCACCAGTGAAGCTTTCCAGATGCATAGAAATCCATGGGCTCCAGGATTTGTAAATCCCCTGGGTTAGGTCATACAGTCATGACTAACTGTTGGCTTTGCAAAAATTTCAAAACCACGAATTCCTGCGAGGTATTTTCCTCCTCTGTATGTTTTCATTTGTTTTTCTCTTAAACCTCCTTTCTTTTCCCTTCCACATTCAATATCCCCTCAACCCGTTGCTCAATTTTTGACCTTGCAATCTAGAAAGTTATGAAACAGTATATTTGTATTACTGACCGTATTTTGGTCATAACATCCAATGCATGAGGGGAAACGATACATGGATCAGTTCCTGCCCATTTGATATGAGGTGTCTTATCTAATTTACATGATATTTGGAGAAAAGGGGATGCAAAGCAAATACGAGACATGAGAAGGTTTTGGCAAAACTTTTCCTTTGCTTTGCCTTCTTTTATAACTCTATCTGATAGACTTTATTTTAATTGGTCTCACTTTTCTTTATTATTTTATCTGTACTTTGTTACTTCTGAAAATTGATGTTTAAACTATTAATCTGTTACTGTTAAACTATTGATTTTTGCAAAGTAAAATTGGCATGGTCATGTGAATAAATGCCAGCAACCCTTTATTATTGAACTTACTGAACTTACAGCCACCTCATCGAACCTATTTGATCTCAGCAACAGAATGCTCTAAAACTAAGTATTTTTCAGTTAGGACATCTGGGCGGGTCGCTCAAATTTGGTCATACTACCAAATAGGCCTACTGAGCAAAGGCCCAGGGGCCCAAGGGATGTGGGGGGCCCTCAGCTACAGTGTATGGGCTATGAATGCAAAGTGTATGAAATGACTGTTATAAAAGCTGTACTAATTCAGTGTGCCTACTTTAACATATGGATCAAATGACTACATAGAATGTAAAAGATTTCACTCATTATGACAAAGCCCCATCTGGCTCTCTAGAGCGTTTTAGTGTCTTTCAGTTAATTGTTTTACTGCCTAAAATGTTTATGTTTTGTTTCAGTCTCACCGCTCTCATTAACCCTGTTCCCAGCTGCAGCAGGCAGTTGCTTTCAAGTGAAACAGCTCTGATAAATATACTTCACACTTCCTGCTCAGCACCAAAAAGCAGATCGACAAAGTCAGTGTCTATAGTGAAGAATTCAACAATGTCAGATATTTTGCTGAGGATTTGGTGTACCAAAATATAATTGTAGCTTGGAAATTTGACCTACATTTACCAGGTGGAAAAAAGAAACTCAACCCAAAGCCAATGCTAATGTTACCCTGTGTGAATAGAAACTGGTATGCCAACACATTAGCCATACCAACTAGATAAGGTCATAAAATGTTAGTGTTGTGTTTATAGCTTGTTTTTCTCAATTAATACTGCTTTAAAATATCTTGTTGGAAAAGTCAAAGAGCTCAATCCAAAGTAATGATGTCCTGGATGATGGGTTCCCATGCAAACCTTTGCAGGAGTACAACATACAAATACACAGCTTCATCCAGACAAAATCCAACGACGCTTCACAGTCAAGCAGTCGATGAGAAGGACAGTGCGAAAACACCAGAGAAAGTTGCGTCCAAAGTTGTAGAAAAAAAAGTGAAGACCATAGAAATGACTGTTTGTTTTTTTGTAACATCTTTTTCTGTTCTTGTTTCCTGCCCTGTTTCCACCCTCCAGCCTTTTGCAGTGCCCCATCCTTTCAACAGTATTCTCTGTCATCATCTTCCTCCCCTAAAATGAGTCAGCGACGGCGAGAGACGCTGGGCCTTCACACCCTCCATCTGCACGCAACGCTTGTCCATCTGTCATCTCTCCAGACAGACATGTCGACAGATGAAACGCTGGCGGCAGCCCTCGCAACTGGAGGGCTACAACTATTTAGAGAAGGACATTCACTTAAAGACAGTCCCATGGTGCTGTGAGGTGTTGTACTGGATGGGCATGGAATCCCTGTCTGTGTCTACGTGACAGAGACTTGAAGCAGTGAGATTGGACAGATTGGGAAAAAAAAACAGAAAATAAAAGAAAAAAGAAGAAAAATCTTTGCATTTTATAGCAAGACTCTTGGATATAATTGATCTTTAGGAGCAAAGACAACATCAGATAGATTTTACTTTTTTAATGCCACCAATAACGTGATTACAACGGGAGAAAAACAAATCTTTATCCTAAATGATGGTAAACTGTACAAGATTGTCGATACAAAGATTACCGATAAAATTTTGTATATTCTGTCAGCATGTATAAATATAGTATCTTACAATGACATGAACATGGCATTTGCTACATAGCTTACATTATGACTATAACACAATATCCACTCATGCAGTATAATGCCCAATTATATGAAAATATCAAACATGTTTAAAAGAAAATAAATTAGAAACACACTTTCTTTTTGAATAGTGAGACAGTTTAGCATTTACAATGGTTTGTGGGCCAATGTGTTGCTATAGCTACTGTATGGTCCGAAGCATTCTCACTAAATTACCTAATATTTTCTATACTGTCAAATCTACTATCATTTAATGTACATACTAGTGGTAAGTGCATATATACAGTCTGTCTATTGGCAGTCCATTAGCTTTGATGCATAAAACTTACAGTTTTAACATATGAAATGAGAAAAATAATGGCAGGGACTGGAGAAAATTTTATTTTTGGACAATTTTCACCCTTCCGATACCAGAAGAAAAACTTGACAAATGAAATTACACACTCCAGCTGTTATTCCGGGTAACTTTGTCAGCAGATGTTTCAAAAGAGAAAAGATGGGGAGGACAAGAAAAACATCTCAAAGGGAGAGTACAACGGCAATAATTCAGATGCTTTTATCAGTTAAAGCTGTTGTCAGAGAGGCATATAAATAAACATGTGTCTCCCTTTTGAACTGTGAAGTGACCATTTAGACAGCAAAGTAAGCATCCTTTTTCTGTTCTGCTCTGATACTCTTTAATTTAGTGGGTTTATACAGAAGATAGGGAACCTGTTGGAAGGATGAATAAAGAGGACAAAAGGGTCAGGGACTTGCAGTGCTTGAAATACACCAGTTGCATGCTGTTATTTAGGGCCTAAGCATCCTGAGCGTCTGGTAGAAGGTTTCAAAGTTCAAGTCTGCAGGCCCACTGTTCTTTTCCAGACAACAATAATGTATGTGTGATTTTTTTTCTAAAATACATACATATATATATATATATATATATATATATATATATATGTATATATGATTTATCCATATTGATATATTTGTACATTTTTCTACTTGAGTTTAAAGATTTATGTACAAAAATATATATGGAAAAACGAGCACATGTGTAACTGAGGTTACCAGGTGATTTCAATATATCATTTCCTGTCACATGGTTGTTTAAACACCCTTGTAAAGTTCTCACTGTTTTTTTTCACATGTCCTGAAGAAAGCTTGCTGAGAGAAACATCAACTAAATACAGTAAAAAAAAAAAAAAAAACCCAATCAACTACATGACGAGCCTACAGTTAATATTTTCACATATATACAGTATCTCTCTACATCTCCCCACCTTTTTTTATGATAAAACATCTCTGGACAGAGTCTCCCCACTCTTTGCACATGGCTGAGTGTGCCTTTCAGAGAGAGCTGTAATGTAAAACAGCTGAAACCTAAATCTTAACTCAGCATATCCTTTTACACAGTTTTTATTTAGTGGTCAGATTCATGAGCAGACACAGGAACAACACGATGGACACCTGAGAAAGTCTGTTATAAATGGCTGTGTTCTGAGAAGGTTAGTTGAGGCCTTTTTTTTTTTTTTTTTTTTTCCCCAAAATGAGGTTCTGGTCAGAAAAATATCTCTGCCAGGAGCGATTGTATCCTCTGAAACAAAAGAAATGTATAAATGAAATGTATAAATCAGAATTAATCTAAACACCTCCAAGAAAAAAAATACAGCTTTGCTACTGCACTTCAAAAAAATAAAACTCTGCTTCTACTAGGTTTTACAGGTGTTTTTAATGCTTTTGTGGCTTCAGTTTTTAAAACTAATCTTTAGATTTTGGATTAGAGTGCATTTAAAAAAAAAACAAAAAAAAGTATACGGGGTTGAAACCTTTTTTCATTATCATCAGAGTTATTGTGGATCATCTTTCTCTTGACGTCTTGGGTCAACAGGGTCTCATAATCTCAAATACAATATCATAGCCTTGCAGCTATGACCTCAGTTTTAAGCTTTATCTTAGACTGACTAATAAAATATTTTATTTCTGGACTAACTGCTTTACTCATAACAGCTGCTGATGACCTCACTGATACACTAAAGGCCCTGCACAAACACACAGGTGTTTTCAGTTTGGCCAAATAAACCCCTGCTCAGGATGAAGCCAGGAGGAACAGCATTAGGAATTACCTACGGTTACCTAATTCAATGTATTAATGAGAATAATAAAGGTTCTGTCCAATCTCCCGAAAAGTGAGGTAAATATCAATCAAGTTGAGTCTGTTCAAGTCCACATAGTCCTGTGCGGAGGTCTAGATTGTTAGAATAAGTGACAACACCTGGGGCAGTGTACCATAGGTGTGTGTGGGGCTTTAACATGGAGTTAACATGAAACCTTGACAATCAAATTGTACTAAAATTATGAGAGGAGGCATAAAATCCACATGTAAACCCATTCAAAACACATGTGTGGATCTCATTATTGAAAAATCTCTCCAGGTGGTTAAGTAAAGTTAGTGGTAACTCTGCAGACGTCTTAATCAAAACATTACAGGAGCAAATATCCCAGACACTGTGTTGAATATGACATTATAAATTATTGCCAATGTACAGTAACAAATTTATATACTTTCATGTACATGGTCAGTGGGTATTGCCATAGTGATCGACATTCATCTTCATGAAAGACTTTCTGCACAATATATGGCTCTAAATTTCATGGTAACAATACTGATATTCAATTCAGTTAAATGTTATTATCTTATCTTCTTCTAACTCTTATAAAAGCCTAACAATAACTTGCGATATATATCTGAGGATCCAAGACTTGTCCAAGAAATCCAGAAACAATTCTTAGAAGGCACCATTTTACACTGGGGCATTGTTGATGATCCCTTTGTACTTTGTTTGCTTAATAGGTTGAAAATATGACATGATGGGATCTGATTTCCTTCGTCCCTCCCATTTCTAAAGTCAGCAAGCATCAAACAAAGCTGAAAAGGAGACAATGAGAGGAGGAAATGCCACCATTCTCCGGGAAGTGTGGGGGGGGGCTGTCAGTAGACGTAGTGTACTTATCAGGGTCGGAAGAGATCTAACGATCACCTCTGCAGCCACGGCCCCGAAGGTGGTCCGTGGTCACAGCAGAAATCACTCACATCGTAGCTGCTGCTAAAGTCAGTCTACCCAGAGAGACTCGTATCAGCTCTTATTTCCCAGGGGCACCCAGGTAGCAGCTGGACATATATCAGAGCAGCTTTCCTGGGAAGCAGAGGCAAAAACCAGCGGCCCTCATCTTCGTCGAGGGTGTGGATACAGCGGTGTATGTCATGTTTGCTTGTCTGAGTTGTGGTTCTTATGGCTCAGTTGGCTGAGGCCTGAGATATACTCTGAAATTAAGCTATTACATTACACACAAGCTATATTGTTCTTTATAGATTACCCAGGATGAAGTAGCATGCTAAATGCCATATAGTCATATTCCAATATATACATTGGTAGCTATACTTGGAGCCTTGTAGCGTAGGCGAGCTATATGGGTACTTTTACTGAGGAGGTTGTGGTTGTGGCCGAAGTACTAAAAGAACAGAGATAAATTGGTGGGTTGCTGTAAAGTTACCTTGAAGCTCCGAGTTCACTGTTGCCTCAAATAAGGCCTTTCAGCAAAAAGGGAGGGATTTATATATTTACAGAGGAGATTTTATTTAACCAGAGGATTTTTATCTCCTAGATTGCGATGGATTTGCTCCCGGGCTTCTTAAAAATAAAGATCTTTTTCTTCTTTCTTTACATTCTTCATTGTTGGTGTCTTGAGTAAGTCCATTAGCAAACAACATTTGGTTTTAGCAAAACGAGAAAGGATCGCATGATTCCAATGTTTCTGTTGGTGAATCTGCAGGGTCTCCTACATGTGGCTCTTCTTGTTCTTTGCTTTTGAACGTCAGCAGTTAGTGTGAACTGCTGCGAATGAGTCTGCGTGCACAGGAATATGTTCACGTAAGAGTAGAATATGAAAAACGCCAAAGCTTGCTGCTGGACTCTCTGCTAACACTGGTAGTGGATGTGCTGGTGCTGGTGCACTTTCCCGTCCACATGCGAATGCGTGTGCGTGTGAATATCCGTGTAGATCTTCGGGTAGACTTTCGGAGCCAAGCCGGTGCCTCCTTGAGCCAGGAGCAGCTGCTGATGGGCGATGTAGTCCTCGTATGAAAGACAATCTTTATCCCCGCTGGCCGGTTGAGGGGGCAGCGTCGGGCAGGCTCGGTCACGACTGGGCACAGGCAGGCGCTGAGCGGCCGGCAGAGCGGTGGAGGAAGAGGGGGAGGAAGAGGAGCAGGTGCGTTTTGACTGGCAGAACCAGAGGAGGGCGGTGCCTAGGATGAAGGCGACACCTGCCGGTATTCCGATAATGACGGGCCAGGGCAGACTCGGGGATGTCGCAGCGGGGATGGAGTTGATCTGCGGCTTCAGATCTGCGAAAAGAACGAGGGACGCGGAAATTAATGGAAGGACAAACAGCTGTAAACATGAATCGTCTGTCTAGACTTTAATGTATCATACTCTTACGGATACAAGTATGTTGTGTTGCTTGCTAGGATGATGTACAAAAAGGAGGAGAGAAAAAGAGTTAGTTCATTTGGAAAGATCAGCACAAGCTGGCAGTGGTAGAAACTAGCTATTGAGCTTATGTCTTTTTAGCTTGTCGTTGTTTGTTAACATTGTGTTAGCTGATGGTGTTAGTTGGTAATATGATGAATTAGGGCTGCAACTAACGATTATTTTCATTACTCTTCATTACTCCAATTACTCTGCTATTCACTTCATCAATTAATTGATTGAAACAGTGAAAATATCTCTGTTATAATTTCCAGCAGCCCAGTGTAACTTCTTTAGTATTCTTTTTTTATCCCCAAATCCAAAAATATTTAGTTTAGTATCAAATCCTTGAATCTGACATGCAGGAGCCAGCCATGTGACATTTTTGGATAAAAATGATTAAAACTATTGTCTGATTAACAAAATAGTTTCCAATTACTTATCTGTCAACAGACTAATCAATTAATCGACTAATTGTTGTAGCTCTATTATAGAAAGAGGTGTGTGCTAGCCAGGCAGATACAGTATTGATATGAGAGTTTGGATCACACAGGGGTTGACGCTACACCCTCTGGCACCATGTACCAGAAAGTACCACAGGAGCTTATCGCTTGCTTTGCCAGTAAAAAGTCAATATATTGTGGTAACACCCTCAACTGTGACTAGGAAAATTTGTCCTGCTTTCACAATGGCAAAAAAAAGAAAAAAAAAAGCTGTTTAGGTTTACTGTCCCTATTCAAACCAGCTGGTCGAGTATCTCCCTCATGATCATATACGTTTCTCTCCGAAAGCTTATTTCCCCTCTTTCCTTCTCCGACCTGGTAGGACGGTCAGGTAGGCGCTCCTGAAGCTGTAGCCCATAGTATTGGCTCCCAGACAGATGTACATGCCAGCGTCCTCCTCCTTGGCTCTGGTTATCAGCAGCTTGTTGAGGTAAGATCCATCGGGACGTGACCAGACCTCTCCTGTGGGCAGGACCACGAAGCGATGGTCCCCCACCTTTGGAAAAAAGTTTATCGACCATTTCAGTCAAATATTACTGGTTAACCTTAATCCGTCTCGGATAAATGTGTTTTTGGCAGAGCATGTGCCTGTACCTCTATGGTGGAGTTAAATTTGTTCTCATCACCGGGTTCAACTCTTTTAAGCCACTGGATAACCGGCTTGACATCACTGCGGACTTTACACTGGAAAGACGTGGTTCCTCCGTAGTCTACGGTGGTGTTGACAGGGTGAGTGCCAGTCAGGATGGGTTTGGAGTTGGTACGTTCTGCAGAAAGAGACAAACACACAGATGCATTCAAAGAAAGAGAAAGCATAATATTAATTTATTATTAGTCATATCGAATTATGTCTCAGCTGCAAGTGTGACCAGAGGGAGATGGTTCGATTGTTCTATTTTGTAAACTTGTCAAATTCTGCTGTAATCAAATAATCAAAATCAGTGGAAAAAGAGCATGTACTGCTCAATTTATTTGAACTGAAAGAAACTTAGAAAAGAACACCACAGCACTGAGGGAATATAATATGGTTTGAAAACATTATTTGCACAGTTTCTGCTGTATTCACCACCACATCCTCCCTCTCTGCTGCAGATACGAAAACACAGATTACTTTCTCAGTTTATGCAGCAGAATAAACACAACCTGCCAGAGATATTTACAAGTCTCCATTTTAGAATCTGATAATGCAATCTCAAAGGAACATAACCCGAGAAAATGTGTTTGATTTTTTTTTTCTTTCGTGTTTGACATCAGCTGTTTTGAAACTTGTCTTCGGCAAAAATTTAAAAGGAAAACCCCCAGTGGCTTCGTTAAAGGACTAATTCATTAAGTTGGAACGGACTTTACTTTCTGAACCGCCAGTGAGTATCAGGGAGGCTCATAAGGTGATAGGGAAAAGTTTGCAGGTTTAAGAACACCTTGCAGTGCTAGCTTAGTTTTCTTTGTTGTTCTGGTAAGCATGGCTATCTAAAGTGAAATTTGATGAACCACACATACAAAGAACACTAGAACTCATTCAGCAAACATGGGAGAATAGTCAAAAAGAAAAAAAAAAGTTGCTTGAAATCTTTGGCCATTGATTTTTATTTTATTAAGTGAGCGAATACTCTAGAGATGCAGGGATTACCTGCATTTCGTGCAAACCTATATATGGTCATCAGGTAATTTAACATATCTAAGAATTATGTACCTGTTGTGCTATACTAGTGATCTCTATCTCCACTGTTTTTTGTCAATCTGAATCCTTTCTTTTCCAGTTTTCTACTTAACAGCTGTGAATGACTGACAGCTGAGTGAATCTTTACTGATAGAGAAAATGTCACATTTGACATAAGTGAACAGCAATTTGATTTACTTCCCCTCTGTCTGTACGTGTTTGTGAGTGCGTGTGTGCATGTGTGAGTGCGTAAATGTCTTTCAGGAAAGGCTACAGCTGTATTTTAATGTCCAACAGATGTGGAGAGTAAAGTGAGAGTCAAGAGAGCCAGTCTGAGCCTCTCAGAAAGAGCCATAACACTCAGTAACATACAGTTTAGTGCATGCGCGCGCACACAGACACAGACACACACACACACACACACACACACACACACACAAAACACAAATTCAATACCAACTCTCCACCAAACAGCTCAACATTAAATCATGCAGTGTGAAAAAAACAGCTTTTGCTGCTTTCCAACACAACCTAATATATCAAAAAACACTCAAAACTCATCATAACACATGTCCCGCTCACCACAGTAAAACGAGACCTTTTTTGGACTAAAACCGCTGCTGGCTCACCTTCCAAACTGCAAAACCTGCCGAACATTCCTGACTCGCTTGACTGATGTTTACTGACAAGACTGGTGGTGATCAATAAATGCCACTGAAGTGAAAGGGGGCTTCTAAAAGCTATTTTAAACTTCTATTCTTGGTGCAACTCAGTCGCTAGCACACTGGTGAACGTGGACACTGCTGCTCTACTTTGCAACCAACAATAATACCTAAAAGACCAACATGAAATTAAATAAAGGCTGTTTATGATTGCAGTTTAAAATTTTGGTTGAAAATCTCCCTGTGGTTAAAAATGTGACTCCACATTTTTTTTTTAATGTGTTATGCAACATGGTCTACTGTGTTCTCTAGATATCAAATTCAACCAGAATAACAAAGTTGTAGGTTAACACTTTCAACTTGTGGTATTAGATTGTGAAAGAAAAAAGTCTGCCAAGGACTGACCATTGTCTTCATGTCTTTTTCTCTTCAAACAAGATGGAATACATAATCACAGTATTATGAGTCTGAATGGAAACGAAACCAATTTCAAACCCAGTCATTTAGTCCGACAGGCTTCTAAGTCAAACAATAATATACAACCCGTGTGCAGTGTAAGGTGTGTCAGTGTTTGGCCGAGAGGGTATCGTATCATAGACCAGCAGGAACGCTTGACAACTTGCACACCACATTCTGAAAAGTCCCAACAGGAATTATTTTACATATTTGAAAATTTTCCAGGCACATTTTTAGGATTCTTCATCTCTCAAAAGTAGATTTGAAACGATTAGTCCACTGACTCACTATTGAATGGTCAACAAATTAATATGATAACTGACTAATCAACTAAAGATGAAAACCAGAAACACTCGAGCTGCTTACGGGAAATGTGAGGATTTGCTGTTTTTATACTATTTTTAACTGAATGTCATTTGGTTTGACTATATTATAGATAGCAACATTTGAAGTATTTAGGAATGAAGAGACAATCCTTTACAAATAATCATTTCAGGATAAATACTACAATTTTATGAACTAACACACTGTAACATAACAGCAAAGGTACGTCGCTTTCCAAAAAGTATTTGAGTTCAGCGATTTATTAAAAATCCATCCGATGAAGAATAACTGATTTTGTTATGTATTCGAAAAGTACATGAGGAGCAATGTAATCATATTGGAATAATGCAATTGCTATAACTCCCTTCGCCGATGAAGACTGTGTGATGCAGTTTGTTTGAAATCTCCAAAAACACTCGTAAGTGGACCTTGAGTTGGGACCGTTTAATCACTGTACATAAATAAGATGAGAAAAATTAATTGTAATTAGTTATTTCCTGGCCCTGTTTATAATAACACTTCCTCTCTTTTGATCCCAGTGTGGAATTTCTCTGGGAATCTGGGAAAGGATACTTCAACCGGGCCTGTTCCTCTTACTTCATGTTTCAACCGATCTTTATACAAGCTGAAAAGGGTGGCATGCAGTCACCCATTTTTTTTTTAACTTTGAGAACCTAATCTATGTGTTTGAGTTGGAGAACCCAGAACATCGCTTTATAATGCGGTTGTTTTCATTTTGGGCAAGAACCAGTATTTGTATTGACTAATTCTACAAATGATGCTTATAAACGATGGCGACTCACGTATGACTTCCACTTTGTAGGTGGCGTTGATCTCTCCTGCTCTGTTGGAGACGTGGCAGGTGTACTTCCCGCTGTGCTCTGGCGTCAGGTTCTTCAGACTCAGAGTCCACTTCTTCTTCTTCCCGTCCCCCCCGGCCCCTCCTCCACTGTCCTCGTCCACCAGCGGCCGACTGTCCTTCAGCCAGACGATGTCAGGGCGAGGGTTACCACTCGCTGTGCACTTCAGGCGCACTGAGCTGCCCACCGGGCGAGCAATGACGCGTTTCCTCATCTTCGCCGGCTGGGTAAAACGTGGACGCACTGCAATTGGAAAGTGGGGGAAAAGGAGAATTGAAACTCTTTTAAGGCATAAACTAGATCTTTTACTGGAAACTAAGTTTTACTGCTATCAGCTGCTTCTAGGATAGTTGGGTTAAATGTTAAGTTACAATTTCAGCTACGGCTGTCAATTAAAAAATGTAAATAACAAACAGAAACTCTCTCTCTCAGTCAGCTGCAGGTGTGAAAAAAAAGAGGGTCTGAAAAGGAGAGAACAGAAATAATTGGTAGAGATAAATGGTTTAAAGAGAAATTTTATATTTACAAGCACTGTTCTGTTCTTTCAGACCAGTGAAAGGAGAACAGATTGGGAATGATCATGGAATTCATCAGATTCTTATTTGACACTTTTATTAGACGTAACGAGCGATCAAAGCCCCATTATCTGAAGAGGCTGTGACACAGAGAGAGGGCTCAGAAATGTTTCAGGGCCTCCTGTGTTTCAGGTTACATTAGTTTTCTACTTTCTAGAGAAACAAAAACATTATTAGCACTTTGCAGAAATGTTGCTTTCATTTGATTTATAATACTTTTCTTTGGATTTTGTTCTTAAATACGTAAAGCTAACCTACTAACCCACCTCACATTCACATAGTTTTACCCTGTTTTAAAGAAGAATCATTTTAAATACAAGAAACTTTTTCTTAATGAAATAAATACACTTCTTCTTTTCAGAAAAATTTAAGATGTTCAAGATGAGGCACTGTGCATTCTCCAAAAGAGACTAGGAGCTGTTGAACTCTCTATAATCACAGTGATATTATGTGCATGTTTGCTTGGCTTTCTGAACTGTGTGTTGTTATTTCCTGACTACTAAATCTGATGTTTTATTGGTTGAGTCCTTGTTTATGCATGCAGACATCTGCAGCAAGTAATGTGATTACAAAATCATTTTCTGTCCCACGAACATTCGGCACTGGTGCATAACCTTCCTTCATGCACCATGAAATCAATTCTTTTTATTCTAATAATAATCTGCATCTACACACAAGTATATGTTTGTGCCTGATTAGAAAAGGCTTCTGTTTTTCCTTGTTCCAACATATTAAGATGTGTTTCCACTAGGTTTGTAAACAAGAAAAACAGAACTAGGAACAAACCGAATAACCTCAGCATGCACAGAACTTTCTTTTATAAAAATCAGGCAATTTTAGGATTGAACACATGACTAAAATGGATATTTTTTGCAGTGTAAGGAGCGTCGGACAAGCTGATGTCATCTCCACAGGCAGTGCCAGTTACTCCATGCTGTGCTATAATAACATTTGACAATGTGCCTCTTAGTATATACAAACTAATTTGCTGCAATAAACCCTAATTGTTTGTTTAAGAAAAATGTTTTAATCTCTTCCTCTTCCCTCTTACACAAAAGACTTGCTCACATGACTGGAAAAACACACACACACACACACACACACACACACAGGGTGAATTATTTCACTTCGGATCATGCCTCCATGAGAGCTCACTGTAAAACTCAAAAACCCGCTGGACAGCTATGTAAAAATCACTGCACATATCAGGTTATGAATGTATATCCCTGCAGTCAAGTCATAAAGCCAGACGGTGACTGTCATCACACCAAAACACACGTTCGCCCATGCAAATCCGTTCTTACAAAACGTAAAATGGCCAGTTAACCCCATACACCTATTCAAACACACCTATCCCTCTTAAAAAAAGAAAAACCCACAACAATCAACGAGCGGTGAAAACAGATCAAAGAGGGGAGAAAAAAAACTATCCAGCAGGGAGGGAGGAGAGGAAATCATTCACAGGGGCGCTTGATTTTACGGCCCTCATGTTCTTGCCCCAGCAGATAGCCATCAACTGGGGCGATAAATCACCCTGAAACTACTACAGTTGCGTCTCTTTCTTTGCACACAGTTATTATTCTAGCTCCGGGTAAATAAACAGGGGGGAGAGTTATGTGACGGGTTTGCGCGCTCAAATCCAGAGATTTCACTACGGCTGCATTACTCAGCGGAATATAGCTCTCCGTCGACCGACCCGGAGCCGGGCAGGATGACAAAAAAAACATACCCGAAAGGCTTTTAAGTCTACCCTTTGTCCCCCCTTGAGTCTGAGAAAAGCTACTGGACTAATGCTGAACTGTGACCAGACTGATTCAATAGAGTTAACAGAGGGTGAGAAAAGAAGAGTGGAGGAGACGTAGAGGACAATGATTAACAGTTTAATGATCTGGCAATGTCTGACTTTGATGATACAAATTCAGATGCACTTGCTTCAACTAGAACTGGTCAAAAAAGTGCAGGGGAAAAGCCGGAGCAAAATGCAACTGATTTGAAGTGAAGCGGATTGGATGAAGATGAAAGTCGAGAGTGAAAAAAATACAGCAAGGTGCGATTGAAATGAACTGATTTATAATGTCGGAATTGAACCAAATCAAACAGGGGCGGAGGAGAAAACAGATGGAAGAAAGAGCAAAGTTCATATTGAGGCGAAAAACATCTATTTACCCAGAGACAACAGACAGAGCGCTAAAAACAGATGAATAAAGCTGGGGTGATGGCAGAAAAATCGAGAAGAGCGAGAAAGGCGCTGAGTTCAAACGCTGAAAAAAAGTAAGGGTAAGAGAGAGGGCACACAAAGAGAGGAAGAAAAACAGAGAGCGGAGAAGCGAGGGCGAACTGAGAGAGCGTCGATAGAGAGAGAGGGAAGAGGGGAGTAGGTGAGAGCCAGAACGGGCGAAAGGGCAGGCTTGTTCTGGGTCTCAGGGGCCACTTCAGCGCCACACTTCACAGTGTAAAAATACTACTGACCCGCTGACAGACCGCCTTTGATCAGACAGTGTGCCAGAGAGAGAGAGAGCGAGCGAAAGACGGTGTGTGTGTGTGTGTGTGTGTGTGTGTGTGTGTGTGTGTGTGCGTGTGTGTTTGTGTTTGTGCGCGAGAGAGAGCCTTGCGATCTCCGTCCGTTTGATTTCGACTCTGAGATTACGTCGATTTTGGCCGCGTGAGGAAATTCTGGCTCATCTTGAGCAGCCTTCCCGAGGACTTGCGTGTAGGTTTTACCGTTAGATTCGGGATCACATTTATCTTTGGTTTAGGGTGAACACTTAGGGTGAGGAATCCGACCACGGAGAGGGTCGAATAGAGTCTGAATTTTATTGAACTCGCACACGAGAGTGGCGGAAGCCTTCTGATCAACTGCAAGTCTCTGAGAGAAAATGAATAAAGGTTGGGATAACTCAGTTGTTGAAGAGCACGTTTGTTAATGAAATGCGATCCACGACGCCCAGCTGGAGTAACAGGTTCCTGTTAAAGGTCTATCAAACACAGGATTTCACAAAGAGAGCCGATAGTTTTGTCTTTTTTTCCACAACCACTCCGAGATAACAGCAGAAATTCAGTGTTCATATTAGGTTATCTACTTGACTGGCCTGCGCTACGCCTTGAGCCAGGACGAACTTTCTTGCTGGACGGCTGTGTTTTTTGGCTATCTGCAATTTTCACGCGGGGCTAAAGTTGGTCTCAACACTTCCTTGGCCAAAGGAGCGAGTGTGTATGTTTGCTTGCGTGGGACCAAAGGCAGAGAGAGAGATACACTGAAAGAATGTGTCAAAAAAACAAAGGGGGAAACGCAGCGAAAAAGCAAGAGTTTCAAGCGTATGTGTGCACTGACGTTTATGAGCGAGACTGAGGAGGGGGGGGGTTAGATAAAAGGATAACAGCAAGCAAAGAAAGGAGGGTTAAGTTACATGACAGGGGTCCAGGGAGACTTCAGGGGGTGGGGGGGGAATCAAATCACACCTCACACAAATAGACTGCTCCCCACTCTGTCAGAGCCAATTATCTTCGCAACCCCCCCCCACGTGTGCCTGTGTGTATTTCTGTGTCTGCGTGTGGGCGTATGCCCCCGTCATCTCCCCCGTGACAGTTTGCGAGGTGTTTATTATACAATCTGCTACTGTATTCTTAAAAAATGTTGCACGCTCTCAGTCATCTGAGGTGTCACTTCTTGGCTTCCTTCTCATTTCCATAGTTTTATACGTCGATATAAATGAGGTCGGAGACGACTGGAGCGCTTACCCAGTTTCCCGGCCAGCTCCGGGCCGTGTTCAGTGTCACCGTGGCCCGTCCCTGCTCCACCTCTTGAGCCGGAGTCATCTGGCGATGTGGAGACAAAGATAAAGGTTAGTAAAGTGACAACTTCTGAAAAGCTGGGCATGAATAACACACCCTCAAAACTGTCTTGATGAGGGCAACTCCAATAATGAAGACGCAAAAACAGTTCCCGAATTGAACTGAACTGTCTCGGTGAGGTCATCGTTTCCAGAGCCATCTTTTGCTAATCTCACATTATGATATGCATTAAGTATTTGCACAAACTGTTGAAGCTACACACTAAATGGGGGGGGGGCTTGAAGCCTCAGGGGTGGATGGGAGTTAGGAGGGATTACTCTGTTTTCCATCAGCACCTCATTTGTTTGTTTTCTATCAGCTGTTTTAGCATCAAACCTTCATGATGTATGTTTGATTGCTGGTGGCTTGATTCCCCAGAGTGGTAGGTAAAATCCGGGCGGGGCATGAGACTGAGGTGATAAGGCTCAAGATATAAAAAGCATCTTGAGCATGAAGCGATTCCGACGCATGTGACAGAACAATAAGAGGCACATAACTGAGAACTTAACTTTCCAGCCAGTACCCTGCCCTCAACAACCCAACATGCATTTCAGACTTCTTGGCAATGGACCAGCATCACGTTTCTTGTCAAACCGGAAAATCATATGACAAATAATATGATACAGTATATCTGGCCATTAGTGTGTCTGTGCCAGAGACTTGTGGGGGCTGCAAATACCCGGTGATGAAAGGTATTAAGTTAATGCTCCCGTATATAACGTCTCTATTATACTTCTAGCCTTAACCCCTAAAATGATCAATACCTGCCAATGAGAAAGCATGATCATAATTTTTTACTCAAAAATCTAAAATGAGCAAAAAAATTCCAAAAATTACCTTCCAGGGAAAAACCATACAAAGTTTAAATTCTTCTTTGAATACCCTTATACTGTTCACATATAAATTATTCTCTACAGTATCATATTGCTTTTTCTCTCATGCTGGGGTATCAGTTTCTTTCTGGCAGTATGTCTTTCCATTGATTACCAAAAAGATACAAACATCTGTCTGGACCTTCATGCTAGGAACCACTTCAAGATGGAACCAATGTATCCGAGGGGCCCTTTAAAAGGGAGGTTCGGGAGAGCTGATACAGTGCAACATCAAGTCTGTCAAAATGCACGAGGGGGTGGGGGGTTGGGGGTCGAGGGTGTGTGTGGTTAACTTGGCTTGAACCTGAAACTTCAACCAAAACCTGATGGTAGTTATAGAGAGAAAGAAAACGGACTAAACGGCCTTGGACCACCTGCAGAAAGCACATGAGGGTGTGCACGTAATTGGAAATGGATAGGTTTATCATGCATGTTGGTACATATATCTGTGCTCGGATTGTTAGGAGACCGCCGAAAAGCTCAGAGTGTTTAATGCAGCGCCAAATGTCTTTAAAGCATCACTATTTGGATGATGGAATAAAAGACGCATTTGAAATGAAAATACGAGGCATGACCTGTGTCCTCGGGGCCTGTATTAATAGCAGGCAGGCTGCATGGTGTGGGCCCTGTTTGTGGGTGTACGTGCGTGTGCGTGCGCCTGTGTGTATCTTTGTGTGTGATATGAATTCCTGCATGGGTGTGTCCATGCATGCGTGGGTGCGTGCGTTCTGGCGTTATTTAACTAAATGGTAACTTGAGGTGCTGGTATTCCCGTCGAACCTCGCTCCTCCTTCCCTCCCTCCGACTTCCCCTTCATCCCTCCCTCCTGCCACATGCACAGCGTGTTCTGAGAAAGGGCAGCGCGTTTGAAGCCGAGCGGCACGGGGGTCTGATCTGAGAGGGGGAACATGGTTTAGCGCTCTTAACAGCTAGCAAGCCCTCCCCCAGGCCCGGTGCGGGCCTGTAAACCTTACTTGGCAGACCTCCTACAGACCCTCTCACAGAGGGGGGTTGGACAGCTTCCACTGTCCATACAATGCAGCCACACATTCAGAGTATCGGAGTACTTTCCAAACTCAAAACATGTATATTGTATGTATAACAACTGTGATACCGATGCAGAGACAAATCAAGATCCGACAACAGGTCGACCAACAGATCAGATCAGTTAAAGAATTAGATGAAGAGATAAATGCTCTCTATAAGTCGAGTCCTTATTTCTTAATATCCAAATGTAGATACTCTGAGCTGCTGCCTTTGCTGTCGAAGTGGCAGCACGTCTGTGTCAGGGATAAAGGTGACTTCCTCTCTTCTATGAATTAAAAAACAATTCTAGCCATTGAGCGTGATCCTCTCCTGTCATCATTGGATGCAGACGGCAGTTCCCTTACAGCTTTGCTGGCAAAAGAATTAAATTAACAGAAGCCTAAGATTAGCCTTCACCAAAGTTAGCGGCCTGGAAAAGGAGCTGGCCATCAAAAATTATCAAGGACTTCAATAAAGGACTTGAGGTCTCTGAACACCTCATGCATCTTACTCTGAAAGCTCAGAGTAGAAAAGAAATTTTCGTCTTTAATGACGACGGCGCGTAATTGCTGACGTTTTTTTTTGGGTTAAGTTGATCAGACGCCACAGGATCGTGCTCTTCTATGCGGGACATTTAATTTAGCTCTTTAATATTTAGACACAGCTCTTAAAGAGGGGCCTGCAATAAAAGCAACCGAAAACAGAACCCTCAGTGTTTCATGCACGTCGGGTGCATGTATAAACATCTAAAAACTTGGCCCAACAGTGGAGACCAGGCTATTGATACGGAGTTAACGTCGGACTATAAACACGACCAGCTGACTTCTCCATTATCACTTCACTCTTGACTTGGAGAGGATACGGTCATCCAATGATTTTCAAACCGTAGAGTGAGCAAACTGAATGTGTGTGGTCTGGCTTACTATAGTGTTAATAACACTATAGTCTTGTGCACAATTTTGTCACCTAAGACTCCTGCTGAAAAAGCCATTCCCTTTCCTATTAATATATACTTTTGAGTTTGGGATGTGACACCTTTTAAAACCTTCCAGTCACTTGGTAGGAAAAACAGTAACCGCGTCTTTCGGTGTGAAAACCTACAAATCACAAGTCTGTCTGCATGTTCCGTGTCCAGGCCTCGGAAAACGTTTCTGCCAGCAGATCCAATTTTACACCTTTCTGCAGCTCTGTTATACAAGTGCAGGTTTGGGGGGTTGGAGTTAGTGTTTCACAGTTTGTTTCAAGTTAAAAACACACAGAGTAGAGAACGAATTCGGTCCCAGATTCAGCTGTTTTCAATAAACAAAATGTTTTCTTCTGATCCTGTTCCACCTTCTAATGTTCGGCCAGATACTTTGGCTGGTACCTACAGCAACCAAAACACAAACACACACAGGCACACACAAACACACACACACACACACACACACACACACACACACACACACACACACACACACACACACACACACACACACATTTGTACAGTACACAGACACACACTGAGTAGATGAGTGTACGTCCAGGCTAATACAGATAAGTGCAAACAGTCATGCATACATGAAGGAAAGTGGTATAAACAAGCGTATACACAATACCATTATACTAAAGTCTCGAAGTGAACCATTCGATTTCACATAGCTTTGATCACAATGCACATTTGCTAGTAATTGATCAGCATTTTCTTTTTACATTTTTTTATGTCTGCTGTGCACGGACACACATTTTAGTTCAAATATACAGACACATCCACTGGGAACTCCTCATGCTAACATAATTACAGCGATCTGTTTTCAGTCGATTAGAGTGGTCTGTTTTTAGGAACCAGGACAGTGTTCCTTTTGCATGTAACATGAAAGCTTGACCCAAACAAAGTACCAAGACAGGGAAATGTTAGCTAGAATTTTTCTTTAAACACTAATGCTATTAATTTGGTCGGCCTTCAGTTGAGGGATGGGCCACATGGATAAAATCTTCCTACATCATGGTAATCGTAATTTTTTATTGTGATATTGAAATGTGCTGTGGTTGAGTAAATTTCCTGGTGAAACTGGATAAAATAACTAGACGGTAACATCTGTTTGCGGCTAAAAAATAATCCAAGGAACCAATACTGCCATAAAGCGGGCAAATCCATGATGGCCTAGAATTATTAAAGGGATAACTGCCAGTATAAATCACAAAAAAAAATCTCTGATGGCTGAAAAGTTGTTGTCATATTTCCAAACACTTTGTCAGTTCTCGCAAGATATTTGTTTGCAGACTTTTTTTGTTTAAATTTGAAAATCTTTCTTTGTACAAAGCGTGAAGATGACTTCAGACACACTCCTTTTATTATGTGAAGGGTTTGACTCCTATTTAAATCTTTATTTCTCTTACTCCAGAGTTTGACGTGTCTGTCTCCTCACACTTGCGCTTCCATTTCTTCTTTCTTTCTTTTCATTCCTCTCTCTTTTTAATCAACGCTGTGTTCAGCAGTGTCCTACATTTCACACATTCACTGACTGGGTACCCTTATGTGAGCCTGCGTGTGTTTTTATAACCCCTCCTTGTATTTACCTCCCGGTCTGTAGAGAAAAAGGACAGTGATTGGACATGAGCACGCTCAGAAATATGAGTCCCAGCAGTCCCAGTGTGTAAGTGTATGCGCTTGACTGTGTGTGTTTGTACGTGCGAGTGTGTCCAGGGGGCCAGTGTTTTCCTAAAGGGTCATGTCCTTCCAGGTTTTAATATAGAGACACTGGATATGTGGACAGAACCTCTGTGTGTGCATGTGTTAAAGCCCATGTGTGAGGGAGAAAGAGAGATGTTTCTGTGTAAGCTCCTGCTGACCACTGGCTGCTGCAGCATCAGGGCCAAAACCAGCAGTCCTGATGGGAGTTTGCGAGACCGATGAACCCAGTACACCACTGTTACTCCTCTAAAAATGGCCATGGTACAGTTTCAGGCTTTACATGGGCACAGCCTCCCTCACACTTCATCAAGATTTGACGCTTCACCTCACGATTCAGACGGGAGCTACCGCAAGTGAGCAATCTTTACATAACACTGGAGGAACAGGCATTGTTCTGCTAAACCGAGGTCCCATGAGGGTTTATTTTTGGTTTGACTTTCTATAACTAATGCAGGGATTGCTGTTTTCACAAAAGTTGAAATTTAACCAAACTGCATGCTACATAAATAAGTCAGAAATGCCCTTAAATAATCATAAAATTTTAAATAGATTGCAATTTGGTTCCAAATTTAACATGACAGGCAGCCGAAATGAGGCGTATTGTAAGCAGGTTGTTGTACAGTAAACTGTATTCTTTTGCAGAGCTTCAAAATTCATTCTTGACCTTGGAAACATAATTTTAGAACAGTCTCAAAGCACGGTCCATTTAGTAGCTCTAGCTATCGATCATATCATGATTTCCTCCAGCAAACATAATCTGTTTAAAGGACCTTTCACCCATGTTTGCATAAGCCATGATTTAATTCTCTCACTTTTCAAAACGTTTTTTATATTTTCACTCTTTTATTTTTTCACTGCTCTGTACTGCTATACAATCTATCAACTTGCAGGTTTTTTTTGTAAAAGTATAAATAACAAGATTAGATTTGTCTAGGCAATTTTAAGTAATAACAGAAAACCCTAATACTATCAAATCTCTATTTAAAACAATGGTTATTCAGCCTATTAATTCTATTTTAAAGCTTTTACAAAAACAAAAAACAAAACAAAAAAAAAACCTCTGCTGCAAGTGATGCACTTGACATTTTCAAGTGACTCTGGCTCAAAATACAAAGAAGAGTAATTCCAGTTAAAAAATTTTAAACTTCGGGGGCAGAAAGATGTTGGAGGGCTTCTTTATCCATTTAGTTACCTCTTTAGTTTAGTTTTAGTTACGGTGACCTCTGCGATTTATGGATTCCTTTTAAAAGGGCCTGCATAGCAGGGTAACGTGATAAATGCTGAATTTGCTCAACAGACAGATGAACCTAAAAACCTAATTTTTCAAAACCGCCTGGATCTGTCCTCTAAACCAGTCTAATGTAACAACAGGCAGAGTAAACACCATTCGTCCTTCATTAGTTGGTTCGCTTGTCAGTGCACTGACCCCCCCTACTAAAACACACACTGTCATTATAACTCTGGAAGTTCAATGATACTCTGAAAAAAAAAAACAAAAAACAGCCCACAAAACCACATATTGTGTGATTCTTTCTTATGTTACATGCCTATTATTGTGGGTGATGGAACAGAGATTACGAACCTTTGACATTTGAGGGATAAAGAGACAGACATCCAACAACCCCCCCCTCTCTCTTTATGTTTTTCTGTTTCTCTCTCTCTCTCACACAAAGTCTTATGCCACAGTTGTCCCGCAATATTTTTTTTTTTAACCCCACATTACTTTTCTCTCCAGCCACAGTTATTCTAGGAAAATTCAGATGGATTTTGTTGCTATATATTGCGACATTATAAATGGTGTTGTTGTAATGATTGATTAGATTTTCGTGCTGTAGCTCAAGATCCAAAATGTAACCCTGTAGACTCTATGTGGAAAGCCTTCTGTCTGCAGTATGGGTCATGTTTCAGATGTGATTAGTCGCTCATGTAATGCTCCTTGGACAGTAACTGTTTAATGCAGCTGGGGAAAAGTCAAACCACTGATGATAGACTGTACAGTGTAAAAACCATACATGGATATGACAGTGAAAATTAATAGGCTTTTCTAAATGTTCAAGGAACAGATAAATGCATGAATAAAAAGTTTTACAGTGACAAAGCATCTGCACGACACTGCTGACAATTCAGCGAATCCATCGGGATTTCGGGGTCATGATAACGGAAATTTAATAACAATGAGGATTATATTTTAACAAATCAAAATAACTCAAGGTCAAATTTTCAAAAGCTTCTTATGGAGTTTTTATCTGTATCAAATAATCATCAGTGAATGGAGTTTGCTCAGCCGTATCTCCTAGTATCTCTTAGGTCTTAGGATGAGGAGTCCCAAAAGTTTTATGGATGAAATAATAACAGCTACTGAGCTCATGTGTCAACAGCTCAATCTTCATGAAAACGGAGCAACCTCTTCAGTTTTCAAGCTCAGGAAAAAAAAAAAAAGCCAGCACGTGTCCCCTTGAGTTGGGATTGTTTTATCAAAGTATAATTTCCAGGGTCAACAATGATCTTTTATATTCAAGAAATACGTAATTCAGTGCTGGAACAATTATATGATTAATCTATTAGGAGACTGCCTGAAAGTTAACTGGCAACAATTTTGATCATTTATTGAGCCAAAAAACATGCTGGTTCCAGCTCTGCAAATGTGAGGATTTGCTGCTTCTCTCTGTTTTATATCACTGTAAATCCAGTATCTTCAGGTGTTGGACTGTTGATTTTAAAAACAGCAGTCTGAGGGCTTAAATATGGAGGAATTATGATCAGCCCCTTTCATTGTTTTTTTACTTTTTGACAAAACAAACTATGACTACATTAACACCATCTTCTCCATATTTGATGTTTATGGCCTTCTATGACCTTAGCATTGTGTGAAAGTGGTAATCTTTTCAAAAATATTAATTGATAAGGAAATTAATCAGTTTCTGCCTGCAGGGGCAGCAGTTTGCTGCATGGGTCTCTCTCCCTAGCAACTTTTTCCAGCTCCTCCCAGGGGATCCCGAGACGTTCCTAGGCCAGATGAGCTATATAATCTCTCCAGCATGGTCTCGGTCTCCCCTGGGTTCTCCTACCAGGTGGACGTGCCCAGAAGAACTTCCAGATGGACAAACCACCTCAACCGGCCCCGTTCGACGCAAAGGAGCAGCGGTCCTATGCCGAGCCCCCGCGTATTTCAGAGCCTTAGACCAGCCACCCTGCGGAGGAAACTCATTTCAGCTTCATGTATTCGCAGCCCGGCGCTCGTGACCATAGGTGAGGGGTTGGAACGGTCGACTGGTAAATCAAAAACTTTGCCTTTTGCCTCAGCTCCGTCTTCAGCACAACAGACTGGTACAACAATCCATCCCTTTAATCGCCAGTCCACAAAGATACCATTGTCTAATAAAAAAAAAAAATAATCATACATCAATTATTCTGACACATGGTCCACACATATTACACACACACACACACACGCACACACACACACGCACGCACACACACACACACACACACACACACACACACACACACACACACACACACAGACACACACACACACACAAATGTCACCATGATTTACGCTGTATGCGGACCTGGGTAGCCTTATGGAAATCATTATAACTTTAGCCGCGACATGGTCCTCAATTAAGAGCATGAGAAAGAGGCATTGAAAGGGGCTGTGACGGAGGAAGAAAGGGAACAAGACGGAGTCAGACTGACTTTTAGAGGAGGTCAGGAGGCAGCAGGAGAGCGATATTAGGACGGAGTTGGAGAGAAAAAGGCGACGGTGCAGAGAGCGATTTATTAACTGTAACCACGGAACAGACACTACAGTTAACTGCTACTCTATATGAGCGAGAACACTGGCTAACATGACAGATTAACAGCTTGTGCGTGTGTGTTTGTGTGTGTGTGTCAGTGTGTGAGCTTAGAGCATTTAGTGGGCAGTGATCACACTGATGACGTGTGTTTGAGGCGATGACTTTTTCCAACGTTCATTAAATCACTGAATCACACACACAAAACTAATTTCTAGGGTTTAAAAAAAATCCTCATAAGGTAAACATCTCTAGCTCTGAAATGTCTCTGGAACATTTGATCTCATTACCCCTCGTCATCATAGCCATTCAGAATGTACTTATACACACAAACACACACACACACACACACACACACACACACACACACACACACACACAGACACACACACACACACACACACACACACATACCCACCCACACCAACACCTGACAGCGTTTTCTGCTCCAAGTATTCACCCCCTCCTCTTCCATTGGCCCCCTTGGACCAGATAACAACACAAGTTTTACGAGTACAACTTTACGATGCTATTTACAAATGTGATTACAAGTTGTGGAATTCTGAGCTCGGGCTCTCGGAAATATGATGAACACACGTCAATGGTAAAGCTGGGAATTGCTTCCAGCTTTCTGACCTGTTTGGTACAAAACTACGCTTGCAGGCAAATCACACTCACACACAGACGGACAGTGATCTGGGTACATGGTTGACTAACAAAGATTTTTTTGTTAGCAGGGATCTAAAAAAGAGATATATGTCTTATATATCTTATATATATATATATACACACACACACACACACACACACACACACATATATATATAATTTTTTTGCAACTAAACAGGCAGAGAAAGGGAAAAAGGTTGTGAAGATTAATGTGGCTGAATCCTCAGTTTTATAGAATGTATCGTGAAATTAAAAATTTTGACATTCAGCTTTTGTTACTTAAGTATGAATAATGCTCCATAATTACTTCAATAACTAAAGCAAAGACTGAATTGGCTGGAATGGTCAGATGATCATTTATTGTGCCAGGAACTTGGCTGGTTTCAGCTCTTCTAATGTGAGGATCTGAGGCGTCTCTGTTTCATATCACTGTAAATTCAGTACCTCTGGATTTAGGACTGTTGTGATTGCATGAAAAAATCCACCTGAGGACACAAATTCTGCCTTTTTTCACAGTATTTGATATATTAAACTATTAATTGAAAAAAGTGATTGATGAACCGATGATAAAGTTTATCTTTTCTCAATCTTTAACTTTTCTGGCCTTGTTGGGCCATAGCATTGCTTGACGAGGGCGGTAATATTTTCAAAAATTAATTGATAATGAAAATAATCATTAGCTATGATTGTAACTTCTTTGGTCCCTGCAAGGAAAGTCTTTTCCAGTAACCTTTATGTCACAGTCCCAATAACCACCAGGCAGTAGGATTGTACTCTTAAAAGCCATTCATCCTGTAACTATGTCTAACCACTTTGATCAGCAGCACACTTGACATGGAGTGAGCAGTGTAAGTTTTTCCAGTGTCACTGGATTCTAAAAGGCTTTCATCATCAATTCATATCACTCCTTAATGGAACAAAATGTGCAGTGTTTAACTCGCAATTGAATTATGTTGCCTGACTATGAAGTAAGCTATGGAATAGACATAAAAAGAGTTTGTTCTGAGACATAACAGCCAAGGAAGAAGTACCAAAGGGCTGAAGTGGTTCTCAGCAGCTTAGATGCAAAGGAAAATGCTTTTGATTGCTGACAGGAGTGAATAGAGGCCTCTAGATACAGAACCAGTTCTTCATTGACCCAGCACCAAAAATCCCACCAAATTTCACTGGTTAAGTAGAGTTTTGGAACAATATTCTAACTACTAGACAAACAGACCCCCATACACACACACACACACACACACACACACATACACACACACATACGGTGGATGAATACATTATGTTGTTGCTTTCCTGGTGACACACTAAGTGTTTTTTTCTTTTGTGTGTATATATATATCTGTTGTTCACATTGTAAAATCAATGCAAAAAAGGGGTAAAATGTAAGCTCCGAAGTTTTTAGTGAGGAAAAGTTTCAACGGTCAAAGTTTTTGCCAGGCCAAGAAAACTCGACCACGACCTTGACCGGATAAAAAAGCTGCGCACCGTGCTCATAACCTTTCCTCTTCAAACGCGTGGTCAAACAGCTTTCACCATATTTTTTCTCCACTCGATAATTCTGGTCATGCTCGCACGCGTAGAGACATGCCTGTGCATCAATATGAAGACCCGACCGCTCAGCGCTACCAGCTCTTTCTCCGGCAGCATTATTACTGCTTTCATAACCTTGTGCCCAGCTGGTGCGGCTGTGTAAGTTCGGCTTGCTGCTGCAGCGAAAACCGACCGTGTGTATTCATAAGGTTGATTGGAGATGTTAAACATATCGGGCTTATCTAACTTATAATCCCCCTGCTCTCCACATTCTCCGTCTGTGCTCTCTCCCTGCAGAAGTAAACAGCGGGCCGGTAAGTTTCTACAGTGAAGTCAAACAGAGCTCTGTTTCGCCTGCAGACTAAACAAAAACAGTTTCAGGAGGAACCTTTTGTGTGCCAGCATCACGTTTGAGTGGGAACAAGACAAATAAAGAGTGAAGGTGCATGCATCTACGAATGTGTGGATAAGTGTTTGTCTAACTCTAAGCAGGGCTCTGTATTTCCTGAAGCCCAGCGGACCGCAGTTTGATCTCGTGCCATGAATGGGCTCAACAGACTAATTACAGCCACCTGTGTGTGTGTACTTGTGTATCCGAGTGTGCGTGTGTGTGCGTGTGTGTGTTTGTGTGTGTGTGGTATGAGATCGCGTATGGTAGAAGAGACTGCATAACAGTCATGAAATAAAGCAACCTGCTGTTTCCACTCTGTTCACAAGCACACGCACACACATGGACGCACACACACACACACACACACACACACACACACACACACACACACACTCACACACTCACACAAACATACAAACACACACACACACACAAACACACTCAGGAAAAAATAAAAAATAATGTTGCAGTCGTCATACTTTGAGGAGGCAGAGGTGCTGTTTTCCATTCTTGGGTTAACCTTCAGTGTGTGCGTATGTGTCTGGCATATGTCAGGCCTGTTAAATTCACTTTGGCCTTGGCCATATGTCACAGCCAGACAGCAGCACGTCTGAGTTTGTCTGTCCAGCTGTCAGTCACTCAATAACTCCAAGAAAAAGAACAATTAAAAACTAAACATACAGGAAAACGCATATTTAAAAAAAAACAAAACATACTTTTTTAAACACAGTTCAGATTTTAAAGGGGGAGAGAGGAAGGAATCGAGACAGATTTGGCCGTTCGCCAGTTGCTTCATTGATTCATCAAACCCCTGACACTGTGCTCGCCACGAATTCTCTCCAACTCTTGCAGCAGCCTCCTTTGAAGCTGTGTTTTCCATGTGTGTAACATTACCTGATGACGCACGTTTTCAGCGTGTATGACAAAGTGTCCCCTTCGACAAAACTCCTCAACTTCTAGGATAATAACAAACAGAAAAAAAAAAAAAAAATCCGGTTTCAACATTAGGGTAAACTGACCATCTCACTTCTAAACACACTTGCAACCAACATGTCTGGACCACAATCACACAGCATCTTCCTGTCTGTTTTTTTTTTCCACATACCTAAAGCTTTTATTTTCAGGACAGACTTAACAGAAACCATTAACTAGTTTCATTTCAATCTTTAACTCCATAAAGACTGATTCACAACTGTGTGTCACTGACTTTCTGTCTTAATTTGCATGTAACACTGGGTAAAAACTCAGCTTTTGTGTTTATCTTTGCATCATCGACTGATGGTTGTCTGTGCGTGTATTTTATGACACAACAGCAAGTCACTAATTGTGTTACAAATCAGGAAGCCACAAACTACAAACACACACACAGTAGTTAAAAAAAAAAGCATTTTTATGGCAAAAGTGCAATGTATTAGGTTGATTATAGCTCAAAACATCTGGTTTTCTTCTGCTTCCCTTTTTAACAACGAAGCTAAGGAGGTTTTTTTTTTCTTGAGAAGTACATGTGGCTTAGGATGAAGGTCAGGCAGTAGTCAGGAAAAAAAAATGCCAATGAGTACAAATACGCCCCAAAAGTTCCCAGTTCCTCTTGACAAAATCCTCAATAAGCTAAACCTTCCAGTTAACTAATTTAAGCCAGGGAGCGGGGTTTTGGCTAAAACTGCTCAGCAATAAAATTCTGTTCCACTAAGTAAATTCTACACCTCTAAAGGCTAAAAACAGTTCCAGACCCCTCAGCAGTGCAATTTCTATAGATCCATTGTACAGCTTTATTATACTGTACAGCTCTCTCTCTCTCTTCTCACCCTCTCACGCTCTACCATGTCCTTTTCTAAATTACCTCATATTGAATTTCTAATCTCCTAAGTGATGATCTTATTCGCACTGGAAGAACAGAGCAGCAGAGGCAACTGAAATTTCCCCTCGTTATTGAGTCTAACATCGTGTTGGCGTCGGCCAGTTCCAATCAGCATCATTCAGTCAAGGGAGAAGCTGCAGCGGTTCTGAGTTGTTAACATCTGTCATGTCATATGAGGAAAAATGCAGATCTCATTGTTGGTCTCATCAAACAGACAATGGGGTATACTTCAAAACTGCTTGCTGGCTTGCTGCATCCAATAATTTCTTTGACCTTTGAAAACCAGTCATCCAACAGTCATACCAACTTCAGGTTGTGTTTGCCAGCTGTGTACAGGTGATGAAGTACGCTGCGTTTAAAATTCCTTTTAGGTTTTTTGTTTTTTGGGGTTTTTTTTTTGTTACATAACTAATTTTGGCAGTTTTCATGTGAACAACCAAGTGCAACACCATGGATGTCTTCCTGTGTGCCGTTAACCCCCAAACTACAGGCTTTTCACAACATTCCAGCTAACAGTTAATTTACTGCTTGATTAACTGTTGTGAATTTTACTCTTTAGTTTTACTCTTGTGGTCTTTATGAATCGCTGGGTTTAAACTGACCCAACACTCAAAGCCTGAACTTTGCCATTGATTTCCCTCAGATATCTAAGAGATTTCTTTAGCAGTTAAACCCTGCTGCGACTCCTGGAATACATCTGGTTTCCCACAGACAAAAATGAAATATTGCAAAACCAATCATCAATACAAAAATATGTGAGGTACATCACCAATAGTTGCGTCTTTTTTTTTTTTTTTTTAGCTCTGTGAAACTATGTGAAACTGTTTTAGGGTAGATTTCTCCTTTGCGTATCCTTGAGTGAGAAACTAAATCCCTATCTACCTTCCTACTGCTGACCCTGGCCCCTAACCTCCACGCAAGGAAGCAAAATGAAGGAAATTTTTCCACTGGGGATCAATAAAGTATCACATTATATACTGGATCTGACTCAAAGTATTTCAGTGACTCCTTCTGCCTCACTGAGGGGATAAAGAGAGAGTTCAACTGTGTTGCTTCCAGCTGACATAGCACAAATCCTGCTTCATCCTATCTACATCTGATTCTATCCAAATATACAATATGTGATTAACAAGCCAGGGTTTTATGCAGCGTTAATAAGAACAGGTCCATTTTCCAGCAGTTACTAGAGGATTCAGCCCTGGTATATTTTCAGACGCTGCGGCCAGGCACGAGCCGTTTGTCCTTGGCGGCCAGGTTTAGGGTAACTGCAAGGCCTGGGTTTGGTTATGACATGAAAAATGTTGGGAAAACCAGCGGTGGCAAAATACACGGAGAACCTTGGGCTCCTCTAGCGCTGAACATGGACTGTGTCAGAGCATAGAATATCAACACAGCGATGAAATAACAAACAGGCACGAGGCACAAGTGGTTCCACACTTGCTCATAAACGTCATACAGTGATGGGGTTTACGAGCTCTGAAAACATACAGTTGGGGATCAGGTTTTTGGCTTTCTGTGTGCGTGTTAATACATATCTGGATCTGGGCAAGTTAGTTTTGTTGTTTTAAGCCCGAGTATAGAAGCAAGGTAGCCTCCTTGTCTGACTTCTCTCGCTTTCTTTTGCTCTCTCCCCGTCTTTTCCATATGCCTGTGTATGTGTGTGCCAGTGAAAGTGCATCAATCTTTGCATCTGCAGCGTGTGCTTTATTCACATAGCTGTTTTACATCACTGTTCACACTTCATTGACAGAGCAGCAGGGTCAAGCGTGCAACACAGACTGTGATTTGCCTAAAATGGAGACGATATGGACGCCACGCAGGAATCTGGCAAACATACAGCTAGCGGCCTCAAGCCTTTACCATCCACCCCGGCAGATTTACGTGATGGAGGTGATCCAGTCAAGGACAGGGAAATTACTGAATTACTTCATGTCCGCTGCTCAAAGGGGGGCTCTGAGACCACAGAGATCTGTATGTCAACATACAGTATGTAGGTTACATATGTGTGACACCAGAGGAATGTATAAGGCTGTAAATGAACTAAACAGACATGGTTTTAAAGCGAAATTTTACCCTGAAACAATACTAAAGGAGGTAGTAAACTCTTTAAGTTTAATGAATTGACCTCCGTCACACACATTAATCTCACATCAAACAACAACAGCTTTACATTTTGAGCCAATGATGATGACAAGCAGTCGAAAAAGTGTTCAAACACCCTCAGAATGTTACAGCATCAAAAAGACTGATAAAAGACCCCCATGAAATAAGACAAACAATAAATCCAAGTCCATAAGAGAATTCACACTTATGTGATCAATGATAGGAGGAATTATCATTTTTTTCAAATGATTGCTTTGTTCTTCCAAAAAAAAAAAGGATTGTTTTACGTAAATGTTTAAAATTGATTGTAGACATAGCGACGTGTCACAAAGGGTGACAGGTAGCCATTGCATTGGGATTACAAGCTAAATCCAATTGGGTGAGAGATGTGCTCTGATAGGATTCAGATAGTGCACTGTCTGTTTAAGCTGCACCTAGTCAGATATATTTAGTAATTTGCTCCAACCTCAAAACATCCTGGCTTATATAAAACTACTGTCATATCCCAAAAATAGATGATGTCCCCATCAGTTGACTATTCCCTCTCTGCCATGTGAAGGTTCAACGCTCACCAGGAGGCAGAAACGTTACGGTAATTCCGTAAGGATGATGGATGGTGAAGTGACCTACTAATGTGATCGTGGCCCTCGTATATCATTGTTAAACTGCCCTGTCGTCTTAAAAAAGCAAATATGTTTCATCAAAACGCAACAGAATAAATCTTTGTAGTACATTTAGAGATTGACTAAGGACGAGTGATGTAAAGAGGAAAGAAACTGTTGCATAAACCTGTGTGTGCATCTGTGCATAAAGGTCGTTTAAGTGTGTATCATGTATGTGGGTTTATATATAGGGTCATTAATTTTTATGTACATGCGGATTTATGTTCCTGAATTTGTGTCTCTGGCTGTTTTAATGTTACTGATTGTGTGTCTACCATTGAGAGTTTTTACGTGAACGAGAACATGTCTGAATGCTTTTGCAATGTGCACACAATGTGTAGTTGTTACTGGACGTTGGCATTAGTGCAACATGCATTCATGCCTGCGTCTGCCCTAATGTGAGGACACTGTCTATTGCACCCAAATGCACTTGTGCGTATTGTATTCTACCTGTGTGTGTCTGTGTGTGGGTGAGAGTGGGTGTGTTCGTCCAGCTGCTGCATGTGTAACTCTAGTAAACATCAAGGCAGCGCTCTGCTTTGCTGAATTAATGAATCTCTCACATCCATCGCCACGCGCCGCCTTTGAAACACACACCGCCGGCCTCGGCGCAGCACTTTGAACTCTCAATCATTCTCTCCCTTGCGCCCACCCTACTCTCTTTCCTGTACCAGATTATACTCCAGTTAAATAGCTACTTATTAGTACTTTAGTTCTTCAGTCTAACCATTCGACCTTTTTCTCGTTTTAAATTCCTGAATTAATTCTCACAGCAGGCCATAGGTGTGATCACAGCTGCAATGATGGTGCGAGGTAGAGAAGACATGAAGGAAGAAAGTTACTATGTTCTTCCAACAAACGAAATCAACCCTCCCTCTTAAATCTCACTTGTTTTATTTTATTCACAAATGACTCATCTGCTCTAATGCTGACTATTTATCCATCATTCCTAATGGCTTTTCCTTTTATGGCTTTTACAGTCAGATTCCAAATGACTCCCCTTTCTGTCTCTCATTTTTTGCCTCATCAGATTTATCGTCTGTTAAATCCCCACAATTCAAACAGTCAATCCAAGTAGTATAATTTGCAGTTGCTGCAGAGAACAGTAAATATAAAACAAATAAATGAGTAAACACATTCAAATATCCAGTTTTCTTTTATGTATTGTGTATTTGGACTCTTTAAATAGTAAAGTGATTGTGCTTACGCAGTATGTACATGCTAATGATCAGGTGATTAAATTTATAGATACACAGCACATACGTGCTTATTGTGATGACTTTATACACACAAGTACACACATACACACACACACACATACACACACACACACACACACACACACACACACACACACTTATGAGGCCAACCAACCATAACCACCCATCCAATATTCTCTGTTAAATAATCTAAAAAATATAAATAATCAGTTGCTTCTATGTGACCATGTTGCTAAGACTGGCCTTAAAACAAGTCAAAAATGCATGTATGGAACCCTATTTAGCATGAATATGTCATATGCATGTGCACAAGCATGTGCATGTGCCTATTTGGTTTGCTTCTATTTGCATGTCTGACAGTTTCTGCAAGGATCAGCATGCTTGCTCAAGAGTGTGTAAGTGCACAAATGTGCACTACATGCCCTTGTATGTTTTATGTATGTGTGTGTGTGAGTGTGTGTCTGCGCGTGCAAAGTTTGTGTGTGTGTTGGAGAATATGCGGTTGTCCTGTTCAACTTCAAAGTTGCTGGCACGCTCTGCTGTGTGAGGCTGCATGCTGACAGGCTGTCTTTGATGAACAACTATTTACAACAATGTAAAACTAACCCGCTCATCATGATGCACCCGCTGGGCGACGTTTCAACATGACTCACCCGGATGCCTGGTTTGTTCAACACTCATTTGTGTTACTCAGACCTTTTTCTGGATTAATAATAATGTGACTTTTTTTCATCTTCACCCAGTGGGGTACTCTCTCGCTGCTTACTCAAATCCAATAGCCAGCGTTTTCCTCTAGAACATTTCAGCGAGGCGGATGATTGTTCATGTGTTCAGTCTTGTAGTCATGCCTGCTCCAACACAATGAATCAGGCCGTTGTTTGTAATACATCCATGTGGTAGGTGTGTTCCTGTCTAAATAAGCGACACACGTCGTGCTTGGTTGAGTGAATTTCACGCTCATTAGGCTCACCAAATCTTTTCCAATCCATATTGCACACAGAAATGCACTAGGAGAAAGAAATGCATTATTCTTAGTTCCTTAAACGGTGGCAAATAAGACAACACATGCTCAGAGAATCAGCCTGGTAGCTGCAGAAAACCAGCAGTAGTACAGTAGGGGGAGAAGGGTCTGTGTGGGCTGACAGAGGCTTAACTCTGTGGCTTGTTCCTGTCGTTTAACAACATGTTTGACAGCATCCACACATCCATCGACTCTCCTTTCCTTTCCTCTTTCTTCTGTTTCCACTCGTTGTGAGAGCCTTGGATTTTTTGGGCCAAGCGGAGTTACAGAAGAGAACTGAAAAGGACACACTCGGCTTGTCATGGCGTCTTAAATCTCACGGAGGTTGGCATGAAGAGCTCCGAACCCTGATCAAAGCTACACGCGCATGCAGAAAAAATGTCTAAGGATGTTAGCCTTGAATGAAAGCAGGGACAATTGCGTAACAACTCAAATCCTCTGGAACTAAAAGGGATTTAAAAGGCGTTGAATTCTGTGTGCTAGATATAGAAAGACCCACAAAAGGATGAGCACAGAGCGAAATAATTATTTGGAAACAGAGACGCAAAAACGGATCGACAAAGATCTTAAATATACAAGTATATTATACACACATACACACGAACGCAAAATGCAGTCAGGAGAGAAGAATGTAATGAAGTTATTATGGTCATGGCCACAGAGTGTGTGTGCGTGTGTGTGTGTGTGTGTGTGTGTGTGTGCGAGCGCTCGTGTGTTTGCACTGGCGTTGGTGTGTGTGTGCGTGTGTGTGTGTGCGCGCGTGTGTATGTGTATCAGTTTTCAGCATGCTGTCACAGTGATCAAACTTCAGGCTGATATCAGAGGCGCTGCAGAACCAATGCTCTATTTGTGTGGGGGAAACTGCACACACACACACGCACACAAAGACACACACACAAAGACGGCACAGTGAAAACATATTATGCTTGTATTTATGTGAAATTTAATGCAGTGGAATGCAGTGACATTATGCAAGTAAATACATGCACACACGCACACTTGATGGCTCGGAACAAAACCCATCATTTCTACTTTTACAGTGACATTGTGTCAAATAAATGCGCATTATATACAAATTACATATAATTTAGATATTTCCGTGTGCAGTAATTTTCTTTAATCATTTTTTTTTCGCTTGCCCTTTTCACCTCAGCTATGTTAAATGTTTAGAAATACAAGCGATAAAGCATTTTATCAAACTTCCTGGGGCTGCGATATGGCATGGTGGCAGCTTTAAAAACCAGTTTAGTCTACCCGCCTCCTACCACCACATGACAAGAAAACACTGAATAGGCAACAGGACTTATCAAAACCAGATAAAACACAGACTTTGGGATACATAGCTGAAAGTGTGATAAACCTTTTGATAAGTGGAACAAGTTTTTCCATGCCTGCTGCTTTTTTTTTTTTTTTTTTTTTTCCTTTATCATCCCCTCTAAATAGGAGCGTTTTTCCATCGCATCCCGCCTGCTTGTTGTCCGCGTGGGGAGATTAGAAAAGCCAGATGTAACTGCAGGAATCTGAGGAGTGACAAAAGGAGAGCGAGGGGGAATCTCTGAGAATAATTCGCTCTTCACGTCGTCATTAAGACATCAAAGTGACTGCAGAAGATACAGGGCTTTTCAGCGCTGACACAAATGTATTATCAGGGGGAGAAGAGTAACGAATGAGAGGGGAACAGGGGAGAAAAGAAAGGGGAGAGAGGGAGGAGGAGGAGGGACATTGCGTGCTGAAGAACCAGCCTTTGGCTTTGATGACGGCGCAAGAGTGAAGCAGCAGAAAGCAGACAAAAGTTTCTAAAACTTCAAAAGAAGCCTTTTTGTAGCGCAGGTCCACTCTCTCTTTCTCCTTGATTCTTCCATTCTTTCTCTCTCCCTCCTCTCTTCAAACATGTCTTTGCTAATTGCCAGACCCTGTTCGGCCCTTTGGAGGCTCTCCACTCCTCTCAGGTCTATTCAGCAGGGGGGTAGTTACGGCGGGGAAGGCCTAATAACCTGCTCTGAGTCGGACAATGGAGCCTGCGGGGCCAGCGACAAAATCCCGGCCCTAATGAGAAAAGACTCCTTCAGCGAACAAGCAGGTCTGTCAATCGACCGGCCTATTATGGAGCTGGAGGGTGGGGGTGGGGGTGGGGGTGGGGGCGGGGGCGGGGGGGGCTAGGGAGATGGTGTCTGGTCGAGTTTTTGGTGTTTAAGGTTATGGGTGCATTGGTTCGTGATGGAGAGATGATAAAGGAGTTAAAATGAAAAATTACTGTCTCATACAAAAAATAAAAAGCCCAAGGAAAGAGATAGGGAGAGACGCCGTGTGCGCATTTGCGTGACTCCATGAGCATGTGTGTATCTGTGTGTGTCTGTGTGTGTGTGAGTGTGTGTACGTGTGTGTGTGCTGGTACCTCCTGAGGGTAACAATAGTGAACAGGACTAATCCTCCAGACCGTATAATGGCCACTAAGCTGTCTATTCAGAAGCACACGGCTCCCCTGCTAACTGCTGTGATCAGACACGAATACCCACGCTCACCCAGTCGCACTCCTTTCCTTCCTTCCTTCCCTCCTTCTTTCCTTCCTTCTTGGCTTCTTTCTTCCCTTCTTTCTAATATTTTTCGGAATCTTACTCATCCTTATCTTCTGAATTCCTCTTCATTGTTCTCATAATCCATGTCTTTTTACTTGCCTTTTTGTTCTTCCATTTTCGCTCTGTCTATCTACCTCAGCATACACGTAGGCCAGTAACGAGAAATTTCCCTGCTTTTTATTTGTAAAATTCCCCCCTACAAACTACAGTGTCTTGGTAGAAACTCTCCACATTGAGTCGCATTAAATTTTATAAGTATTAGTTTTTCTTTTTGTCGGCTATGTAGTGAGTATATGTTAAAACCGAATATCAGCCAATATCTATCTAAAAATTGGCTTGATCTGCTAAGTCATCTACCTGCACTTCTTGGTGACTGTGTATTTGATTAATTTTTTGACTCTATCCCTTCATCTGTCGAGGTCCCTGCTTCTCCCTCCTCTTTTGTATTCCCTCTTCTCCTATCTACTACTTGCTTCTTCTGCTTCTTCCTCCCCTCTCCACCTCCTCCTCCTCCTCCTTCTCCCAATCTACTTTGCAGTGTTTGTGCGTGTGTGGGTGTGCATGAGCGCTGATGAGGTTTTCGGAGAGGTTAACCCCTCCACAGGGAGCGTCTGCTTGAGAGGATTTCTTGAAGCCTTGATGCTCACATGTTCACTCGCTCAGTTGCTTTTTCACTGAGCTTCATTCATATCAATTAATTAATTGCAAAAAAATCTGGTACAGGTTTACAAGTCCTATCTTTTTTCTTGATTAAAACATTTTTTAAAAAATCCCAAGTTCTTGAATGATGTCTAATTACTATGAGATAGGAGCTATGCAAAAACAAAAATAAAATTTGGCAAATATTTGATTGAAATCAGGAACAATGCAACGAGACTTCCGATGCCAGCTTTCAGCACAGTACAATTTTTGATACTTCATGTGCGTTGACACATTTCCGTCCCTACCAAAAGAATTAACGAGGTCCAAAAACCAGGCACACTGATGTCTGATTATCATTTTTCATTATTATTGTTATTTTTTTATATTTATACGTGAACACAGTTAGGTGCAGATGCAGGGCTCCGCTCCTTCACTCACCCAACCAGTTTCTGCAGCTCTGTTTTGTCCATTCTTGGCTCCATCGCTGTCCATAATGATTCTCTCTGCCGTTTTCTCCTCAACCCCTTCTACATCTGCTCTGCCCCCCCCCCCTTTTTCTCTTTCACTCCCACCTTCTCCCATCTTTTTGTTACTGTTGGACTCACACTGTGGAGCTCGGTCTTAATTACATTAAACAAACTGAGGAGCTGAAATACTTTTAAGTAGCCCACTTCCACACATATCCAGTTTCGCATAGTTATACTATGTATTGGGGGACAGTGTGTTTTCCCCAAAATGAGTAATAGTGCACTAAATGGCCCGTGTTAAATTCGGCTACATTTGTTACTCATTATAATTACATTGTTATACTCTAAGGATGCCCGCTATGCCAAAACACACACAGAGAAGTAAAGTTACACCTCACATTAGCTATGGGAGAGTTGCTGTGGAAACCTAGAGTGAAAACAGTTTTGCTTTAGACTGGGAGTTAGAGGTAAATTCCACCCTGAAACAGAATTTTTCTGGAACGAGGAAAGAGTCAGGGGTAGGTAGCAAGATGAGGGGGGATGCGCAGAGAACAAGACGAGAAGCAAGGTCGCAATGACGTATAGTTACAAACAAGAATTGATCCACGTAACTTGCTGATGATTCCATAGTATATTTTTGATGATGAATTCAAAATTTCTCAGGTAAAAAAGTAGAGGCAGACATCCGCAGTTCTCCCAGGTCGATACGCCGTGTTCACAGTAAATTTGACTCAGCAGAAATGTTGCATGGCAGCACACTTGAGCGAGAGGAGCTGAAGGATTTGTTAGGGAGGAGAACTGAAGAGATTTAAAGCCTTGGTGAGACAACGGCAATGAAATTATCCGTAATCATGACCCCCCCTCCCTCAAAAAAAACAACAAAAGAAACAGAAAACGCATGAACCACTTCTTTTTTTGTGTTGGATTTCCTTGTCGGGGTGACTCACTGCTCGGGCCTCGAGGAAAAAGGCTCGCTGACTGACAGATGGCATCTCATAACGGAGAGCTGAAGTCAAAGCTAGCAGAGGGGGTATTTAAGACCCATTAGGGGTCTATGAGAGCTTGACTTGGCATAAAGTCAGTGGATGCAGGCCATACTCACTTACTCACATCCGCACAAAACGCACACACACACACACACACACACACACACACACACACACACACACACACACACACACACACACACACACACACACACACATTTCCAGATGTAAACGGAGCATGTGGGCGAATGGGAGGGGGAAGAGCGAGGAGCTGAAAGACACTCGAGAGAAAAGATGACTTCGATCAGCTGGTGTAGCACAGGAAATACATCAACAGGAGGCTCGGGCGAGAGAGAAAGAGAAGCAAGACAAAGTGGAGATGAGCAAGCGAAAGGACAGAGACAGACGAGTCGGAGGGAAGGTGACAAGCCGCCTCTCTAGGAAAACACACAACTGAGTCCTCGTTTCGTCCTTGAGGCCTTATTGTTCTCTGTGTTGCTCGTTGTTGTGTTCTTATTACACTGCACTTTCGACAGACCACATTTACAGTACCTGCATCAGTGTTGCAGTCTTTTCTTTCTTTTCCCCTGTTAATGAACTGTGAGTTTCAACAGATGTAGTACTCTATACGCCTCTCATTATCACCGCCGGGTTTTGAATTTCAGGTGTGATATCTCATCCTGTTGGGACACGGGTGCCTTCAGAACTTTAATTATTATTCTTTTTTGTTCTCAAGACTTGTTGACGTCCACAGACTGAAGCCTGGAAAAAGCAGAAGAACATTCGCCTTTTCTTTCACCACCTCTCTCTCCATCCAGTCCATCTTCTTTCCGTGTCTCTGCTGGAAGTGAAACGAGGCAGAACGAAAGGATGTGGGACAGACAGCCGTGAAATGGAGGCCAGGGCCCCCGAGGAGCGTGCGATGGTGTGCACATGTGTGTGTGTTTGTGTGTGTGTGTGTGTGTGTGTGTGTGTGTGCATCTGTTCTGTCAGTGTCAGTGAGGTGTGTATGTGCTAGAATGGACCAATCTTTTCCTGTCCCGTCTTGTTGATATACGTGCAAAGATACAGTACATATGTCTTTGCTCGTCCGTGTGTTTTTGTCTCCACTGGACTCAAAAACAAGGTAGAAGACAGCTTTTGAAACTTGACCCCCCCCCATGTAACTCCACAGTACCCCAATGCTATTTCATATGAGCACGAACACACACACACACACACATACATACACACACCAGCATGTTTACATCCCCGCTCACCACCGTGCCGCCCTGATTTCCGGAGGAACAGCTTTGTCTACCTCGCTGTAAGGGCGGCGTGTTGTTACAACAGGAGGACCAACTTGAACGGAGCAGATCCGATCTAGAGCCCCATGAAATGACTGTGACGGTAAAAACTGAAAAACAGATGTATACGCGCTTACTCTCCCGACCCCGCCTTAACTTTCGGCAAATGTTACCGAAAATCAATAACTGAGTTTTGTTCAGTTCTGACGAGCGATACTGAAATTGCGCCTATGAAAGTTCTGTTTTTGTGAAGCCAGATTCATCTGCCGCTGGAAACTTTTGTTGAATATCATCTGCCTTGCCCTCTTCCCGTGTTTGAGGCGGACTAAACCGCTTGATGATATCTGGGCTTCATTTAAAAAAACAAACAAAAAAACAAAAAAACCAACAACATATTTTTCATGCACTGTAAATAGGGATTGAGAACCTCCCCCAAAACAACCCCTGCAAGGCCCCAAACCCTCAAATAGAACACCAACTGAGCGGCTCCTCCAAACCGGCGAGCTGCGGCTCCAGGTTCGCTCCATGCATTTTTCTGCCATTAGTGAAAAAAAGTGGCGTGTGTAACCTGAGCAGAAGAATCTGGCGGCAAAAAACACTAACTCTACAACACACACACACACACACACTCGCACTCGCACTCAGTCGCATGCACACACGAACACATTCCGAAAAACCCAACAAGACCGGCACAGCTGCCCTAGTGTGTTGGTAGGTAGGTGGATGGGTGTGTGTTTGCATGTGTGTGTGTGTGTGTGTGTGTGTGTGTGTGTGTGTGTGTGTGTGTGTGTGTGTGTGTGTGTGTACATATGAGAAGGGAGTTATTTGAGATTGTTTTGAGGCTCCGTGCAATAACTCACACTCATACATGTCTGTGTGTGCGTGTGTATGACTCATACTAATTAGGCTGCAAACCTTGGCCACCTCTACATCCTCTCCAGATCAGGCACCAGATATCTCAATTAAAAACTCCGAAATCCGAGAACACAAAAACAGAGGAGGCATCAGGACGGAGGAACTGAGGGATAGAGAGATGATGTGGGCCTGCAACCGGAGCTGATGTGTTAGTTTCTGGCCGGAAGACAGCTGCAGTCTCGCACATGGAATACAGTTAAACGGAGAAAGAATAAACCTGAGCGAAGGGACACATTTCGCTTTTAAAGGGCTGGAAGCTGCGTGTGAAATCAAAGCAGACCGAAGCAACAATCTGAAGTCATTTCTTCCGCGTGCGACATCAAACTGAATCGTCATGACGTACAGGGCTGAGCCGTGTGATGTCAGGATGCGAGTGTGTTTTAAGCAATAATTTATTTTAGTCGAGTTTGGCCGCGTCAGTGAACTAATCCTAGCATAAAACCACAAAGCCTCATTTAAGAAAACACAAGAAAGAATTATTTTTCTAAAATGTCTTCCAAGTGTTTGGGGTCTATTTTGGATTTATATAGTTTCATCTTGCGCCTTCATTTTCCTTACTTCAGCATTCATTATGAATCTGCTGCATGATGAGCATAAATCGTGTATCAGCTCATTTATTCAGATATACATTATGTCAATGTTTGATATGATTTCTCTGCCTCTCTTTCCTCACTTTCCTCCGATAATGACCAGATGTCAGCTACTACGGTTGAACTCTTATATTGATGAACATGATCATTAAAACTAAAAAACTCTATTTTTACATCCAAGTGCACTAAAAGCACGCCAGAATGCAAGCAAGAAAGCACGCACACACGCACGCACACGCACACATGCACATACACACACACACACACGTTCACGTTGACGTTCACACACCCCCCCATTCACACACACGACTACAAACCGCTTCCTTCCCTCCGTCTTACGTGCGGCTTCCCAACCCTGCTCCAGACACGCTCCCATTGTCATCACATCTGGTTTGAACTATAAATTTTCAATCATTCATCTGGGAGGAGGGAAACAGTGTCAGAATTTCATACAAGTGAGGGGGACAGACGGACCAAGGAGAAAAAGAGAGAGGGAAAAGAAAGAGAGATCAAGAAAGAGAGTGGGAGGAAGAAATGAGAGCTCAACTGAAGATCGGTTTTTGAAGGAGTTTTCTCAAGCAAGAAAAAAAAAAAAAGTCTCTCTTTCACTTTACTGGTGGTCCCATAAAACAGCGCACACCAAAGCATACATACACACGTAAATAAGCCTTCAGTTAAACAAGCAGATATACGCACGCACTATCTACTCGCGCAAACATTTGCCAACCCACACGCAATAAAAGAACAAATACTTCAAGGAATCTTCTAATTTCCCCTGCTAGCCTCCACAAAACGCCTCTCCATCACTTCCAAATGCTGGGCAGCGGAACAGTGGACGTTTTTACGGTAATCAAATGCTATTACGCCCTTGAAAAATGGGAAACTGCGAAAATATTGATACAAATTAAAAAAGCGGTCAAGGAAAAACGAGCCGGCCGACTGAGGAAGGAGGAATGAGGACCGAGATTGAGTGCTAATAGAAAAAAGGTGTTAAAGACACTTTGGGTTAGAAATTGAGAGGGAAAGACAATAAGATGCAGGTGTGGGCTCATTACTGTGAAACGGAGCGGTCATAGAATAATTACCGCAGGACCACACATGAGAGGAGCGGAGATGAAAGCGAGAGAGAAGGAGGCGAGAGGAAGTGAGTACAGCAAAACGGCAGAGAGAAAAACACCGGAAAAAAGAAAAAGCAGAGGAAAACAAGACTACGGCTGAAAAAAAAACTCTTCATTTTCATCTAGTTATAAGCAGATGAGGACAGGCCATCACTTCTTAGACAAAGACAACCGCACCCGCGCTGGCAGCCATTACCCTCGGACATCGTTACCTATGCAGATTGTTCCAGCTATGAAAACACCGCCATCCACGTTAACCACCTCTCCAAGGAGATGCTGCGGCATGATTCCTGGCTTGAATTACAGAGGGGGTTCATCTTTGAGGGTTAACCTGCGGGAACACAAAGCATCTCTGGATACCATTTGTGTGATCTGGGAACGCAGTGACATCGCCCCTTATGCCCGTACAGCATGTGAACTTTTTGGATTTTTCTGAGGGAGCTTTTGACTAGAATTTGCGTCAGCCTGTGCTCAGTGGTTTTTAAGTAAACCATTAAGTATATTAGGGTTCCTCATCAGTACATTTCCCCCTGAGTACCCTTAATATTGAGTTTCAAGGGTCAATCTGGATCCTGGAAACAGCAATCTCACCTTAATTTTCATCTAGTAGCTGTTCAGTTCAGGAGCTTTTGTTCACATCACACAATTTCCCTCAGCTATTAGAGTTTTCACCCAGTTGCCTTGAAATTGTTCGTTTTTATTTTTCTATCCACTTTAAGGACTTGTCATCCCTGTTGACATAAGAGTTGATCTCAAGTAGGTGAAGTACTTTCTTCTTAGAAAGAGTTATTAGGGGAAAAAAACTGGTACATTCAAAAATCTGATATCTGACACTGGGGAATATCCATCCAAGGAAAACTGTGGGAAAGGCTAGAAAACTCCAGAACAGCTAGAACATTCACTTGATGAGATGAGACTGTTTTTTTTCAGCTACGCCCATATAGCTGGGGCTGCATGAAAACATCCTGCAATTATATCTTATAAACATTTTACAAAGCCTCTATTTAAATCTACTTGTGTAGGTTTGGATGAAATTTGGGGGGGGGGGTCTTCTGTCAGAAAGAAATCTTCCAGAAAAAAAAAATGGTTCTCATTTCACATGTGGATTCCTGGTATTTTCATCCATTTCACCGTCCAATAAGATGAGACTAAATTATAGAGAAATTTGTGCGGATTTGCTCAGTCCTCTGTCACTGAAGCATTTGTGTGTGTGTTTGTGTGTGTGTGTGTGTGCGTATGTGAAAGTTTTAAAGTGCCTTAAAGGGAAAGTGAATGACAAAGATTGGGAGAGAGAGAGAGAGAGAGAGAGAGAGAGAGAGGCAGCAGCTGTCTGCATGGATGACCTCAGCGGCAGCTGTTGCCCCCCTGCCCTGCTGCCCTCTCTATGCCAGCCCGCCTTTGAAGTTCAGGTCAGGACCGATGCAGCTTTGGCTCACATACCAATAATGATTACCGGAGAATAAAAGGATATTATTTGCTGCCAATATGCCCAATAATCGTGGGATACAAAGTGTGTTTTGCGGCTGCCACTGGGATGCAAATTTGACAGGGACAGAAAATGTAATTCCAGGGATAAACGGAAGAAAGATAAAGAGTTTTGTTTAAAGCAATTTAAGTGACAATATCTATGGATATTCTAGATATTTTGTAGAGCAAAATAAATTCATAAATTCTCATAACTTCTCTTTTAAAGCTCATGTTTGCTTGTTATTGGTTTCACGTCATAAATCACTGATTATAAAAACAAATGTGTTTTTAAAACCTTAACAGCTATAATCCCAAGAAGTGCAAGAAAACCCACAACTTTATCCACAAGCCATAGAGTCATTTAGTCTTCTGCCATCAATGCTTCCTTTAAGATTCCCATTTTGGTGCAAAGCTCTTGTGACAAAGTTGGAGGTTGGAGACAAAGCTACACTTAAATTCCAAGATTTATCTAAGTTAGCATGTATGATCAACAATCAGTAGGATACAGAAAATATCGGCTGGTGATATCAGTATCAGAGCATTTTACTCGTGCCCGTCTTTGAAGAGCCGACGCCGGGCAGAAAGAGATGCTTTAGTCAGATTCTCTGGAAGGCAGTGCAGCCTTAATCTCCCTGTTGGCATCCGCTTTACTGACTGAAACCTGACACATGTACACACACACACACACACACAGAGCGGCATGGGCCCAAACACATGGAATGAGCATACACAGAGAGGGGTGTGGAGACACCACAGCACACAGACACAGACACAGACACAGACATAGACACAGACACAGACAGACACACACAAAAACACACACACTCACACACACACACAATCACACACACATACACACACACACACACATGCATGTGCACTGACGCACTGTCCTTCCTCCAGGTATTTTGTTTACATGGATAAGAGTTGAGGGAAGTGGCTATTTCAGTCCCAGTATAGTCAGAAACACACACCTGTATTTGAGCAGCAAGGTTGTCAAGAGTCCACAGGGTCACCGACTAAATCCACCACACAACAGCTCAGTTCTTGTACAACTGACACAAACACATTAAGACGCACACAGCCAGACACACTGACAACCGACTCAGCCTTCTGGGCACAGACGTGGAAAATGATAACGTAGGAAAGAAAAAAAGAACAAAACACAACAATGTCTCTTTCATAGTGACATCTAATTTGAGATGCATGCAAAAATGTAACATTCCACACTACACTGACGCAAATGTCGCACACAAACACAGAGCAGAAACACAAGCGTCTCCTTTAACAAATGCTTCATTCATAATTACGGGGAAAACACACAAGCACAATAACTGCGGTCACAAAAAACACACATAAGCATTAGAGCTCAGACAAAAGCAGCACTTCATTGTCTGGAGCCCTACACAGGCTTCAGTACCATATAATGGCCCCACCAACCCAACCTGGCTAATTATATCCTAGAAAGAAAACTCACAGAGCAGAGTCAATGGGAGCAAACAGGCATGGAAAATCTCAATCAAAGACAGAAAAGAAAAATAAAGGAGCAAAAATCATGTGTTTTGAGGACCTGACTACAGAGGACCAAATGCAGATGTAAATTAATGGGAAGAAAGCAAGAGAGGATGAGAGAAATAAAAGAGCAAAACATTGTTATTTACTTGATGATGTTTTATCAGTCTGTCATGATCCAGACACGCGTATAAACACTTTCAAAACAATACACAACTCTCTACTGCTTCAGGAAAGAATGATCTAACTTTCCTGCACCGTCACATGTCCTCTGAAATAAATCTTATGTGTTAGGTAGAACCATGTCTTCAAAATCTTTAAAAAAGGAAAAGTTTAATAGCTCTTAAATAATATAGTAAGTCTGTCAAAGTGTTTGTTGAAATTTATCGAGGTTTTTGGACAATTGAATTCAAAGGTTTATATCGGTCTGTCATATCACAGTAATGTTCTTATCAAAAGCCACTCACCGATGACGATGAGGGTGTAGTTGATGTTCACGCTGCCAAAACCGTTGGTGGCCTTACAGATGTAAGTTCCTGCGTCGTCTGTCTCCACCTCTTTGATTCGCAGCCCGTGCTGCAACACCCTGAACCGAGTCCAGCCACTGTGGATGTTGCGGCCGTCTTTGGTCCACATGATGAGCGGCGGGGGGTCGCCCTCCACGGGGCAGGTCAGCTTCATGGTGCGGCCGAGGCGGATGCTCTGCCGGTGGGCCACCCGCTCTGACACCCTGGGTGGACCTTGACAATAGACGAAGAAACACAGTTGTGGAGGTTTTGAGACTCTCTATGAAACACTGTCATGTTTTCATTTTGTCTCTCATTTTACGTCTTATTTCCGCTTCCCCTCCATCACTATACGCTGTCTTCAGACTAGTTACACAAAAAGTAAGAAATCATTCACTTAGACCATTTCATCAATGAAATTTCAGAAAATGGTGAAAAAAATACACTTCAAAACTCCCAGAGCCTGAAGTGACACCTTTAAATATCTTTTTTTGTTTGACCAACTGTCCAAAACCCTGAAATATTCAGTTTACAATGATTTAGAAGCTGCAACATGATAAAATTTGGCTTTTTTTTCACAATTTTTGCCTTAAAAGGATAACTGACATGAATAATAAAACATCGAAAATATTTGATCAAAGATGTTCCATTTGCATATATTTAATGACATTGCATTGAGGGATAACCTGCAGTCCAAGTATGGTTGACTGCATCCACAGAGCAATAAGCCTGCTGAGAGATGGAGGCATTTTCAAAGAAGAAGGTGTGTCAGAAGGTTCAAGATTACCCATCTTGAAGTTTGCAGCTACGGTTCACTCTCACCATTATTCCTGCACCAAATTCCCATCCAAATATGGCCGGAAAACTACAGGAATTATTGTAAACCTTTAGTAAGCTCATAACGGCTTCACTAAAACACTGACATTTGAACACAGATAACAATGAAATCCCCTGGGAACAAGCAGTGAGTTTAATATCTGCTGAGATGTCGTGTTGAGACATACAATCAGGCATGACCTCAACCCTTCAGTAGCCGGTCTACTGTGAAACTGCACACTAGAAAAACAAAGAGGGTCGAAGAGCAGCCTGACTGACTGGGAGAGATGGGAGGAAATTGGGGAGGTGGAGAGAAGTAGAGGTAATGGAGAAAAGACTAGGCATGAGGGGGAGGAAAGAGAAAGAGGAAGGAAGGTGAGGAGGGAAGAAGGGAGCAAATGAAGGGGATGAGGGAGGATGGAATTTAAGGGAGTACGTCTGGGGGGAGAAAGGGAATAAAATAGGGCCAAATAGGAGAGCAATACAAAGAAAGAAAAACAGGAAGATGGCGAGATCTTTGCAGGAGGAATGTAGGAGTTTGCAAGGTTCAGTGAATAATGGACATCTTTGTTTGGTCCCTCATTACTCCTTTTGGGTTAAAACAATACCCTCCAAATATAGTACCAGACGCACATAATAGGCCACCATGTAGCGAACAAAGTGTCCTGACAGACTACAAAAGGCAATTGTATGGAAATCCATCAGACAACAACCCACCTTAGGTCATGTCCTGCAGGTTAAACATTTTAAAGGAAGGACAAAGGCTGTTTCATGTTAACAATGTGCCTGATAGAGGCTTATCTAGCTGAATACACATGGTCTGATAAAGAGTCGCAACACATGTAAACAGGCCTTAAATATAAACATTTGAGGTTGGATACTTTCTTATCACAGAAAATTAACACAGCCTGATGCCAGATATTGCGAACGGAGACCTTTAATTTGCCCTTGTGAACAACTGGTTTGAGAAACAGCTGCAGACGTGTGCTCTTTAGTTGTTTTTAGTCAGCTTTTTGTGGTTTGTGCAGAAGGAAGGTAAAGAGAGGCTGGGATGTGGTCATAGAGGAACAATTTCCACAGCAGCTATAGTGTCCTATTGTAGCTCATAATGCCATCGCTAGCTATGTCGTCCCAGATGTTTGACTATGGCTCACAATTACATCTTTGGAGTTCTAATTTAACAGACAGTGGCATCACTAGATATCTATTGCAGCTGCCAATGACATCACTAGAGTTTTTCTGCAGCTGTCATGACACCACTAGTGATCTACTGCAACTGCCATGACATCATTAGTGTTCTACTGCAGCTGCCGATGACATCACTAGTTTTACTGCAGCTGTCGATGACATCGCTACTGTTCTACTACAGCTTAAATGACATCACTGGTGTCCTACTGTAGCTGTCGATGACATCAGTAGTGTTTGACTACAGCTGTCAGTGGCATCACTAGATATCTACTGTAGCTCGAGCTGAAATCCGTAGATTTCCACTGCAGCTATCACTGACAACACCAGTGTTCTTTTCTAGCTCACGATAGCATCACTAGAGTGCTACTCTAGCTAAAAGACATCAGTTAGGTTCTACTGCAGTTTGGCCAAAATATCTTTCGGAGGTAAAGCCAAAAGTTTGTGTGCACAAAATGTAAGAAATGATTCCTAATTGCACGCAAAAACAATGGTCATTTGATAAGTTACTCACAATTGACATTTGATAAGTTACCTAACTTATGGAATTAATTTTACTTTTGTATTTTTCCTTTCCATGTAAGGTTCTTGCCCTGGCTGACTTCTTTTGAGCGATGTCGCCCAATTTCTATTTATCAGCAACCTGGTGTGTAAAACGTTCTCATTACGGATAGGAGGGATTATGAAGACCCAAGATGTTGTCCACAGTAAATGCTATTCTTTAACATTTGCCGTTTTAGGTACTGGGGAAAGATCCCCCATTCCCAGGAAAATTTTCTGCTGTCAGGAAGTTGTTAGCATTTACCTCTGTGTATTTTTTACTTTTTTGCATTTCTTTTGGAAAAACGAGGCAGTTAGCATAAGCAAGTGTAACTATCATAATTTCACTACCCTACAGAGTCTCAGATTTCAGAAAATTAAGGACCTTGATTTATTCCCTCCAGTGTGCAGCTGTAGATATAGGAGATGAATAAGGAGGCTGAAAGAAATATAAATTAAAGTGATGATGCAAAGCTCAAACAGTTGGAGTAGTAACCAAGTATTTGCTGTCATGACAGGCTGTTGTTTTAACAGGAGAGAAGAAGGTGGTCACAATGATGGATGGACGGAGGTAAAATGTGTGAAAAAGACATTAGTCACATGGAGGTATTCACGGGAGCCTCTCCTCCTCCTCCTTCTCCTCCTCCTCCTCCTCCTTCTCTGTCCTCCCTCCATCCTCCTTGTTCCCGCACCAGCTAATGTGTTCGTTCAGCTGCATGTCTTTCTCATCAGGGGCCCAGCAGCTCACTCTTTCCCCTTTACCCGTACTCTGCCTCTATTCCTTTCTTTTCTCCGGTTAAATCTTGTTAGTTATCCCTTGTTCTATTAACTAACTATTAACTATTATAAGTCATTTTACTTCTTTTCTTGCTTTAACTCCTTTCCTTTTTTATTTCCCATTTCGAGATATTCCTTTGTCTGTATCAATTCTTTCCCTTTAATATTCCTTTTCCTCTTTCTATTCATTTCTTCTCTCTTTTCTCCCTCTGACAGACTGAAATCTCATTCCACTGAACTCTCACTACTCCCCTGCTACTTCTCTCTTTCTTGCCCTTAACCCCTTGCTTCCTCTTCCTACCTCCTCCTGTCCTTTCCCTATTTTGCTCTCTGCTCTCCTACTCCTGCTCTCTCTCTTCTCTTTCATCGCACCGATTCACACCGACATCTTTGTTCAGTGCCGTATCTCCTCTTTCTGTCCAAAGTGATTTACTGGTCTCCTTACTTTTCCAGATCTGTACATACAACTCCAGCTTCCCCAGTCTCTTCCCAAGAGGATCACAGGAGCAGGACCCTGACTGAACCTCTCAACTTATGACAGTTAACCTCTCCTACACTCTCCCTCCTCACCAGCTTTTCTTCCTTCCCTCCCTTTCTGCCTGATGAAGGGAAAACAGAGTAGCAGCCTCCTTTCCTCCCTCCTCAACGCGGTCCTCCTCCTCCTCCTCTTCCACGGTCCGTGACCGAAGCAAAGTCTTTTTAAATCTGTCTCTAGAGGTGAAACTGAAGCGAGTAAAAAAAAATTCTCTTCTCTTTCATGAGACTCAAGGTCAGTGTGTTTGTCTGTGTTTCTGCACGTGTGCAGGTCTCTCTGAACATGCAGTATATGTGCAGCAAAGAAAATTGAAGGGCTTTAAAACTTCTGTTTTTTTTTTTCTTCTTTTTGTTCTGTCTGTTTAGTCCATTTGGGGCTTATAGCACTCCTTCGCCTTAAACTGATGTCTCATGACAACCTAAAGCACCTTTACGATTGTTTGTCTGCCACCAGATACACACAGACATGCACGTGTGCCGTGCACACCCTCCTCCTCTTTCCCTTTATACAGGATGGAGTGTGTAGGTAGGTCATACATGCATGCCTGGAACTAAGCAGCCTGAAGACAGGAAAATACAGCCCACGTCAGACACACACTGCTCCCACAGAGGCAGAGCCTTCCAGCCCTGAACAGCACATCCTCCTTCGTGGACTGAGGGAGAACGTCTGAAGGCCAAATAAATCAGTTCAGACATTCTGTTCTTTTTAGCAGCTACACTTAAAACAACCCAAATTGAACTTAATGCAACTAACATTCAAGTAGGTTGCAATCTATGTTGAATTAGGCCGCATTTGGAACAAAAACATACTAAAATGTACAGAGACCTCATCGCAGACTTCTGAGTACAGATAATATCAGTGAATTGAATGGGAAAAAGTGTCCAACATCAACAGAATTTATGGGGAAAGTGGATTTTTAAGGTTTATGGCTGATGTACAAACATGTAAGAAGTTTTTTAAAAAAAAAAAACTGCATAATAGTATAGTGTAGAGTGCTTCATGCCCTATTGTAGTACAGTCTAGTATCGTGTAAAATCATACCATTGTACAGTGAAATATAGCACAGTCCAGTGTTTTCTCTTACCTTTTTTAGAGTAAAGCATTAAGTTTTTAAACTTGGAAGTAGCAGTCTGACCAACCACAACTAACTCAAGGTCCACTTACTAGTTTTTACATGGACCTATATCTACAAAGTAGATCCATTTTGGATTTTTAAAGACCAAATATAATAACATTACTTTGGAGCAGGAAAAAGCCAATAGCTGATTATTTGGCTTATATCGGCTTATTATCAGGAGTTAATCACTTGCACAAGATATTTTGAGCAAATATGCCCCTCAAAAACAATCAGTTTTGGCCACTGGCCCAATAGTTGTGCTAAGCTTGCAAATATTGGATTAATCTGGACAACACTGATGCATTAATGTCTGGCTTGGATCGGTATGGACCAGTAAAGACTGGAGAGGTCTAATACTATCCAGTATAGTTAAGTCTGCCTCAACGTAAAGAAATCCAGTTCACCCTTGTCCATTGTGTTCAGTCTAATTCAGTTTGGTCTGGTCTAACCTTGTCATGTCTGGTTCCAGTAACAGTACAGCAGGTCTAGTAGATTCGCGCGTCAGGGTTTCACCTAGATAAACCTACAGCCATTTCTAATACGCCCTTTTATATAATTATTCAAACTGTTTCAGTTGTCACACTCAAGTGTAGACAGACAGTCTTTGATGTTCTAGCCTACAAATGTTACAAACAAACCTCTGCATTTTCACACGCTATCATCAGCAGATATAACCCTGTAGAGTTTTGTATCAACTCAGTTTTATTGTGTTTTCTTTGCTTTTCTATTCTGCATTTTTGAAAATCACAGACCAATTCCAGCTAATGTCTGAGCATAGTGCCATTTTTTTTTTTTTTTAATCAGACTCACTAATGCCTTTCCCAGACATTTCCAGATGAAGTTTCTCATGAAAAAAAAAATTAATGCCACAATTGGCTGACAATGGAGGATTTGTGATATACTTTAGATTAGAGGGGGAACAATAAACATCCACTCTCCATCATAAGGACATGAGATCAGTTTAAAAAAAAGTACTTTCGGCACCCAAATACTTACATTTTTGTAATTGTTGAGCAAATACCTACTAATCTGCTCAATTTTTCTGTTGCATACTTCGGCAGTGTGTGACAGCCGGGATTGCTCTCCGTGTTTTGGTTTTGCATCCAGAGTTTGGACTTTTTAATTCCCCCAACGTTCCACTGGTCTTTGAGTCAGATGGGTATGCAGAGTCCAACACAACGTTGTTGTTGGCCGGGAAGTGAGACTGGAGCTCGAGGAGAGAGCCGAGGAATGCTTTTGATGGAGAGCACTTCACAGCAGGACACAGCGTTGATGTACTGCGCAAGGTGGAGGTGTGTGTGTGTGTGTGTGTGTGTGTGTGTTGGTATATGTGTGCGTATATTTGTGGTGTCCAAAAACTGGGAGCCCAGTATAAATGTGGTTTCTGAAAGCTTTGTGAGGGGCAAAATGCTGGACCCTACATGTTTAAATGGCTGTTTGAGGGTTGAGACTTGATTTTTCAAATACACACACTTGTGTGTATTTGTGTGTGTGTATGTGTTTGTTTGTGTGTATGCACGTTGAGCTATGACACACTGCATATTTCTCGAAAAGACTGGAGCACTTTAAGACAACTGTGTACTTGAGAGGTCACCATTATCATCAGGCCAGTTATAAGAGTAACATTCACCTCTTTGTTTCCACCTTGTGTTTTTAACTACGCTCAGTTTATAAACTGGCAAAAGGTTTATCCCTCCACAATGAGCTTTGATGAAAATTTGTTTGTCCGCCGCTCAAATTACCCCAGTACACATAAGTCCGGTATTTATTCAGTCCTTTTGCTGAAATTCCAGGAATCCTCTTTATAAGCCTGAATCCTGTTATCATGTCAATATTCTCTAAGTTAACCGTGACCAGTGGGATCGGTTGTTGCGTTACACAACATTAGCTGAAACAAGGTTGTTTTTTTGTTGTTGTTTTTCTTTTTTAAACTCAGGCTGCTCACACTGGCAGTAACAACACTTGTCTGTCTTCCCGGCCTTCTCCGTCACTGACATACTCACACTCAAACACACACCGGCCTGCCTGTCTTTGCCCCGAGGCAAGAGGCAGACTGATGGGTGCGCATTAAGCTGCCTTCCTCAGGTGCACACGCTCTCTCTCTCTCTCTCTCTCTCTCTCTCTTACACACACACACACACACACACACACACACACACACACACACACAAAAACCCCCACAGCTACACCAACACTTTCCCATTTTTGACCCACTCACTTCCACCCCATCAATAGGTCAACTGCTGCTCGTTAGTCTGTCCTGATGTTTAACAAGGGGCCTGAGGCTGGGGAGGATACACCGACGTCACTGAAGGGATGCACACGCATATACACATAAAACGTAAGGCGTACACTTCTCTCGCTCTCTCTCTCTCTCTTTCACTCTCTCTCCCTCTCTCTCACACACACACACACACACATACATGCAAGAAAAACACACAGCAGCCAGAAAAACTTTGAGGAATCTGCTGAGTGGTTGGTACGGCAACCTGATCCCCTAAGTGACTTACACCGGCAGCTTTCCGAGAGCGCACGCTCATTAGGGTGTAAAACCTTTTGTAACCCCCTTCTAATTATTTTTTTAATCAGATATTTTATGGCCTGATAATCCTCTCAGACCTTTAACTGAAATGTGATTTGTTCTCTCGCTCGTCCTCTCTTTCTCCTTCCACTCCCCATCTTTACCCCTCTATCCCTCTCTTCTTCTGCCCCTTTCACCGCAGCCTTTCTAATAGCTGGTTATATTATTCCACCTCTCTTTTCTTCCTGCTGCTGCACCTGCCTGCTATTCACCAAACGAGAACCTTTTCTATAATCAGGATTAAGAATAAGAATCAAGGCTGTTGTTTACATGAAACCTAACCAACAAGTTTCCGTGTTAGAGAAACGGGAGGTAGAAAAACGTTAGCTCCTCGTGTAGAAATAACACTCATCACATATAGACAGTGCCCTAAATGGCCCTCTAAAATTGTGAGTGTAAAAATGATATAAAATTACCACATGTACATGCTGTTCCTTTCGAAAACCCAGACCAGCATTAATATCCTCTTAAACATCGCAAGGTGCAAAATGTACCACAGACCTTTTATTGCATTTATACTTGTCAAGAGCAATAAATTTGCTTAGTTTAGGTCCTAGCCTTTAAAAAAAAAGAAAAAAAAAAGAAAAAGCAATGAATCATTTGTAATGACACACCCTGCCCGAATGAATACAGAGATGAATAAATAGATCTATGAATGTGATTAATTTACTTAACTGAGGTGAAAGGAGTCAGTTTTAATGGGAACAATTTGCCAGTCCATGATTTTGTTTTACATTGACGCACTGTGGGAGAAAAATGCGTAGATTTAACAGGTAAAGAACCTTTTAAGACTTAATATCAATTCTTTTCATTCTTTGCACAACTCATTGGCTCAGCTTCATAAAACCTGAAGCTAGCTTGTGTTTGATGTTCATTCAAACTGCAAATACATTTTCAGTTTGAAAAGACAGATTCATAAAAATGTCAGGGCAACCCATGAAACCTACAGCCTGTGGTCCAAAAATAAACATTCCGTTAGTTTCATTTCATAAAAGAAAGATGGAGGATACTCTAACATTGGAAAGAGGGAACGAGGCTTTTAGGGCAACCGAGAGGGAGAACATAAAGTTCTACAAACCACGAAGAACCTGAGTGCGGTTTGAACCCTGGACATTCTTTCAAAGCTTATAAAGGGCTTTTCAAAAACCACACACTGCACAGTTTGCACTTGTGTGAGTGCAGTAACAACTTGGGCCCATTATATAAATGCAGATTGAGGAAATTGAAAAAGTACAGTTAGGGTTAGAAAAAGAAATTTAATGTGTGAGTGACAGTAGAAAAGACACATGAACATACACACACACACACCTGGGCAGACGGTTAAGGAATGGAGTCAAGGAATTAATTAACAGAAACAAGTACCTGCCAACATTTGAGCAAATACATGGTAACTGCAGGTAGGACAAGGAACAAGGAACTGAAATATTAATCACTACCTTGAATTAAAAACTCTAAAAGAACGTACTTTGCTTTCTAGAGTCTTGTATTATCATCAGACAAAAAGAAAAAAAAAAGGCTGACACAGCCAGAGACGTCCTCAACGGTCCATTAACACCTTGCAGTCATGACTTGTTTAAAACTGATCTGCTAGTTGCACATGAATAAAGAAACAAAATTGATGTTGATGTGTTAAACTCTGTCTTTCATGGACAGAGAAGAAAGGGGAAATTAGATTTTGCACTGTTTGACAGTGAGTATATTAAAATGCCACACCTGTCCCCTGTGATGTGAGTCTCCATAGCATCCATGTGACCTGACAAGGTTTCTTTTACATCATGGACCAATTTATTTATACACTTTTTATATCTCAACTCCCTAAACCATTCAGCATATAATATACATTACAAATACAGAGGAGACTGCATGATTGATTTTTTTTTTCTTTTTACTAAACAGGGAATTGTTTTTTCAAAACTCCAGTGCAACTGTGGTCTTGGTTGGCAAAAATAGGGGATTAAAACCTCCAAAACTTCCACAATCACCCTATAGCTTCTTAAGCTTAAGAAAATTGAACAGAGGATGAAAAGGTGAGCAGAAAAAAGAGTGAATGAATCGGGCAAGGAGGCCAGCCGGGGCTGAAAGTGGGTCAAAGGCCATAAGTACTACTCCGGTTCAGTGTTTGTGTGTGTGCGCATCATTCCTGGCTGGTCAGTGTATGGAGGCTGGGGACTGGGTTACATTTTAAGGCAAAATAAGACCTGAGACAGAGAGGGAGGGGACACCTGGGGTATGACAGTTTACAGCACTGGGCTCACTTCAATCTTGAATCACCAATGTTAAAGGAACTTAAAGCATTTAAATAGTTCACGAAAATACGTTAAAACATTCTGTTTTTTTCCTTTCTTTTTTTCAATAGATCTGACAGCCGTTTTTAAGATAAACCGAGTTAAAAAATGAAGAGGTTTGCAGGTTTTAGCAACCAAAATGAAAGAGTTGCTTGATTCTAGGTTTGCACAAGTATTAAAATATAATCCTTGTGCAAAATTCTACATATATTTTTATTTTACGTAATTTATTATTGGTTTACTACTCTACTGTTTTGTCGGCTACGTATTGTACTTGAATTACAGTTATGTTGTTTGTACTATAGCCCTAATCAATTTTACCTCTTTGGGGACAATAAAGTACGTCTTATCTAATCTTAAGGAAAATTACATCAGGAAACTGGTGAAAAACGTGTCCAATTCTGTTCAGTAGAGCAGATTAAAGTCTTGCAGTTAACGTCTTTAGGGTACAAGTGTTTTAAGGCAACGGTTAAAGACTTAGAGGAAACACGAATGAAAAAGCAGCATGTTTACAAAAATTTAGACACGCAGACGGGTAAACAGCATCACCATTTCACCCTGGCCGACCTTCGCCAGTGACTTCAAACACAGGCTGCAATGTCTCAGCCCAAAGCTGCAGCCACGGCAGGTGTTATATGTGTGTGAGGAGTCCGAGGTCGGCGTCAATTTACTTATCCTGTCACTGTCAGGTTACAGTCGCCAGCAGTGGACAGGACCTAGCAATGACCCCTCTGAAGAGCAGTGTTGGAGAGAAAGTACAGTTTAAGCATATGGCACCTGGTTAAAATATACATTTAACTACTAAATACAGTGTATTGACTTCAGCAAAATGGCCATTTTGAATGAATCCACCTGTATGGTAAATAAACTGTTTGTGTACTTTGTGTGTGTGTCTTTTACGTGTGTCCGCAGAGTGCCTTGTGGATAAGGCAAGACATAGTTAGTACAAGATAAGAAGTAGTTAACACTCTTGAGTGTGTGTGAATGTATGTGTGGATGTGTGCGTGTGTGTGTGTGTGTGCGTGTGTGTGTGTGTGTGTGTGTGTGTGTGTGTGTGTGTGTGTGAGAAGCAAACTGGTGTCGCCAACCTAACTTTTATCAACATTCTGGAGGCAGACACTGTTACTCATTAACAGTAGTGAAAACACACACACACACTCACGCACACGTACATGCGCATGCGCACACACACGCGCACACACACACTCACACATACACACACACCAACACACACACACACACACACACACACACACACACACACACACACACACACACACACACACTGTGGGAGTCACAGTCACAGTAACCACCATCTGCTGTGGTGCCATTTAGTGATAAAGAGGTGAATATTTACTATGAGGGAGCCTTTCATATTGACATAACACATATAAAGGTGGCGACATATTAAGACAGCGAGAGAGCGAGACTGATTTTATAAATACCTGAATAGCTGGATTTGGCTTCCTAGCAGTTAAATAGTTACAGATAAGATCTGTATGGGCTTTAGTTAAATAGGAAGGCTGAAACAACAGGCACAGGGATTTTTGCAGTGTGTTTATTGAAATTTCTGTTACTGTTTTTCTGCTACTGCTTGGCATTTTCTGGGAAAATTACTTTAAATATTTTTTTTAAAAGTTTTTAAATATTTTGTTCAAAGGTTTTTTTATGTAACCTAGGAAAAAAAACGCAAAAGCAAATTTTGGCCCGGTTTTTATCCAGACATCTAGGCACCTTTTAATCTGCATCTCACCAAATCAATAATAACTGTGTCAATATCTAAATAAACATTGTTTCTATCACTCCTTAGACATCATTTCTGCTACTCCTGACTTTGTTTTTCCTATGTTTATGACTTAGTAATAGAGGTTTAACCTGTTATCCTCCTTAACAGTATTCGGTACATTTTTGTCTTGATGCCTGTAAGAAAAGTAAAACTTTACTTATAGACCACTTTTCAAAATCAGAATTACAGGGTGCGTCATTGAAAAAGATGATAAAATCATTTGACTAAATAATTCTAACAATCAAAACTTAGAAGAATTAAAGACTTTTAAAATTAAAAATACCCGTAACCTTAAGACATGTTACACAGTCAAGTTGCATGTGATAATCCAGGCTTCCTTCTTTCTTTTCCCTCCCTCTTTCCCTTGTATTTCCTACTTCTCTCCCTTGAATTTCCTCCTCCTCCTCCACCTGTGTGTTTTCTGGTTCACTGGGTGGAGAGTTAGACATTCCAAGCATGCATGTAACACGTAACACACACACACACACACACACACACACACACACACACACACACACACACACACACAAACACAAACACACACACACACACACACGCACGCACACGCACACACTCATGCCCCCCTCCCACATTCCACACCAATCCTCAGCCGTGACTAAGTCCATTTGTTCAGCTCAGGTCACTGTCTCATCTTAGTGTACTGTGTGTGTGTGAGAGAGAGAGAGAGGGGCTTAGGTGTGTGTGTGTGTATGAGTGTGTGTGTGTGTTCACTGACATTCAAATGTCTCTCAAAGCCTTAAAAAGCACAATAAACGGCGACATGAAGATGCCACAATCCTGCCAATGTCTTACACTAACCTCAAATCCGTAACCTTTAACCTTTATAAAATACTGGAATTTGCCTCATTTCACATAGACCTCACAGATAACGCGGGACTGAACCTGCACACTTACATCATATGCACACTAGTAAAATAAGGTGGTCAAGTGCAAGCAGTGCTTCCCTTGTTATCACCTGATGGCAAGTGCAGGTAGGTGAGGATTAGCCTATGACATAATGGAGGCACAATCGAGATTTACTTTTACAGGAAAACTTGCCCCACAGTGAGGATGTTTGAGAATGAGAAATGAGTTTAGGGGCTGCACCTGTAAACAACATGCGATGACTCACTAAATTTTGAAGATGGACATTTAACCACTGGAATTTAAGGTTTTATTCGTTGTCAAATGTTTTATGACCCCACTAGATCACTGAACCACATATGAATAACGGCTTTAATATTTTGCATGAGGATTTACAAAGAGACAACACAGTGGAGAGTTTTCGATATATTTCGATTTCGATATATGCATAACTTCTGTATGAGGGCAATGAGAAAAGCATAAACTGCTGTATGAAAATGAAGCATAGATTTGAATGCAGCACTTTGAGAATCATAATCTTCTTCCAAATCAATTCCAAGTGGTTTTGCACTTTACGTTTACTGTAGTAGATAATATGTTGGAACATTTCTGGGACAGGGCCTATTCTCTGAAAGAATTGTAAGATTAAAGGCTGGATTATACACAAAACGAACGGGTTGATGAGACGTTTCGTCCAACCGAATTTGGAGGCAAAACCGCTCATGGCTGTTCTGAACGGCCACACTTCAGCGGGGCCAAAACCAGGCCATTATAAAGAGTAAAAAAATAAATAAAAAGCTTGAGACAAGTTCAAAAACAGCAAACATTTCGCCTTTGCACATTTGGCCGAGTGGGGACTGGGTATGCTTATTTTGGTGGTTGGTTTTGTAAAGTTACAAAACTTCTGGATGCAGTCCATGGGGTTAGAAGCAAACCAACCCCCCCAAGGATGATCTTAGCTCTTAGACTTAGAGTAAGACTCATCAAGAAAAAAAAAAACACCCTGAGTTCTGCTCCCTATTCATCAGTTCAAGAGGCAAGAATCTTTGGGTGTCCCGGTAAAAACAGCGATTGCCATGACGCACAGAGCAAGACAGAAACAGAGCCGGAGAACTGTTGATTGAAACACGACGCAACACAACACACACACACACACACACACACACACACACACACACACACACAGAGGCTATTCAAGAATGCCGCCCGAAATGAATCAGTCATCATGTCACTTCTAGCTGTCAATATGGACTAACCTGAGTCTCTTGCTTTCCTCTCATCATTCTGCACATATGTGAGTGTGCATGTTATAATTACAGGGGGAAACTAGGGAAAAAAAAAAAAAAATCCCCACAGAACCCACTACGTTAGACCCCTCTTTTCTATCTGTCTTAACCAGCAGCATATCGTTTAAGAGGCTATAGCTAACAAACTGTGGAAAAGTATTTAGATACATTGAGGTTCCTAAGTGAAATTCAAGTTATATACAAGTATCATGGTCTTTCATTCAAATTTTTATTTCTCACCTTTACACTCACTCAGGTGTTTCTGGTTAATTAGACCTTTGCACAGGTGATGATGGGCAGAGCTACGATGGGAATTATATGTTGTCACCAAATCCAACATACTAATAAAAGGCATAAATTGTCCCACTCTAACAGATGCATCAACAGGAGATGCATCTGTTAGATTTTCAGAAAGCTGAAAGCTGAAAACAGAGACTTGTGACGTATTTTACTTTTTTTTTAAACCCAATGGATTATATGAGAAATGCATCGTCCCAATGCTGAAAAACGGCCTGTTACCCTTAACTCACGAAAAGTTGATGTTTAGGAAGTACAAGGATTTCACAGGACAGCAACGCTGAAATACTAATCCGCACATAAAACTTCAGAATTGTATGTAAGTAAAAAACTTAAGATAATTGTTACTTTCTACCACTGAGAGCTACATACAGTTGCCAGAGAAAACCAACTTTTTTTTTTTTCTCAACTAAAACTCACCACATGTAATCCAGTGTAGTCAAAGCCGTGCACCTAAAGTCCCAAACCCCCACTACACCACTGATCTGGGAGCTTTCCTCTCCCCCACTCAGTCCATTTTCCCCCCATGTCCCACTATTCCCTAAAGCTCCGCCAGCACACCAGTTAAATCACGGAAAGCAGCCCGTAAGTACCTTTGTTAATTACATGTGAGAAGAATAGGCCTGTTGTGTCCTGGTGTGATAATGGTGCCAGCACAACAGAGGGATTTACCTCCGGATAATACGTACGCTGAGCTGACCGGTGTGATGAAGGGCCATGTAGTGGGAAATGATTAACACAGCTAACCGGTCTGCAGGCCTTTCAGCCAGACGTCAGCACTGTGTGGTTACTGGCAGGGGATTAATGTTCTGGGTTATTTCACTGCATCTGTAACCAATATCTGGAGATACTCTGTTTTTTTAATTTTTTACAGATCTGGCCAATGTTTTGCCTGTTACTTTGGGAAAAATTCAAGAAATGCCAGTCATGCCATTCTCTGCTGCTTTTCAAATTAATAACAATAATCAACACAGGATGCTCTGTCTACTTTGGCTGCATGTGAAGTCTTGAAATACTTGTACCACAGTGTGTCAGTACACACTGTCTCAGTCTCTGGGATATGAGCTGTTGGCTTTTGGCAGTTGTCTCTTAGCTGTTGCTCTAGCTCATTCTAGACACTTTTTTTTTTAATTACATTAAAAGGAATTTCAAAGTCAAGTCCATTTTATTTTCATAGCCAATACTCACAAATTTGCTGAACAGGGCTTTACAGTTTGTACAGCATTCTCTGTCCTCAGACCCTTGATTGTGATGAGTAAGTACTCCCAAAGCAATCCCTTTAAAGGGCAAAAAGGGAAGAAACCGCAGAAAGAGCAACAGAGGAGGGATCCCTCTTCCAGGATGGACAGCCATGCATGAACAGAACATAGATGTTCTGTGAAGCAAAACCATAAAAAAGCCTTGTTCCCAATATCAATTTCAAATCTAGCTTCTGTAACTTTTAAGGCCAAATTGTCTAACTGCACTGTTGATTTGAAACCTACGACTTTCAATCAAAAAATTGCTTCTGTCACAGAAAGATTCAACAAGTTGGGGGCCAAGCCACCAGTTAAGACCTGATTCACAGTACTCCAAGTGAAATTCGCCTCGTGTAAAGCCTAATCCAGACATTATAGAGACAGATTAAAACGCGCCAGAACACTAAATCAGAAGTGCTTGTCAGATAGTTGAACGGCTTCAGTGCGCTGCCACGAAAGTACTGAGAGCTGAACACAGACGGTCTTTTGAAAACAGAGCTTTCTCTCCGGTCTCCAGCAGACAAACATGAGTTCAGCCACTGAGGACACAGCTAAGGGGAAGAGACAATCATGGCTTGGCTGTGGTCGGCCCCGCTACCTGCGGATATGCATGCCATCACGACTCGGCTTGGCACGGCCTAGCTAAAGCGGAACAAGCCAGGTTAACGGAAAAGAAACCTTTATAAATGCCTTCAAGGAAAGATATGCACCATTTTCCTAATATTTCAACAATGATCACATCTCCCCCTCTGTTACAGTCGCCTTTTCACTCAAGTTTGGAGTGTTGACATTTGGAAAAAACCATAAACGTTTTCCTCTTACAAACAACACATTGAACACATCGGTCATTTCCTAGCATAGCCAGGTCCAAAGTTTTTTTTTCCACAGTTTTTCACACTTAGAAAAAAAACAAACAACCAAAAGAAAACCCCCGGTAAAGACAGTCAGTGTACACTGGCTGATTCACATTGATGTAAATCTTGGACATTTTGAAGCGATTCCATCTTAATTTTGATGGTATAAATAAATATTCAGCAAATACCAGACGATAAATTTGTATTCCTTTGGCCCACCCAGAGTCCCCATCTGCCTGAGCCCACCCCCACATCTCTCCCACTCCTCTCACATTCCCCCTGTAGTATGGATTCCACATTGACAGCTGGCACTGGGTAAAAAGACGAGTGCGTTTGTGTCTCTTCATATGTTGTGGTTTTCAACTTCGTGTCATGTTTATTTTTACTTTTTTTTTCTTCTTCTTTTTGGGCCTCTTGCAACACATGCCACAACAATGAAAACAAGCCCAAAACAGGTTCTACACTCGTTCTGAAAATAAAGACCCTTTTAAACAGACTTTTAGTGCATTTCCTCCTTTGGTAGAGAGGATAAAGTATGGAAAAAATGGGAAAGAGACATGACACAGAGAAAATCCATGAATATACCTTGTAATTTTAAATCTAATGATGCAATCTGATGCAAAACTTGTATATGTTCATACACAGTTTCTCTCTCACTGGCTTTACATGGGTGGGCTGCCTAAGTTAAAGTATATTTGGCAACAAACTTCAGCATTTTTTAATCTTTGTTTTATCTGTCCATGAGAATGATTGACTGAATAGTGGATAATCTGTCACTACAAATCCTATACCTGTTTGTTCTGCGAATGAGAGAGAAATTCTGGTATTACCTTAGAATAGGTGAACATGGTGGATATTTTAAAAGCAGAGACCAGGTAAGGCAAACGTCCAGCCCCACCCCCTAGTCAGCTACCGCCACCAACATCACTCTAATTCTGTGTGAAACACCGGTTAATATGATATCTATTAATGAGATAAGGAAAAGCATGTATTTGTTTAGTACAAGCCAAAACTGTGTAAGTTTAAACTAAGATAAATAAGAGCTCAACAGAACAAGCACAACATGTCATAGCCTAAAAGCTGCAGCAGCTTAAAAAAGGTATTTCCTAAAGCTGTCTGCCTTAACATCCTGCCCCCGATCAGCTACCACTTCCTGGGGTTGAAGGTCATACGAATGTCTAATAAACAACCAATAAGAAGAGAGTGTGGCTCACTGTCCGTAACATGTCAGTCACATCTGAGGCTGAGGTCACAATGGCGGTGTTGTTGGGTTTAGAGTAGTCTTGTGTTTCTGTCATTCTGTCTTCCACAGTCAATAGCATGCACACACGCTCACGCATGCACACACACACACACACACACACACACACACACACACACACAAATAATCACATACCTACCCCGAGTGCCCGCTGCCCCCCACCCCACCAGACCCATTCTGACAGGCTAAAGCCCAAAGAAAACAAGGCTATGTGTCTCCTGTCCCAGCGATCACCTTTCAACATCTCATTTGTAATGCCATCAGGAATAACAGCTGGAGACTGTGTGAGTGAGTGTGTGTATGTGTGCATGTGTGTGAGAGAGTGTGTGTGTGTGTGTGTGTGTGTGTGTGTGTGTGTGTGTGTGTGTGTGTGTGGATGGGTGGTGGTTGGGGGTTAGAAATGGGTTTAGAAAGGGTCTGGTTGAGGGGCAGACAAGGGAGGGAGGGAGGGGGAGAGACTGAGAGAGAGAGAGAGAGAGAGAGAGAGAGAGAGAGAGAGAGAGTAAGAAACCAGCAGAGACACAGAAAGTGGCAGAGGAATTAAAATGTCAGAGCGAGATAGAGAGTGACAAAGAGAAGAGGCAGATCACAGAGAGGGTGAGATGTAAAGGCAGTAGAGTACAGACAATTAGGTGGCTGGCGCTCACACAGACCTCCCTGTAGACCGTTTTTACTATTTTGTTTCACCTTTGAAGGAAAATAGTTCCTGATGAAAACTATTTACTGCAAAGTCTGTTGATTATCCAAAGTAAGCTGGAACAATGTTAATGGAATGAGCTGGTCCTGTTTTTTCATAAATGTTCAGTACCCAGTAAAGAGAACCAATCTATTCGCTTGGATCTATTCGCATGGTTTGGGGGGGTATAGTTTGAGTGAACTTGTGAACTGGTTCTTTAATGGAAATACACTTTCTTCTAATCTAATTGAAGGTCTACTGAAATCACTGACATCACTTAAGTTTACATTTAAAACCCATCTGGTACCAGAAAAATCTAATTTTTTTCCTTACTAAACTCACTGATTGATAACTTCAAGCATTTCTTTTAATTTACATCTAATTAGCAGTGTAAATATCATCCTTCTAATGTCGGTCTGTCTCTGTCAATTCATATATTACAGTAATGCTAATGAGTGAAACTCCCCTCTCATGCTTTTTGCATATGGTAACTACCTTTTTTTCTTATTGTATCCTTACCCTTCAAAGCAGATACTAATGTTTGAATGTATCAGTTAGATTGTGGTAATACTGTTTCTAACATACACACCGATGAAGTTATCGAACTGAGACAGAGAGAGAGAGAGAGAGAGAGAGAGAGGAGATAAAGGAGTGAAAGCAGTGTGTGTGCGTTGTCCTGTGGGATTCCGGGTGTGTTATTGCAGTCTCCTCTGGGGCTGGCATGTGCTTTCTCTGACCCTACTTTGCACACCCAGACACACACACACACACACACACACACACACACACACACACACACACACACACACACACACACACACACACACACACACAAAGCAGTGCACACACTGTCCCTGACCCCTCCCTGAGTCACGGGCTGCCCTTTGACCTGCAGTGCTGTAGCAATGACCAAACACACCCCAACCCCACTGAGACCACAATACAGCACTGTGGCGCCACCCCCCCAATACTGCAGTATGTAAAGGAGACGCAGAAGCTGGGGGAAGAAAAAGTAAGAGAAAGCACATTAACAGAGAGAAATACTGAAATATGTGCATGGTCACATTGAAAAGGAGAGAGAAAAATCGTCTGAGCTACCTGTGTTGACAGATGTCTACAGATACAAGAGCCATGATTCCCATCTTAGCAAAGCGTATACAGCTTGTAGAATAAAAATCCTTTCATGTGCATCGGAATGATATGAAAGCATAACAGAAAGCAAGAGCAGATATGTTGTGTTTGCTAGTGTCGGGGGATTCTAGACATTGGAAAGAAAGAGAAATGAGGATTTGGAGTCCAGATATGAGTAACTGATAAGAATGAAAACATTTACCTGCTTTTAAAGAGCAAACTAAGATGTTCTATTCCCCCCATATCCTTCTACTCTCTTGCTGACAATGACTTAAATATGTCCCTGCAAGTATGAGCTCAGGTGCTTTCTGTCTCTGCATATACTTTGTGTATGTATGTATTCATACATGCTGCATTTGCAGACCTATTCTGACAACTGTTTCTCTCTCCTTGGCCCTGTTTAATCTTCTTTGTTTTTCTTAAATTAGATTTCATGCTGTGAAGCCAAACCTTGTTCAAACATACAGAACTTTATTTATTCCAGCGGAGGTCCAAAAGTTTTCAGATAGTCCAATGATGCCCAGGCTGAAGCTTGGAGTAATATGTATAAAATGACACTCTGGAACTCAAGAATATTTCCATTTGAATCGGCGGTGCAGCCATAAAAACATGAGGTCTTCAATCGAGCTGTGAGCAATATTTCACTCAAACATCGTACATCTAGTATTGAGAGTTGAACCAGGCTGATTAAGAATTTGGGATTCTGCCAGAAGGGTTTGCATAAGATGATTTTCCCAAACTGCTGTCGGGGGCAGAAGAAGAAAACTGTATGTTAAGGGGTTTAAAGTCATTGCTCTTTAGTGTTTCTTTCCTTGTCTCTCACGGTTTTTCCTGAAGAAGCCTTCTTTTGCTATCTTATCTCCTCCTGTTTCTCTCTGCTGCACCCCCTCCACAAACACACACAACACATCTACGCATCACTGTGACACGCCATCAACCCCCAAAGAGAACGTCCAGACAGCCCTGTTACTACCCCACCATTAGCAAGGTCAAAGCAAACATTGACTTTATCTAAATGTGGGCTAATAGCCTTTAACATTAACAGGCCCTGTAAAACCAAAGAGGCTGCAAAAGTAGGGTGGGTGGGGGCTGGACCTTAAGGTCGCCAGTCAGCTCCCTGCAAATGAGTTCATGTCAGTACTGGTTAAATTTTTAATGAGTCAATGATTATGTAATGTTATGTTTTAAAATGATTTCTGACATAACAAAAATATAGGCTGTAGGTCCAGGATAAAAGGAGTTTTGGATACCTTATTCTAGACTGTCTTGAGATTCATACATGCTCTCTTGTGTTTATAAATATATTCTTCCAAACTTCCAGCAAAACTTACAATAGAAGAAATAATATTTTGCTTTTCTAAGTGATGAATTGCATTCTGTGACATTTGGACTTTCCATTTCCAAGCAGTCAACGAGACAACATTTGGCCAGGACATTAGGATTTAACAAGAGGAACTAAGAGAGTCATTTGGGCTCTTTGAAGCTACCCTTTGTCTGCTAATCGCCACGTAATCAGCAAACACACATGCATTGAATGCTTCTGCTTTTCTGTCATTTAAAAGACAAAAGGATTTAAGTATTAATAAACTTCAGGGGGTCACCTGGAAGGATTTGTAAATTTTGGTAAGAGACTGAGACTGCTGATCCACAGCATTATCTATTTAACAGGCAGAAAAAAAACACTTCACCTGATATAATTATAAATTTTTCTTCCTTAACTAAAAAATATTGCCAATTTCAAAATGTTGGTTTCATGACTCAACAAAGGTACTTTTCAGTGGAAAATGGAAAACATGATGATGAAGATTCACCCATTCGATGTAGCCTGGGCCCAGCTCTGGCCGCAAAAACAGCGAGGCTGGCAGCCAGATGCCCGCCACAACCACCCCCACCACCAGGCCATACAACGGTTATCAGCATGTCAAATGGTATTTACGATAGTGAGCTGTGACTTAGGACACATTGCATGCTTCAACAACATGAACAGGGTGAAGGAGATTTACTGATGTGAATCTATGAGTGTGTCTGTTTACAATGTGGTAAAAGTTTGTTTGAAGCATCTGTCTGTGGTATGCAGTTGTTTACTCTACAAGGAATCAATCGCTCTCCTCCTCCTTCTACCATCTTCTCCGTTCTTTATGTGGAGGGACAGGGAGGGGCCTGCAACAACTACCAAAATGTGTTTTGTTACAACTATTATCAGTGTAACAACATGGATACTCGCTAACTTTTGTTGGCTTTCCTTTAACACACTGTGTGTGGGAGAATACAAATTCAAATTAGTCATCTATTGCTAGAAAGTGCAGTTTTAAAAACTACGACCGAGGTCAGCGCTTTCCACACCGACAACTTCAAATCACTTGTTTCATCCAATTTAAAATTAGACGAAATAGAAAAAAGAAACAAATTCTTACACCATTCAACTAAACCAGATAATGTTTGACATTATATTTTTAAAAGCAACTTAAGTGATTAATCGATTATCGGGGATTGTAGCTATACTGATCAATTTTCTGATGCTTGGGTAATCGAACAATGCATTTAGCAGGAGGACGTAATTGTTCAAAATTGGATTTTAAAAAAATAAAAGAGAAAGAAATGAAGACCCCTTAATGAAGACTCCTGGTGCCCATAAGTGGTGCCGAGTATACGTCCACAGATGGCTTATACTATAATCTCAGGATAAAACTGCGTCCACGCACTGAAAAGTCTACTCTGAAAAGTCAACTATTATTTGAAAAAAAAAAAAAAAATTCAAATCATAGAAAATCAATCTGAAACAAATAATTTAAGGAACTGTTAAGGCAAAATGGCAAAAAATCTAAAAAAAAAAAATCACCAGTTCCAGCCTCTTGAATGTAAATATTTTCTATTTTCCTTGTCAACTATGATAGTAAACTGATCATCTTAGGATACCGGACTTCTGGTTGAACAAAGCAGGCGACTCAATATACAACCTTGATTTTGTGGGGAACTTGTGACGGAAGTTTTTCTTTTTTTTTTTTTTTACAATCAGCTAAATGATTAATCAATTTATCAGCAGAATAATCAGTAGATAGGCAACAATAATGATCAGTTGTAGTGCTACTCTTGTCTGTCTCTTCAATACTTTGCCATCTTTTACATTCCTGAAAAGTTTTGATCCCTGCTATGTATCTGTTGTCCTCTTTACCCATCCACAGTTCTCCCCTTCATATCATTGTTAGAGTTAGCATGCTAATTACATTCCCCAGTAATGAGTGTGTGGGGCGGGAGCTTGTTAAGCTATTGTGGCCTCTATTTGTCTTTGTGCGTGCTTACATATGTTTAGCCATATTTATGGGTAGTGTCTTCCAGTTGTATACATTTCCAGCATCTGTGTATGGTATTGTTTACACTCTGCATTGCCTCTCTGCTTTTGTCTGCAGTGACGATGCTGTCTTCTCTTTCTCTGTTCCTCCGTTTGCAATGCAAAGAAGATGCAGTTTTAATTGTCTGCGGCTCTTTACACTCGGTATAACATCAAATGAACCCTCTCATCTCTGTGTTGGTTCCTCTCCCTTCCTCTGGATAACGGGTGGTCTATACGGCACAATCACACGGAAAACATTAAATTGTTTAGACAGAACAGATCATCAGTAAACCATGTACACAACCCACACCCATCATCTGATTTCTGGTTATATTCTTTCTTTTATCCAGCTACTTCCAAGAATAGTGGGTTGAGGAGCCAGACAACAAAGATGTGAACGCGCTGTAGGTCGTTTCAACACACGACGTCACAGGTACAAGCAAAGAAAAAATGAAAATCTCCACTGGAGTACCTTCAACAATCACATTATAGTCCTCTCTGCCCACCTCCAGTCGTTCGACTGTGAAACGCTGGCTTCTGTAAATATCATCTGACATGCCGATAACCATCTGACGAACACGTTTCATTTCACATCACATGCACAATCTGCTCTTTTAAAATGAGTTTCCCCTGTGAGAATTTCCAATGTTGCTGAAAAATGACCAAGAGGGGATCTGTTACTCTTGCATTCTGATGGGACGTGACCAAATTTTGATATTTATCATTATTATGATGGATAGAAAATGTAACTGTAGCTGCAGTGGAAAGGTTTTGATTGGACAAACACTGTACAATATCCAGAAGGTACAGCTGATTCTTTTAAAGGAATAGTTCAACATTCTCTCCCTTGCTGAGACTTGGAGGAAAAGTCTGATAGCATCCTATTTGTCCATTCAGTATGAAGCTACGGCCGAGAGACAGTTAGCTTAGCATAAAGACTGGGAAAAGAAGGCAACAGCTACCCTGGATCACTGATTAATGCATTAGATCCCATTTGTTTAATCCCTTCAAAAATCTAAGAGTAAAAACAACGAGTGGAGGCCTTATGAGGGGTTACGTGAAGTAGAAAGTGAAGCAGGAAATCACTGCACCCAGCCAAGAAATAGTCCCACACACAGCTACCTTTAACTCCCCCATGGCTAGCATTTTCCCCCCGTTTCCAGTCTGGATGCTGAGCGAAACTAACCGTCTCCTGGTTGTAGCTTCATATTTAGCCAACAGATAGATGAGGGCTATTGATGCACCGGCCTACAACCAGTCTTTGACCCCAGAACTGAAGCTCTATGGCTTTCAACCAACAGGGTAGAATGTTAATCTCTCAGCTGCTCAGTCTCGTGCTCAACTATTTAACTATTCTCCAAACACACTAACAAACACACACACACACATACACACACACTAAGGAAGGTACAAGAACTGATGTTTCAGTACCAAGTCGATGCCAAATTTCTGAAGACGTGACAGTGCTTGTTTTTCTGAAGCGCTGTAGGTCCTGGAGATACTGTGGGTGATGGAGATGTGATTCCTCTGGAACTGACAAGGGCTGCACAGTAACCCTAGACGCGATCTAGTCTGACGTGAAACACCGGATCAGCAACCGGTCCGCAGGGATTTGCAGAAAAACGAACGTGCCAAGAGTCATGTAGAAAGTTTCGCGTTTGAGGCGGATCATCAGGGACAAGTTAGAGACAACAAAAGCCAGAATGCAAATGGTGCCACGGAGCAATTCGGACGAAGGACAGGCCACCTCAAACTCATCTAAGCATCTGTGCACGAAATTTAGGGTGACGGGGTCTGTTTTTTATATTCTATATTAACGACATGTAGTCAAGATGTTCACGTCCTGAAATGTTATTGTTACTGTTATTGCACTGTGACAGAGCACATCTGCTGTAGCAACGCTTCACACACAACGCTGAGAAAGGTTAATGGTATCTTGTTTAGAAACTTTCACACCGATGGTTTGTCTCTGAGTAAATTTAAAGTATCGATTGTACACTGACTATATGGAGGTGTGTGTGTGTGTGTGTGTGTGTGTGTGTGTGTGTGTGTGGGTGTGTGAGCACGCGCTTTGCTATCAAATGTGTGGCTGTGTAAAGCCTCTGGGGAGCGGTTTATGTGAGATCTGCTGCATAAAGGTTGCATCTCTATCTCTTTCTGACTATCTGTGGCCTTATCTCTGTCTGTCTTTCCTCCTTTTACTGCCCGCGCCCTGTTCTTTCTCTTTGGCTACCTCCTTTCCTCTCTTTTTCTCTTCATCTGTATCTCTTAATGTACCCGTATCTCTTCCTCTTCCACTCTTTCTGTCCTGTTTCTCTCCCTCCTTATTTTCTCCTTATTTTCCCTTTTCATCTCTGTGCGTCGCAGGACACCAGTGAAGCCCAGAGGCCGTTCCAACGTTCCTGCTTCCTTTCTCCAATCAGCACTTACAGTGGAAAACAGACTTCGGTGCCATCTGATGCAACTCCAAGGACACCCGAGGAAAAGGAACTTCCCGTAACAATCATTAAAACTGTTTGGCCTTTCTTGGTGTCTATCAATTCACCGAGGTGCCTGTGCCGCTGCCATTTCCTTGAACTAAGCCGCGCCGTACTTTGCAGTAATTTTACAGCAATGATGCACTGTAATATTTAGCTTTTCGTTGTTCACTGTTTATCTGCTTGCACCGAGCGACCTCCAGTATGCATATGTATCTGGAACATCTCAGTAACCACCAAAGCAGAAATGTCATTTCTTAGAGTGCAGCAGAGAATGCAACAAACCAGTCAGGGAAAGGAAGTTTCTTTACAGTCATTCATATTAAATTTGTCAATCATTTAATAGAATTATATGCTTAAAGACTGCAAAATGTAATCATGAGTTTGTCTCACTTTTCATTACCCATTTACAATGATATAATAAACAGAACTGACTGATTGCTTTTTTGACTCAGCAACATTGCTGCAATTAGTCAAATATGAATCCCCTCACAACAGTCCAATGCGGGATGAACTGCCAGTCCTAAAGAACCCTTTCTTGGTTTTGATTTATTAAATTAGCTTAAGTATTTCCTTTCTGTGCAGATACACTTGGCCCACACCCTGCTGAGAGACTGAGACGGTTTTACAGCCTGTCCCGACTTCCTGGAGGCCATTTTCTGGGGATCTGGGGGAGTTTGAGGTATGCTCCTTTTTTTTTGGTCCTTCAGATACTTATGGGGTTTAGGGGGTTATTTACATGTATTTCAACTATAGAGAGCTACTGCAGACTTGTTGTTTGTTTTACAATTACCTGTATACTGTTCAGTTGCCACTGAACAAAGCCATTAACTATTATTTAGTAGAACTGTTCAGTGGCCAAAGGTAGATCCCTGCGGTGGCACTTGGTAACTCCCACTACAGCTTAAGGCTATACTGTTCCACCGCCATCTAATATGGCCCCTGAATTAGCAGAGACTTCTCTGAAAAATCAAAATGCAATCTGTGAAAAACACTGGGGTTTGAAAAAAAAAACAAAAAAAACAAACTGTGAAAATTTGTATGGAAATTTTGCTGAAATTTTGCAACCTCAATAGGTTGAAATAGTTTGCCTCATTAATGGCATGTAATCTGTGCAAAATCTACACTTTCTCGCACTCTAATCGGCCATTTCTCAGATAATTTCTCTGTTGTTAAACAGTGCACTGTAAATGGGGAATGCTAGAGATGAGATATGGACAGAGAACAGATGATGTGCTGCATTACCAAAAACCACAAATTCAAAATTACATGGTATGAGCATCAGACCACAAGACAACCCAAACCAAGCCTCCCTCTCTAGACAGAAAGGCACACACACTATTGTTTGGTGTGCATTCATTACTGTCATGAGTATGTCGCTCTATAGGAGAAGCAGGAACACATTTACTTAGGATGGTGCGGTGACGTGGGCCAGGCAGAGTTGACGGGTGTGAGGCGAAATGGTCACTGATCGTGTTCGGTCAACCTAACTCAACCTTTGGAACCTGGCTTGGACTTTAGCCTTATTTTTACGTTTATTTTGGAGGGTTTGATGTTTATTCAGTTTTGTAATTAAAATCACAACAATAACACATCTCTGTCTTCATTGCAACACGCATCAGACAATGGCATCCAGAGTCGCGCCAAGTGGACAAAAGCGGGTAAAGTTTAATGGAACATAAGAAACAAAAGGAACAAAAAACCTGACCTGTTTTTACCACTGCACGCACGCACGCACGCACACACGCACACACACACACACACACACACACACACACACACACACGCACGCACGCACGCACGCACGCACGCACGCACGCACACACAGGTACTATAGACATGTCTCCTAATAGTCTTCAGACAGTGTTACACATGCAGTAACAAATGAAATATAAGAAAGATTGGGCGGCTTATTACTGTCCATTTTGACCTCTGCTAAAAACCAAGCCTTAACCTCTCTGTTCCACGTTACTTTCAAATATCAAATATCAGCATTATTGATTACTCCAACCTCATTTCCCCGGCACTGTTACTGTACTTCAACCAAGCGGGACCAACCAGGTCTAACCTACAGCAAGATAAGGGAGACCTTCGATTTCTAATAGGTACATAATTGCATTTTGTTCCCTCTGTTCTCTTCATTCGCTCCTACTCTTCCTCCAACACCCCCTCCTTTGATGTCTTTTCTTTCCTTGTCTATTTCCACGTTTTCTTCCTCAATCCTTCCCCTTATTTCCTTTTTTCTTTTCCCTACTTCGCTTCTGTCTCTATTACCATCCATTATATTCCAGACCTTCACTGTCCTGTGGCCCCTATTTCTATTCTTCTCCCTCCTTCTTGTCTTTCTTTCTTCCTCTCTCCTCTACTCCCTTCCTCCCTTACCCCACTTTCTGACTCTCTCTGCTTCCTGCCCTGGTTCCATTGACAGACTGCAGGCGGTGAGGGGGAGAAAATGCTGTGGCATTGCACAGCAAACATCCCTAATAGGCTAATCTAATCTCATCTCTTTGCGGTCTATGACCCTGTGTTTACTTTCAGCCCCGTGTCTGCACGCTGGCCCTGCCTCGCCTCGCTGAATGCAGCGTTGTTCCCGCTGAAAACTCATCAGTGTGATCTCAGGAATGGGCGCCAACTCCGTGACCGTCTGCCCATAGTGCCTGCAGGCTAGGGATCATTCTCATCTAAGTTCGGCTTCTGTAGCTGTTGTTGTTTTCTTTTATTATGTTTACTTGGTGGCGTCTAGAGTACTGAGGGTACTGCTCTGCAGCTGACCTCCCTGAGGGGGTGTTCAATTTACATTTTGAGACGGGATACTGAATTTTACTCTACAGCCAGCAGGGCAGAATAACTGCAAAATAACCAGGAGGTAGAAAACCGCACTACAGTGTACATTAGTCTAGAGTATGAAACTCCAGGGCGAGATCGAGGCTACCAGACGGTAACTGCATAGTGAGTGAAAGTCACAGTGCACAGACTACCTAAGGGACAAAAGCGTTAATCAAGTGATGTTTGCTCGAGGACAAGTGTCTGCAGATATCACAAAATCTGAGAAACTTTCAGTTCAGAATGAGCCAATCCAGGATAATAAAGGTGTTTACAGGGCACAGAGTTTTTCAAAGCACACAGTTAAAGTAGATCCAGAGAAAAAGTGGTAGAAAAGACAAAAAAAAAAGAAAAAAAGATGAAGGAGAGGGTGGGTCCAACATCTGCTGTTTACCTCCCATCATGCTTTCTGCTGTAATGGTGCCCCTGTCTGTCGTATCACAGAGAGACACGGCAAACAAACCACCATGTTTTATAACCACAGTAAAAAAACAACAACAACAAAAACGCAAACAAAAACAAAAACAAAACAAAAAACACAAAAAACCCTCAAACCCCCCTGAGATTGCAACAGCGGTGTGACAGCAACACAGCAAGTATCCAATCACCACTAATAATTTATTCCAAGTCAAAACCATTGGCAGAGTTTTTGGGTTTTTTTTTCCAAGTTCTGCTGGATGCCGACATCAGCGGCAGTGATTTGCTGTAGCTCACTGCCGTTATCTCAGGGATTCTTACTGATGGTATTCACGACTGCAATGCTCCAGGTTTCTTCTCTGTCGAAATCACCGCTCTGTTACTCACCCCTGGCAGCGCTGGACATCAGGACCATCTCCAGGAACAGGCAGACCCAGAGAAGCTCCATTTTTTTTTTTTTTGTTTTATTCTCAGGAAGAAGGATGCTCAGCCTCTTTGATCTGAAAAAAAAAAAAAATTAAATGAGAGAAAAAAAAGGATAACAGGTGAAATATATGCATTTAGGGAATACTGAGTTATTATTTCCCATCTTAAAGGTGTATTTTAATGTTTTAGATTACATTTGTATATAAATCATCCCTTTATCAAAATGTCTGTAATGTCCACTATCACAGGGTATAATTTATTCCTACCACCGACCAGTTACATTCATTAGTTCACCATCTGAGGGGATTTTTTCGATTAACTGCTGCCAAAATAGCTGCTGGTGCAATGGAATTAAAGCTGAATTTACTACGGAATGGCTGACAGCTGGTAATGATGTGAAAACCTGCCTTGGATTCTAGAGAAGAAAGTATGGCACATAATAAGTTGTGTTCCTTCTGATAAAGAGTCGTCTTATAAGTGTTTAAATGTTTTTTTCTAGCTTCTCTGAACAGAACTGGGTAACTTATTTGTAGGGATCTTTTAAAAAGAAAAACAACCAGCTTAAGCTTTCATAAGGCAGAGGTGAAAGGACACAGAGCAATAACTTTCAAATTGTTCAGCCTTAAATCTCTTGTTTTTGGTCTCTTGTGTCTGCTAAACATTTTCTTGACTGACAGAAGTTCAGCGGCAGTCAGAACAAAGCATCACTGAGCGGATACTTTGTCCAACCTCTGGCGAACAAGGGCAGAGATTTTCTATAAGTCGAGCCATTTTCCTCGCAGATTTATTCCGTCCACCTGTCCATATGTCTCTCCTTACAGTGCTTTTTAATCTTTCCGCCACATAAATTCTTCCCCGAACCTTATGAGATCTTATTTCAGTGCTTTGCATGCTGAATCTTTGATCAGGATCCGTCGACCCCGGCGTCTCAGCTCAGCAGAAACTGCTACACGCTTAAAACGCAGGATAATTGATTTGTGGCAATCAAGAGGAGCCTTTTGTTTTTTTTCTTTAAACCCACACAAGAGAGTTTGAGTCCCATTTTTAATTGCATTAAGTCTGTTTTACTGATGTTACTAGGATAAAAGATAATAGACACATCTCTATTATATAAATTCCAAATAGACTTCATACAAAGTGGAAAGTGGCCAAACACTGAAAAGTGAGAAGCCCTTTTAAAGCTGCTTAAGCCTGCGCCCTAGGATTGTTTGCATTACGATGATCGCAGACCGGAGGTCTAATATGGTTCAACATAATACTGGTTTAAAATCAGTAATATACATGCATTTTCATTTTTTTTATACTAGATGCAGTTATAGTGCAGCATAAACCTTTTCATCCATTCAGCGAGGAACGTTAAAGTCCCTGAATAAAACATGTATTTCTAGGTTAATGTGCTGTCAATAGTTGTGAGCACTTCATAGAGTTCATAGATTTAGTAAAAAAATAAACCTTGTAAATGCTTTAACGTGTTATATATAAATAAGACACATCTTTAAGTAACAGTTTCTGTGGATTAATAGCGGTGGAGATTATAGGGATATGACACAAGCGTGGGTCAAAATTGAACTTTAATATATTATCATGGTAAAATAAACCCCCCGAGAAGGAATACGAACGAAAAGGCGATGAGGAGACAAATACAAGTTCACTGTAGACTGTCTATAAAAAAAAAATAAAAATCACAGACAAACATATAGATCCCGTGGGAATATTATATGAATATTACAGGGACTTTAATTAATAAAGTCGGACTCACAGCGAAATCCCCGGGAGCGATGAGATATCCTCGGTGTGTTACCCGCCGGTGACCCGCACGGACACCATGCCGTTATCCCGCAAACCAAGTCGTTCCCCTCCTCTCCGGTTACTTCAGGTCCTCGATGACTCGATCCTTGATTCACAGCGAGAAAGATTTACGCACGCAAAGAGGCGCGTCTGTCAGCGAAGCGCCAGCCTGCAGCGGATGAGTCTGAATGGCACAAAGTTGGCTGCAAACTCTCCAAGCGACTAATGTGAGGGTGAATATGAAGGAGCAAATAAAAAAATTAAAAAAGAATAAATAAAAAATATATATATAGGCTGAGGTCAAACACGTGAACGGTCAAAAACGCAGGCTGTAGTATTTCTGAATGACAGTCCGCATGCAAAGCGCCGGAGGGACAGAAGTACCGGCGGGACCGGGGGAGGAGGAGGAGAAGGGAAGTAAAGAGAGAAACGAAAAACTTTATCTCGCCGGTGCACGCAGCTCCTCGGACGAGCAGGAACCAGAACCCGGACCCGCGTCTTCTCAACCGCCTCCGGCAGCGGCTCCACAGTCCGGACTTCGGCCGCAGGCGAGACAACGAAGACGGCGTCGACGCCACCGTCCCGACCAGCGGAACTTCGGGCCAATCAGAGCGCGGGCCAATCAGGGAGCGGGCCAATCGGAGGGCGGCGAAGGTGCTGGACAAATTTGGAGCGGACCGGGGCGGCGAGGACGGGTGAGTTAGGAGTGAGTTAGGAAGAGAAATGATTCATAAAAGTCTGTGACAACGGGACAGTGATTCCCTTCATCCTCCTCCTCCTCCTTCCTCTTCTCATTATATCATTATTATTATTATCACTATTATTATTATTATTATTATTATCATTATTATTATTATTATTATTGTTAGTAGTAGTAGTAGTAGTATCAGTAGTATCATCATCCCCATCATCATCATCATTACCATTATTTTTATTATTGTTATTATTAATATTATTATTATTATCATTATTATTAGTAGTAGTAGTAGTATCATCACCACCATCATCATCATCATCATCACCATTATTATTATTATTATTATTTTTGATAATAGTCGTGGTCCTGGTATATAACTATATAACATTGGATTTTTTTTAAAATTTTCTATTCTATTTCTTTCTATGCTATTGAATTAAATTAAATTCTGTTCTATTCTCTTCATAAAGCCTCACACATGCGGCACATTATCCTGTCGCTAAACAATTGCTTTGCTTTGTGGTCCGTCAAAGGTTGCGCTGAGTAATATTATGGACCAACACTGCCCCCCCACGGTACTTAGACGTTATTACTGTAATATTCCTCTACAGTATGGCTTAAGTAGTGTTTATCTTTGCAGTAAATTTGGTGCTGGAAGATGTGCTGCTGGACTGTTAAGTACCTGGATAAATTCTTAAATACAAATAGTTGTTCAGGCGGGAGTTCCTGTCTGCTTGCTTAGTTCTCTCTAAACTAAAAACATAAGAAAAAGAGGAAAAAAAGCACATTGATATGGAAGTCAAACATTCTGACTTATCAGAACTAATAACAATAAAAATGACTCTGCTCTGTCCCAGCAGGCCACAGCCCGGCGGGTTGACGACGTTCACAGTGCCGGGTCCCTGACACTGAATCTGTGAGCAGCTAAAGCACTGATCTGTCCCATTAAACCCCTGCAGCCTATTTGAGCTCCGCTCTCCTCATCAGAGCTCCAGAGAGTTCAGACACTATCCTCAGCTGGAGAAAAGCAATTTCCCAACGGCGAGTCGCAGTCTTGCGTCTTAAATCGTATCTGATATTGGATTGGTATTAGAGTATCACTTGGTGTTTTCGTGTGTACTGGCATTTACTTTTAAAGCATTCTGTTTAGACAGGGGACTAAGAATAACTATCCTATCCTATGGTAAAGCTACAGTGCCATCTCCTGGTAATGAGGGACCAGCACACTAGTGCCCCCCCCCCCCCCCCACTGTGACTCAGGTAACAGGGATGCCTTAAAGATTTCTTATATATATATATATATATATATATATATATATATCTTAATATTTTTTATGATATTTTCTTTAATACTGTGTATGATTGAGAGTGTGTCTCACATGAAAGGGGCACCTCAGAGTCATGAACGCATCGTGAATTACCACCCAACTCTCAAGCTCTGATAGATCAGGAGCATGAGCTTTTCAGCTTTTACAGCTGCTTCTCAATGAAATGATTCAGCCTTAACTTTTCTTCCCCAGTCTAATCAAGCATTAATGAGCTGATCGATTTACCGACTGATGGATCGATGCAAACGATCCAGTTTGACGAGGCAAGTCAAACATACTGTGTTGTATTATACTCAAATGAATCACAAGGCTTTGCTGTCTCGGTTCTCCTATTCCTGTACAGTGTAAAAAAACAGCCTTATTTATTTTCCCTCATTATTTTATGGGAAGATACTTATATTCTCTCAATCATTTCTTTTAGATAACATGTTCCCAGATTGGTGGACCTTTGTTGCTTGTTTTATAAATTTCTTCCTCTATTTTTTTCCCCTCTGCCTCAAAATGCCACAAAAAAACAACAACAAAAACAACAACAACAATCTTTTCCCTAATTAAACATGAGCGAGAGGGTGTCATGACTATATAACTGTAATGTGTACTGCTACCAATTGAAGTGTATGTTTGTTCACTGATGATGATGACCCTCATGTCATCAAACCAACTGGACACACAGGGTAACAATGCACAAGTAAAAAGTAGGGAGAAAATGATTTTACATTGTTGGTGGCCAAGGTTTAAATACAAATCAAAGATAACTTCTGCAAAAAAAATAAAATAAATACATCTCATGCCTCAGGGACTGATTTGAATGATTTCAGTTCAAACATTTGTTCTGGACTCTGAAAAGACTCAAAAAAACCCCCAAAACTCTCAGGTTCGTCCGAAGGGACTGAGGGGATCTTTTAGGATGTCCTGATCTTTCTTTCAGTTAAACAGTCATCCAATACAGCCTTGTGCACAGTGATGATTTGGTTTAACGATGAAATGCATCGGAGTATTGTCAATGGATGGGTTCCAGTTCTACGGCTTTAACCACCAAAGGCCGGCCAAACATCGCTGAGATTCAGAGAGTGAAGCAGCTTGGGAAAAAAAAGCCTATCTGCCGATTTGTAAAGTGCAAATCTAAGACTCTAAAAAGACCTTTAAACGCGACCTGGAAATTAATGTGAGACCGATTCAAAAAACAGGGGGAAAAGAAACAAACATGAAAGGGCCAAAACTCTTCATGAGCTCGGTAATGAACAACAGGATTTTTTGATGGCAAAAAGTGCAGCGGGGTTTTATAAAAAGCAAAAACAGCGAGAAATTATAGCTTGAGAAAGGTCACTGACTGGGCACTGATGAAAGATGTGGTGTGCTTGTGTGCTTGTATGTCTGTTAAATGTGAAGCTACAGCCAGCAGACTGTTAGATTAGATTAGCACAAAGGCTGGAGACTGGGGGAAACTGCCAGCCCTGCTCTGTCCAAAAGGTAAAACAATCTGCCAACCACATCCTCTAAGGCTCACTAATTAAGATTGTTATATCTTGTATGTTTAATTTGTACAAAAACCAAAGTCCTGTTCGAGTTTTTGTGCTGATTTTGTCCACACTGTGAAACCTTCACGATTAAAAAATGTTTTCTGTCTTGTGGGTCACGTCATTTCCACACTCTCAAGCTTCCAAAACCTTAGCCGATACGCAAACACATGATGAAATCATCGGTAGCTGATCAGACAAGCAAATGGCAAAGCCGTTTCTTTTTCCACACAATTTTCTGTGGCTAAGTAACCTAACAACCTACTGATAGTCTTCTGAATTCTCAGCTCTAATGTCAGGAAGCATTCACAGAAGTGAAGAAGGAAGCTGTTATTGTTATGTTTGTTTTGGCATTAGCAACACCCCAGCTTCTCCTACTGTGACAAGTCAAAATATTTTATGTGAAAAAGGCTCATTACAACCACTGACTCTCTGCTGATAACAGGTACCTGACATTACTGACCAAACAGTTTTCAGCTTCAAATATTAAACTATATTTAAAATGCCTGTTCAAATAATTCTACAAAAAACAATAAATAAAGTAGATAAATTAAATCATAATTATTTAATTGTAACGAGATCCACTAGAGTTCAATCAAAACTGCTCTCTTACCCGTCAGTTCTGTAACTTTCCCACTAGATGGAAGCAGAGGATTATATCAAGGGAACAGTCACACACAAATACACATGCACATGGGTGTTTTTTTTTCCTGTTTTCTTATTAAGTCCAGCCTTAGTTGTAAAAAAATTGCCTTTCCTCTCGAGTCATCATGACAGATGGTGGGAATATGGTTAAATATGCTCCATTGCAATCCATGCACTGTGACAGGCAGTAGGCTGGAACTATTTCTGGTAGAGACTATTCTCTCTTTCTCTCTTTCTCTCTATTCTCTCTATTCTGTGTGTTTGTGTGTGTGTGTGTGTGGGAGAGAGGGAGAGAGAGAGAGAGAGAGAGAGAGGGAGGGAGAGAATGGGTTCATTCATGTGTGCCCACCAATCTCTGAATTCATGTCTTCTGAGACATCAGGAGTGTAATAACAACCCTGTGTTTTTGAAATTATTTTATATGCAACTAATCTGCAACAGAAAAAAATGTTTAAAGGAAACATGATACTCGCAATAATATATTCCATAGTTCTGTCCAACTTTCGAAAGCAACTTTAACAGACATATGCATTAATTACTGTGGAGTGGAACCCCCCCCCCCCTACTGTTGGCAATCATATCATTGTCTGATGAATACTTTTGTGAGACCCCTGTTATACTATCTGCTATTCTCTGCCTCAAAGAAACTGACCACCAGGAGCCAAAGGTCCATTTGTTTTAGATGAATAAAATGACTAAGAGAGGTAGTCGGCCAGCAGTGATGGTGGCCGCCAGTTTGTTTGAGAGTGTGATCATAACTCAACTTGTATGGAACAGCCCCTGTCAACAGCAGATTACAAACTAATTCTGATGTGTCCTGACTATCACAGCAAACTCTCATACTGAAGATGAATCTGTCATTTCGGCCTTTGTCATTTGGCTATTATGGATACCCCTCTCTGAATATGTGAGGGATTTATGTTTGAACTGTAAAAATATTTCAGGATTGGATACCCCTTAATTTGCTTCACCCTATTTTCAGTAACTATGTTTTTACACTGTTTGCACTGTAGCTACTCTCCACTTTGCCGGGTAAAGCAAAGACATACTTGACATTGAATACTCAAAGATTTATGATTTTGGTTTGGTAATTATAAGTTTTATATTTTGACCTGGAGATGGAAGTAAACAATTTTTCCTTTGTTGACACTTCACGGTGACAAAGAGAGCGAGTTATGATGTGTAAAGTGTGTGTGAGAATGTTGTGGAATATGAGCTATAGAAAAAACAAAAAACAACCTGTAAGAGTACAAAAACTCCCTAAAGGGTCATAGGCTTTAATCATTCTACCATGGTGGTGGAATGAAAGCATAAAAGACAATTCAAAGGAAAGTCTGCGGCAACAGTCTGAGTGTGAGCATCTTTGTATTTTGTTCTGTGGGTCAGTGAGAAAAACCTGTGAAAATAGCCTTCCAGTTTGGTTAAAGCAATAGTTAGGACACGGTTGTTTTCGTTATTAGGTTTTACTGGGCTTCAGCCAGTGCAAGAGGACGTTTATATTCTGCAGGCACAGCAAAATGTCACATTCAATCTGTACACTTTGTTTTCAAAAGGTCATAATTAGCTAGCAGTTTTGAAACAATTATGGCCAAAGTGCACCAATTTCCCTCTGAAGCAAAACATAGAATTACTCATGGAGAGTGAAGCTGAGCGGCGTGTATGTGTGAAACACTTGTGGTTTGGTGTTATTCCATTCTTACTTCTTAGTCCAGTATGAAATGCTTTGTCTCGGTATCAACAACAAAACTTAAATATAGTGAGAGGAGATTGGCTGGCCATCCCCATTTTTTTTTTCCTAATCTTATTAAAGTTGACTGAGAATGAATGTTGTTAGATTTAAGCAACACTTTCACATGAAGGGCAGCTGAGAATAATTACAATTTATTAGCCAGGTTGGTGATAGGAGGGCACATGTGCACACACGAGAGAAATTTAAAAGCAGCTGCAGAGAAACAGGAAAGTGTAATTTTTTTTCAGCAACACCATACCTGCCTCAATTTGTCTGCCAATTCAAATGCTTGAAAAAGCAAAAGCTAATGAGAATCAAAGCGCACTATTGGCAAAAACACTTTTAAAGATTTGATAGGAATTTTTTGGGGAAAAAAATGATAAAACGAGAAACGAGTAGAACCTGTCAGACGTTACTCGCGAGCATCTCTCTAAAGCAGCACCTTCTGTAACTTTTTCAATGTAAAAAAGAAAAAAAAAGAAACACAACAACAGCAGAATATACTGTATAACAGTGTTGGAAAATTCTTAAACCAAATTCTAATTGAGTAACATAAGAAGTGTCTCTTTTCTAACTTGCTGCCGTAAAAAGGTCAAACAAGTGATTATACTTGTCGTTGCTAAGGTGGTCGCACCAGTTGCTATGCAGCAACCTTTGCCGTTGTAAGAAATGGCTCTGGGTGAAGTCTAAAAGAAGGAAAGGTGGCCAAAGGGCTTTTGGAGCGTATGTGTGTATTTTTGTGTAAGCATGTGTTGGTGTATTGGATATTTGTGTTGGCACCTATTGTGTGACCCTTTGCCTTTCTTTGGGTAAATGTGTGCATGTGCAAAAGCATGTTTAGATTTGTGTCAACATACTGCACAGCATTTGTTTTTGTGCGTGCATATACCTTTAACTGTTTCAGTTTACAATGTACACTTTTAATGTATGAGGACATTTGTGTGTGTGTGTGTGCATGGATGTGTTTGCTTGCATTACTATCAAACGGTGGACCTCCCCTTCAATATACACGACGCCAAAATGGGACCCCAAAAATGTCCCCGCTGGTTTTCCAGCGCAGCCAGCAGTATACAGTATACATATAGTAAAATTACACACGGATAGTGATATGGTTGTACTAGGCCCTTCCACCTCCATGTCACGGCGAGCTTTAGCGATCGTGGTTTTCTGTGACATAGCTCTGCTTCGGTCTCTCTGGAGTTCGGGAGGGCTAATTGCTCAGATGATCGACCCTCCTTTCCTTGAGCTTTTGAACAGTTACTTAGTTACTGACTTCAAAATTCACTGAGCCTCATAAAGATCGATTTCACGGCTTCAAATGTTCCAAGCAGCCCTCCAACACAACAAGCTATTTGGTCAGATAATTGACCCTTATTACCTAGAGCTTTTGAATATTTCCATTGGATGCTGGACATCAAAATTCACTGCAGGGTCTGAGGATCAAACCAATGACCTCCAAAATCCAAGCTACTCCTCATTATTCCCTTAGCTATTTGAGCAGAGACACTAACTCTTTGAGGTTTCCTTTGGACTTTGGGGTTCAACTCTAAATGCACTTCACAGGGATCACAAATGTCAACCTTAGAGGTAGAAAAATGTCCCCTAACTCCCTGAGCTACCAAACCAACAGAATTTGCTCTGTTTCTTATAGATTTGAGTCTTCCCTCTGGATACGGGACTTGAAAGTGCAACAAGTTGCCTGAGCGTCAATGGTCCGGTTACAATGCCGTTCATCTCGGCCATGGTGGCCAGCAAAATGTGGTCCCAACTTTTCTGTCGGACGGCATCCAAAGAAAGGCATCAGGGGCACAACACACAACTTGTAAGAGAGCTGCTTGGAAGTTCTGAGGTTTGATTCTAATGAGTCTCAGTGAATTTTGATGTCTGGCACCCAAAGTGAAGGCTCAAAGCTCGTAAGTAATACAGTCGGACAAAGTTGCTCAGGGTCTTAGAGGGCTCTCTATAAATTCAGAAGTTTCGGGTTCAATCTTCAGTTGATTTTAAAGTCACACTTCAAAAGGAAAGACACAAATTGTCTGATTAACACTGCTCAAATAGTCAACTGTCTCCAGGTAAATACCTCATTGGGTTAAAAGACTCTTAAGCTTCGAAATCTTTCAGTCCCCCCCCCCCTTTCAGGAGGGTTCAGTCCTCAGGTGCTGTGCTTTTTGAGGTCCATCACCTAAAGTAAACACTCAGTGCCTCTAAAAAATATTGGTCAAGTGTCTTTTTACAACTTGCTCAGTGTCTTAGAGGAGCCCATGGAAATTTTGAGGACATTGGTTTGATCCTTATTAGTCTCGTTCCAGTCTCGAGGTTCTACACCCAAAGAACCGAAACCCGACTCAGACAAGTCTGAACAAATGGCTCAGTGCGTTCGAAGGCTTCTCTGATGTTTTGAGGTTGCGGGCTCAATGCTTAGTGAATCTTGAAGTCCAACACACAGATGAGAGACTCTAAGAAATGGAGCTTGGGTGTCTTTGACAAGAAGCTTAGCGTGTTAGAGCACTGGCTGGAAGTTTGGGGGGGGGGTGCGTTCAATGCTTCTCAGTGAGTTTTGAAGTCAAACACCCAAAGCACAGACTGCAAAGCGCTCAGAGAGAAGCTTCTAGTGCAGCTGGAAATGTGGTATGTTAGTTTGTGTCCGTGAGGTGCCAGTGGTGCAGCATTTCATTCAAAATCCTGGAGTATCAAGACCAATCCCTCTGCTCATTATAGTTAATACTGTTAGATAATCCATTTTTGAAGGACATCAAGAAGGCTTTTGCATGTCTTCACTTACCCGTTCTAAACCAGGGTTAAAAGTCCCCTCTTGACAATCTTTAAAAAAAAATTACAAAAGCAGTTCTGCACTTGTAATATGATTAAAGGAGTCTCTTTTTTTTTAATAATTTTTTTTTTCTTTTAACATTACTAGAAATAGTTGCCCACTTCTGGTTGGCTTATTCTGACCGACCACTGTTGGTAAGATAGGAATTTGTTTGTGTGTGTGTGTGTGTGTGTGTGTGTGTGTGTGTGTGTGTGTGCGTGCTCGTGCGTGTGGGTCTGTGCTGTCTGTGTGTATGTTGTAGTATGGCGGTCTCACCTCAAGCCTGAACCCAGCGTAGCCGCGGGGAGGGTTGGGCATTTATAAAGGAATTCTGTAATTTTCAAAACTGTGGTTTGAGTTTCACTCTTTTTAACAAGCTGGTTTGGGCACTGATAATGGAAAACGGCTGCAGAGGGAAAGAGAGCAAGAGAGAGAGAGAGAGAGAGAGAGAGAGAGAGAGAGAGAGAGAGAGCTAGAGAGCGTGAGTGAGAGAGACAGAGACTTTTGGCATCCTCTGGATTCACTTCCCATTTCTCAAAATATGTTTTTGCCATTTGCTCTTTGGGGACTTTCTGCATTATCATTTCCATGATGATTAGACAACAAACTCTGGAGAGCAACAGGAAAAAAGTGGGGAAATGGATTTAAAAAGGGCCTGAGATCCACATAAGTTAATAAATGAAACCCCATCAATTCTACTGAGTCCTATGAGCATGGCATCAGAATCATAGCCGCAAAAGCAGATCCAGGAACGACTCAGTGTACAATATGAAGACTGGTCTGCTTTATTTTTTAACGAGTTGTTGTTGTTAAAAAAAAGGAACTATACCTATAAGGAACTATGCATGAAAACAGGATTGAAGTGCGAATTTCCTTTCGCCTTGGCAGCTCCATGATATTAACCTTCCTGATGTGGTGCCGTCAAAACGGATTGATTTCAAAGATTTAGTAAATGTGTTTTCTTTTATCTGCTTGCCCTGGTGTTTTTATGACATCCTTAACAAGTGTCCATAAAATTAATGATTCTTACACTGAACTCGTTTTCAAACCCAATCTTATTTAAATTTGTTTGTCTGCTGTTTTAAATTTAACTAAAATGGATAATAATAACTAAACAGACAATAAATCTATGATCCTACAAGCCTCTAATTTATATTGAAGTATTGAAACATAGACAAATACAAACGCTGTATATGCAAAAACAAACTTACACACACTACATGCACGATTCATGCTGCCAAATTTGGTACCTACCTACCTACTTACTAACTCTGTTAGTTCATTTTAATACCATTCTCAAAGCAAAAGATGATTTTGTAAATATAATGCACAGAAAGGCTTTCTCACTTAAATGAACTAAACTGTTATTATATATATATATATTAGGTTTTCATGGAATTAACAACAGCAGCCCACTCAATATTTTTCCATTGGCATTACTATAGTCAGAATCATTTCAGAGTTAATGACAGTTTGTGCTGTAATATGCTAGAATAGTACCCCACTGAAGTGAAAGTATCGTAATGTAAATATCATTAAGTGAGCTCACTTAGGCTGAATGCGCCTTAAATCAAGGTGCAAAGTAGTTTATTCAAATACTGCTCTGCTCTGGGGAACAGCATGATTGCAGTCTCATTCCTACATGTCCAAAGGTACATGAGTGCAATACTTCATCATGAAAATCACTTAAATGCAGATTAAAAGATCATAGAATTTCTTACTACTACTTCCATTACTTCTGCCACCACTAGTTTTTACTGGTGTGCTACTACTACCGTTTGCAGTCCAACGACTTCCACTACTACCTGGAAATGTGACTCCTGCTATGACTAATCAACTGTCCTCTACTACAATACACTAACAATGGTACTATTTCAGCTGTATTGACAACTATCATGAGGGATATCAGCAATACTAGAAGAAATGTCTGCTTCACAAGAGGTGTACAGTTTGTAGGAAACAATAACTGAGCTTCAAGCAGAACTTTTTGTTCCACATCTGGATGCCAGGTAGCCTGACCCCCCGCCGCACCTAAACACACGCACATTGCCTCACACACATACACACACATCGGTCTATGCGACCATGGGGGCCTGTTAAGCTAACGGGAGATATTTAACCCCCAGACTGGGAAAATAAAAAGTGTAATGTAATGGAGCCAGCTGTAAAAGCACAGAATGGTACAGAACAGCATACAACAGGACATTGCCTAAACCTAGTATGACTTAGTGTAACCAAACCTGAGACTGGACTGATTCAGGGTCAGCAATGTCCTCAACTTGCCCAGTGATGACATCAGTTAAAGGATGAAAGCGGGATGTAATAGGAGCGTGTGGTATTCCCTAATGACAATGACACAAAGAGATGCTGTCAAAGCTGATCTTGGGTCTCTTTCATGTCCTGTGTTTTATGTTATTTTTAAGTGTACTCAAATAAATCCTGCACTCAATTAAATCAATTTGGATTTTAATTGACTGCGCTGTTTCTGCGCTTGCAAGACCCAAGTTAGATGATACTTTAACTGATAAATCCGACACGTGCTGTTTCTTTTATATCTGTACCGTGGCATCAAATTGAAATTTGGATTATTTGATTAACCTGACCTTTTCAGATGAATTTTTAAAGAAGATTACGAGGGTTTGTACAGTTGCTTGGCCACGCAAAAAGAGTGTCAATATAATGATGGACCCCTATTATCGAATTGCTTTATATCAGTCCAATTAGACCTTCTTTTGAAACTAGAGGTGTTGCTCTTTCTCTGTCCCATTAATCTACTCCCTATAGCTGCTTGTCTTGTGCAGCCTCAGGTACCCCAGGTACACCCCAGACAGGGACAGAGGCAATTTAGAGTCTCCAACAAACCTAACCTGCAACAAGAGAACACCAACATAGTCACGGGGAGAACAAGTGCCAACTCCTGTTCCCCACTGGTATGGCTATTTAAATCAGTTTAGAGTAGGTTCAATTCTAATGCGAAATATTTAGAATTTTTTGAAAAAGCCATTCATTCTCGTTAGAGTAAGAGGAACTGGTGCTGTGAGGATAGCATTCCGGTGCACGGTACTAAACTCCTTTAAAACGAACTCACAGAACTGATTTTGTCATACAGAATTTATGATCATTTGGGGCCTGCAAAATAAAATATGTAGAGAGGGAGGAGAAGCTCTGACTGTATCTACAGTTGGGCATTTACGTGCCAGTTGTGCCACTGGTACTGCAGCTAGTTAAATTTAGTATTTTTAGAACTGCTGTAAATAGTCTCTGCGTTGGTATATGCGAGTGTGTGTGGGAGCTGGTGACTTTCTGATGCGTTGTTTGCTACACCCCCCCCCCCCACACACACACACACATTGCTTCGACATTTTTCAATAAAAACATTAAAAATGAAAGTTTTCATAACAGCTATATTATTAACGTAATTTTTCCCTCCCTCAAACTCTGAGGTAATGCAGAGCAAAGAGGGATTTTATGAGTACTTAACACTAATGTTGTACTAATGCTGCAGTCATGAGCTCATGTTCTGAGCACCCCACCTTTCACACTCAGTGCACATATATCTCACTTTCTCTTACTCCCTCTGCACTGTTGAAGGTGTTGAACTTTGTTCCAACCTTGGGTTATATAGTTTTCAGGCAATGATATACTGTAAATTCATATACCGTTGATTTTTTTGTTGTTATTCAAACGGTAAAAAAATATTTTCTGTTGCCTTTAAAAATTAGTTGCTGCTGTTTCAGATGTAACATATGCTTTATTTGCCTTCATTTTTATGCGAAAACTGTAATTTTAAGATCTGCTTGCTTTTTAAATTCTTCTCAGCATGCTGCAGTTTCTGTCCTTTTATATATTTCTCTCCTGCCATCTGCTTTCCATTCCATTTGTCAACTTGTTTTTCTTCCTTCTCCACCTTTCCTCACTCCTTCAGTGTTATTCTCCAAAATGTCTCATGCAACTTTGGTCTATTCTCTGCCTCTGTCCATACAGTTTGAAATCCGCAGTGCCAAAAGACACTCTTCCTCGCACACTCATGGGTATTTATCACTCCAAATGACCACCTTCCTCCTTTTATTCATTAAAACCTTGTATAATGATAGATATCTGGATTTCAAAGGTTACAGTAGGCACATAAACCAGAGGTACCTCATGTCATTCATTCATTCGTTCTTCACCAAACCTGTGCCTGTTTACCCGATGAATGTCACTTTTGGAAAGAACAGCAATCTAGAAAACTCAAAATCGAATAAATTCATGGTTTAGAGTTTGATATCAACTCTCAGCATCAACTTGAACTTCAACTTTCATCTTTAACTTGATCTTCCCCATGGGGAAATTTGTCTTGCAGCCAGCGCAAACACAGAACACACAAAAACCTGAAGATAAGACATAAAAAAAACCCCATTTAAAACATGAAAAATATACGTGAAACATACAATATACTAAAATTCCACTATCATATGGAGGACTGATCATCAGCTCACTCAACTGGAGCATTTATCAATCTGACGGCATAAATCCTGTTTCAGAAAAAAAAAGGTGAAATACAAGCCATGGTATCAAACCTTAAAGATTCTATGTTTGAGATTCAGAAAACGCTTGTTATCAATGACACACGTGGCCGTTTAGTGAAATGCAGTCAGCGTCCTGCTGCGTTCTCACGCGTTCTCACGCTACAGGGGTCGGCGAAGAGTCATCTTCCTGGGCATCTGCCGAAACAGTGACATGGCACGCTGGAGCCTGAATGCAATTTCACCAGCGTCATGTCGACAGACGAGGTAACTAAAGTTACGCCGCTATTATAGTAGGTTGACTATGAACAATATCTGAGACTCCTGACTACATCTGGCATCTCCAGTGCTGGCAAAGGGCCAGAACAAAGGTTGGAGATAGGGCTGGCTATGCAAAACCGTAGTTTGCATGACGCGTTTTCTCGAAAGATGGGATTTATCGAGCAAAATATCATAATCAGCTTGCTGGCCAGCATTTTGTTAGCTAGTGACACTGAACATGGAGCATAAAAGTCGCATCCTTGGGATTTTCCTTTATGTAAAAATCAGCACATGGCCTGTTATAGGCAACCGAGAAAGTTGAGGAAGGTCTCAACATTCATCTCAAGTCCCATTACAATTAATTAATTGCTTTACATTCTTATATATAATATATTTAAATACCAACATAACAGTGTCATTGACAAACAGAACTATCGAAAGTATCTGAAGTCGTCATTGAATTCTTGGTCAGATCTTTGTGCCAAACCTAGTTAAATTTAATTTATAATTAGGCAGGTCTCTTGATTGTTTCAACATTTAACAGTGACACATAGTTGTTTTTTTTTTGGTATATTTTGATAAATGAATAAACATCTCTGTTGGAAAACCTAAATATAGTAATGTTTTGAAACTGGTACTGAAAGGTTTTAGTGCTGCTTTTGAAATGATACCCAGCCCTGGTGATATTATGTGAGTAACTTAAGTACTTAAATACTGTTAAGTGAGTAAGACTCAATCTTAAAAATGTTCCCAGTTTAGGCCAAACTTATTCTGGTCAACAGAAGATTCTTAGCCAGGTTGTAATCCGATGCTCATATATCCTTGTGCAGCGTGTCACCAGCAACAAGCTGAGGATTTATAGCATCTTCTCTCATTTTTAACAAAACAAAGACCGACAGTTCAATGCATTTTTCTAATTTTTTGAGTTAACTCTGAATATTCAGGACTGCATGACCTGTCAAAAACATACCAGAAGAAACAGAATGTTTGCTGAGTAGTAAATTTCTCTATATCTCTTGTTTGTCAAGACGTTTTTCGTCCACCCGTGAATCAGAGTTCGAATGAAAGTTATCATCTCTGCTCAACAGTCTGTATTTATTGGCTGAGAGCACACAGGTTTTCAGTTCAGGGATTCCACAGAATTATGACTTACTGCCTATTACTCTGCCCACGCACGCTTGTGAGTTCACACACGATAGAATATGAACTTAGATGAAGTCACACGCAAGCACATGCAGAGAGCCATTAATTTTTATACTGTTTACCATTCCTGCAAAAGCCTAATCAGTTGATTTACAGGGTCCCTCACCCTGTATGTATTTCAGCAATCTCATTTTATATTACACTCAGGTTTCTTTTGCATTTAACTTTGTTTTTATGGGCCAATTTAGTTCATTGAGCTGCTCCCTGTTAAAGTCTCAACATGCGTTGTACCGTAGGTCCAAACAAGTAAAGCTTGTTTTAATAAAATTTTTTTCTTTCCATTCTGATAACAAAAGAACCACTAAAAAGCCTGTATTTGGATTAATGTTAGTTAGTTCTTTTTTTATTTTGTAACATCTAATCAATAAAATATACACTTTATTGATTAGATGTTACAAAAATAAATGCCATGACTTTTGGAATTGCTGGATAGATAGAAGGATAAATGCATTAAACACTTGATGAAAAAATCAATAAATAATTAAAGTAGGGAAGGTGTAAAGGGACACTGGTAAAACGGTGACTTAAAATTGCAGGAAAAATAGCATTTATGTTGAAGTTATTTTACATCCTCAGATATTTCGGTGCTGCTGGAGTTAGTTGAAAAACTGCTTGAGTTATTGTAGGTACTTGTGGGAAATTTGTTTGATAGTTTTCATTAGCCTGATGATATACAAAGGTACAAACCTTTATTGTGATTGAATAAGAATTTCCTCCAGTTTTTCTCTCAAACCTCAATTATAAATAATCAGATCTAACTGATATTTAGAAATATAAAAAATCTCCGCATGACTTCAGAGCAAATATTTAATCAGTTGATTTGAGCAGCTGTTTTCTGAGGTTCATATCAGATACTTTTCCATTGTTTGTTTTATGTTTTTTTCTATCTCTCTTTGACTTTTTGACTCCTCATTTTAGTAATTGACTTTTTTTTAAACTTTCGCTTGATCTTGAGACAAGAATGCTCTAATTTTTAATTGGCCGTTGATAACTGATGTCCATGTTTGGTTTCCTGTCCTGGCACCGTGTTTCTCCCCTTGCTCAGCTCTACAAGTAATGACTGCACTTTGGTGAGTTATTGATCGGGATTAAAGAACAAAAAAAAAAAAAAAAAATTCCAACACAGGATTAAAAAAAAGTATTGCTCTTAAATTTCTTTATGACCGAAAATTTAGCAAAGTAGAGGAAAACTTGATGATGTGAATGTTCAGTGTATGTGTGTGGTCTCCTTCTGCAAAAGGCTTTGGGTAATGTCCAGTGCCCTCTGTATTAAAGAACTGACAGAAATTTGCAAACACAAGTCATTTATAAATGAATCCAGTTCTGTGAAGAAAGGTTACAACGGACACACAACCTTATTGCATTTCATTGCCTTAATAAAAGTTGTGACCCTGCAGCCCGATGTATTGGCTACATCCTCATTTTCGCACCCTCATGAAAAGCTTTTTATTAAGTTCGACAACATGCTTCCTTCATTTTTATTAAAGACCTTCTTTCATAATCAACTGTGAGGGTGTTTTTCAGGAATGCAATCCCAAAAATGATGAAATGTCCGTGACATAGTAAAATGATGGAAAAAACCCACCCTCGTCTGGATAGTCGACGCAGCGAGGTTGGAAATGCACTTTTTTCACTGACCTTTTTTACGCTGGACCCGCCTGTACACATACGTTTGTGTACTTTTGGATGGGATCTGTTACTGGTTGTTGTGAGGAACATGACCGCCCCTGCCCAGAGCCCTGATCTCAGCCACATTCAGTACGATCCGGCTGACTTGGATTGCCGACTACTAGCTCGGCCTTATCACCCAGCATCGATGCCCTGCCTCGGTAATGCTCCTGTGCCTGAATGAGGACAGATACCCCGCAGTCAGATGCCAAAATATTGTGGAAAGCTCGCCCAGAAAAGTGGAAGCCGTTACAGCAGAATATTAATGCATAATAATCTAGTAGCATATGTCTCTGGAATGAAATATTCAGCTATCACACATGGGTGTAATTAGTGTGTGGTTAGATGCTGGCAGTTCATACTTTTCTCAGCATGGTGTGGGGAGGCATAGTTTCTGTGTGTTTGTTTGTTTACTTCTTATCTATATGAAAGCCTCCTTTGTACTGGTAACTCACAGAAAACAACAGGAAACCCATGAATGATACGATGCTGCGTGGCCCTAATCTCTTTTTCCACCTCTGCAACTCATCTTTGCACACAATCACATACACAAACAAACACACACGCACAATACGGCTGCCTTTCATACTCACACTGAAACACACAGTCAACAAAGACTTTCTCACTTTCCCCCCGTCTGCCTCACTTGTGAACGCCCACACAAAAACCCTGCTCTGTGGTAAGATGAACATCTCCTGTCTGATATCATTCCTATAGAGATCGGCTTCCTTAACGCCACACCTCGCACAATAGGACTCCTGTCTGTGCCTGTGATTGGCCATCTCTACAGTGATAGTTGCCCAGCAACCGCCTTAAAAAACATCCTTTTTTTCCCTGATGGCAAGGTGTCATGACCCCTAAGATACAGTAGCATGCGTCTGCACGAGCAAAAAAACGTGTTGTGGGCGCACCAACGAAAAGGTGGCGAAAGACAAAAGCTCATGGAGGCAGTGAAAATCACAAATTGAGGGAAATGTAACACCTATGCCGCCGACCATGTCTCCCAGAAATCAAATTTATAAATGCCTAACCCACGACAGCAAACATGTTTTGTAGGAAATGTACTTGCAACTGGATCATGTTTTCTATTAACATATTAGTTTACATATTTGGCTAGTTGCAATATCGATATTGGCTGTATTTGTTTGACGTCAATCTGAACATGCAGTCAAATATCCACTGGCAGCGACAACAACTTTATTCAGCTTTTTTCCCTTGTTATGTTTAGACATCTGGTTTATCATGGAAAAAGTTCATGTGGCATTAGAAACCATGTGCTTATTTATGTTTAACCAGAATCACAAATCTTTCCCTAAACTTCACTGGTGTTTCTGTTAACCACAGATGGGACTGAGGATATAACCAGGCTCCAGTGTGACAGTCATGCCCTTTGTGCCCCTGCCATGAACCCCAATCGCCTCCTTTGCAAATCCAGTGGTGCTTATTAATGTGAAGCTAGATTTAAAAAAAAAAAAAAAAAAGTTCAACATAATCCAGCCAGCAACTACGTGTCCAACAGAACATATTTACAGTTAGTGGTATATTATTGTAATTTCTGGGAGACCAGTTTACATTGGTTGCGTTGAATTTCTGTAAAAAGAAAAAGAACAGACTTCTCATGACAGTCTAAGCACAGGAGCTTCGAAAAAGATGATCACACAATATTTAGAGGGGCAGTATGACTGTGAAGATTGAAAAACCACGACAGTGGAAAGAATTAATTCAGGCATCCAAAGCTATAAAAGATGCACTTTTCTGTTCATCAGTGGCTAAGAGGAGCAACCATGTTAGAAAAATAAATGTCTCTTTGGTAAAAAGCAAATACAATCACATTTTATACAGAAACTTAAGTAGTCAACTATGACTCCAATGAGTATTTTGCTAAGAAACAGCTAACCAGTGAAGTAAAAACTCTGCAAATGGAAATGGTAATCTGAACTTTAAGAATATACAGAAAATTCTTTTTTGGACAGATCCAACTTTGGATTATATAAGCAATGAAGGTGCACAAAAAATAGCGCCTACTATACATTTCCAGAAGAAAAACTGATTAAGTAAGTGGAGGACAGCGCTACAGTGTGAGACAACACTGTGTACAAAAAGCACTTTGTAGATGAATTCACTCTTTGTGGGGGCTTAAAAGGCGATGCACATGTATACACATGCATTCATTGCATGCTCAAAAACATGAGGAAGAAACACACACACATCTAGAGAGATGGAGCGGACAGACAGATAAAGAAACAGAGACAAAGAAAAGGTTACTGATAGCTCACATGTGAAAATTCAAAATCACACACACCTTGGTGTGTGTGCGTTGGTGTTTCCAGGGCTACTGCTCTTTGATCCCAAATGTGGCATCTTTGTTTACACCTGGGACCGAAGATTGTAACGGCGGTTACAGTGAGCAGTGGGGTCAACTACTTCTTTTTGATAATTTAACATGTTCTTCCCTCTTGATTTATTTTCATGAGAGCTGAGAGTATTGCCTGATATAGATAAACACGTTGACGAATGCTGGCGGTGGCATCATCGGCCCGAACCTTGAATCGAGACACACCTCGCCCTCATCTTCCTCCCTTCCAGGTCCAAACTCTGAACTCGAAGTCAAGTCCATCTCGGCCTTGGGGGCCTTAACCTTGTCCTGTTCAAAATCACAATATCATGAGCAAAATATTAAATATTGCCACAAATATATTCTTATCTTTTCAAATCAGATTTCTCCAGATGCTGTTTAAAATGTTTTCCCATCCTGCCAAGTATGATTATTAATCAAAATTCTTTTGTTGACACACTTTTAATGAGAAGAGGTAAAGTAGGCAAAATTACATCCCTGGTTCATGGTGGAAAATACTCCGAGTACTGTTAGAAGTCCTCTCTCATAGCAACGTCCACTAGGTGTTAAGCTTTATATTTCACATAAAGAAAATAATTTGAAACCACCACCAAAAAGAAAAAAAAAAAAAAAAATCGAACCAGCATAACTCTTGTTTTTGGCCCCATGGATGGAAAGTCGTGTGCAGTGAGCGGGAACAGTTTGGCTTTCGCTTGACTCCGAGAAGCTCCAGACCTGCACACTCTGAAAGATTTGTGATAAATGGTCACGACAACAAAAGTCGCATGCCTGCAGAAGAACAACAAGAGAGGTAAACGCTCCACAGTTCATGGAACATCTGCTTTATTTTCCAGAGTTTGTCTGGATGCGCCCGACTACAGAAAGGCACTGGGAACCCTTAAAGTACAGTGTGTGCACGGCCTCCGACTGAAAAGACTCAGGCCTTCTGCCTCAGACGTCTTCTCATTTCTCCACACGTTTCCCCTCCGAAACGTGTATATGTGAGGAATCTTGCAGCAACGGTTTCCGAGACTCTCGATTGATATTAGATATGAAACTGGTTGATTTATTTTTAATGTTTTCAACAAAATATTTATCTACAAAGGTTGCAGGCAGCAGCGTGAAGCTTTTCATGGCCCAGTTTTAGTTCACTCAAGTTCTTTTTTCTCTATTTCACAGGACCGGGTTTCATAATTGACTGATTTTGTTATATTTCATAATCATGTTTCTTTTCTCACCCTATTTCATCTTTCTTCTCATTTTCTTCTCCTCCTCCTTCCCCTCTTTGACTTTCTTTGACTGTATTCATCTTTTTTACGTGAGACCAAGGATGGCGTATAAATAGCACGTCACCTTTGTCAAATCTACGAGTTTTCAACTTTTGGCACGTCATTTAATTAGGGCTATGGGTTTGTCAGTGGAAAAATATCGTGCCACGAAATGACAAACCAAAAGCAAAAAAAACCCCCAAAACCCTAAAAACAAATCTGTTGACTGTGACTTACCAAACTGACGTGCTATTCATACGCCACTTGGTGATACCAGACTGTTTCTTTGCTTCCTTTTTTTCTTTCCATTCTTCTTCGCTTTCTTTTCTTTTACATCGTTGCCATCCATTCAGTCGATTTATTTTACTCCATTGTGTATTTTCTATATCTTCTGTGTATTCACAGCGTGAACATATGCATGAGGTCACCTTATTCACATGTCCCGCTTTTACTCGGATTGCATCATCGATTTTTTCATTTTCACGTTCATCATATTTCACCCAGTCATGCCACTAGTTTGGCTGCTTTGATCATGTTTTGATGATGTTTTATGTTCTTTACTAAATTAATTTATTATGGCTCACCAGCTTGTTTATTCCCGCTGCTTCGTTAGACTTCAGAGTAACTGCTGTTGTGGCAGTGCTGGCAGCCATGCAATTAAACTACTTCTTAATGTGAATTTTAATGGAGAGTACTTCAAGAGCCATTTGTTTATATTACCTCAACTCTGACAAAGCATGAACTTGGTCTGCAAGATTTCCGTAACTAATTAGATTAAATGTTACCCCTGCTGATACATTTTTGGATAAGCAGAGCCTCCAGGGAAAAAGGATGACATTCACTTGGATATATGTTATTTGTGTTTCTCTAATTGGGAGTAAATCTGGTCAAAATCTGGTGTATCCATTCTGCCTCTTTAACTATGAGTACTTACATCTGTGTGTAATCTGTTAGATTTTCTTTGATGGCAATAATCAGTGGGAAGCAATGAAACCAGAGATTTCACCTTTTTGAGCCTGGATCTGATGATTCTGATTATTCTTTTTAACATTTATTCTTTATTTCTGCTTTGTGTTTTTGTCAAAGAGAAAAATTGACATAGTCTTAAACAGCACACAGCAGAAAAAAAATACCCTGTGGATAAAATGAGAGAAAGATAAAAGGAAAAATAAAGGAAATGAGCTGGTGTGTTTCATGAATTCCTGTTGCTCTACATCAGTTAATTAACAATATCTGGAACGAGTCTTATTCTTTCTTTGATGGCGGTGATCAGTCACACCTTATGAAAACACGGAGAAAAAAGCAAATGGAACGGGGAGAAAGAATAAAACATGCAACTCCTGTTTGTGGAAGTAATTTGAATATACATGTGGAGCAGGTCTCCTTGTTTATGCACCTGCAGCTGCTCATACATTTAATCATTTCATGTTTTACGTGCCTTATGTTAAACATATACACACACGTGGTCGTGCATTTACATGTTTTTCGCCCACAAACACAATCTCTTTCTCTGATCCCCTGTCTGTGTGTTCAGTCATTTTCTTCAGTACTTTCTTTTTAAGAGAGCTCAGACATATGGAATATATCCTCCCTCTCTTCCTTTTCCCTTGTACCAGCATCTGCATTCACGGTTTGCCTTTCTACCTTACTCAAGTATTTTCATGTCAAATGCTAATTTCACTTGTTTGTTTGTTTCCTCTTCATTTTCCCTGCAGACTTTGTTACAGCGAAGACCCACTCGGAGAGAACAAATCAACAATGCAACGTCGACTCCATCACTCCTCGCTTGCCGCTATGGGCATGTCAAACATTGCATAAATAACCGGCCGACAACTTTTTCCCTATCAATTTGCATGGCTCTGTGAACAGCAGCACTTCATTTTGGTTGGTACTTGTAACATTGGAGGCAAGTGACATACCAAAGAGGGATCCCTTGAACAGGATCCTCTCCTCCACGGACATTTTTTCTCCCTCAGTTTTACGTCAAATCATCAAGGAGCTTACATGTGATATTCATACACGTTTGCACCAAGTTAAGTCCCCTCCCTTTTTCTGTATTTTAGGTCAGTCCTGTGATACTTGGTGGTATCCCACAATGCCTCTGGAAGCAAACAGCTTGCGATCCCTGGTAAAAATTGAATCGGGGGAAGCTTTCTCCAAAAATTCATGCTCAGTTTACCAACCTGGATAGTCTGTGATGAATTTGTAATTGGAGAAGAACTAGAGAAGTAAACACTCACTTTTAAAAAAAAAAAAAATCTTTCTTTCTGGTTGCCTGATCCCGTCTTTTGAGAACACCAGACTGATTAGCCCTGCTTTTATTCTTAGGCCGACATGAGGGGTGTATTTTTAAATATCCGTTGGCCTCCCCTTTCCATTTGGGGAAGTGTAGATTTGGAAAGAGAATCTCTGTTGGGTAAAAAAGGTCTCCCTCCATCCCAGACTCCATGTGGCCTCAGCTAACCTCTCAACTAGACCCACCACAAACAAACTGAACAATTACAATCTGCTCCCAAATGATATGTAAAGTTACTGGAATTTTGAAAGTCAGCATGTTCCCCACCAACTGACCCAGAAAGGTGTGTGTGTGCGTGTGTGTATGTGTATGTGTGTGTGCGTGCGTGTGCGTGTGTGTGTGTGTGTGTGTGTGTGTGTGTGTGTGTGTGTGTGTGTGTGTGTGTGTGTGTGTGTGTGCGTGCGTGTGTGTGCGTGCGTGCGTGCGTGCGTGTGTGTGTGTGTGTGTGTGTGTGGGGGGGGGGGCTGTAACTTCTCTAATTATGTTTGTCGTCCTGTCATGAATATGATCAGTCCTTTCACTTTCCAGATCGTTGCTGAGGTGCTAATATAAACGAACCACCCTAATATCTAAGAGTGATAGAGTAACCATTGGCTGGGTGGTCAGGAAACTCCCCGTAGGAGGTATCAGATGTTTGATAAATGGAGCAGAAATCCTTTTTTGTGTCTGGTTATTTCATCTCGTTACCTCCCGGTGGAAGTTACAGTATTAAACGATCTCTCTTTTGTATCCTTTTCCTCCATATGCCTGCATTTCCCTGTTCTCACCTTTCGTCTTTCTGGATGTATGTGCCCCAAACGTCTCGTATAATACTGCTTTTAAAATGGCAGGCCTCACAGTTTTTCCCCATTGTATTCCTTTCGTTGGCTCACATGTCTTGCTTTGTTATGCCTATCACTGCCAATCAGATTGCAGACTGCAGAGCAAATAACTGGCGTGAATAATTTTGGTAGTGCTTTGCACAGTTTCGCAGAGTTACTGGTGAACATCAGTGGCTGACAACCCTTCATCAGTGCTTTTGTTGTAACCTATCATCTTCAATATGCTTTTAAGAAAATATCGTTACGCGCTAAGTATATTATTGAGGTAAATACTGGAGTGACAGTGTCTCGGTAGAGCTGTTTGGTTTCACAACTCTTGGATCATGGCTCGGTTTGTACTCAAAATAATATTTTCCTGGCTACTTTGATTCCTTTAAAAATGGCTCGCATGAGTCTCACAGTTTGTAATTCATTCTTATATCTTTGCAGTGAATCGCCCCTTTACTCTTTCACTGACCATCTGCCTAGCTGGCCGGTAAGTAGTTACACTTCCTATTCCTATTTTTTCACCGTCTCGTTTACAGATTTGGCATCACCGAAGCCACGTGGCTTAAACATAGAGATCCTCTGCCAGCGACCTAAAACAAAAGATTTAGGTTTCTCCATCACTATGGTAAATTTATTTATCAAGGATTTTGGCCAACTTCAGGGCCTGTGGAGGTCGTCATTTCCATTTACTGTTTCATAATTTGGACCTTCTGAAGCCCTGCTAGACTGTTATTATGACCACGGACAATAAAAATAAACTTGACAGACCGGTCACCAGCATAATTATCGTCAGTTAATTTGCATGTAATGTAAATACATGTATGCATTCATACGGCATTGTTTATGCTGAAAACATGTGTTAGTGGTTATTGCATATAGGATTTTCGGTCAATAAGATAAATTACAAGATGCTGTTCAGCACCAACTTCAACAGTGACCTCTTAAATGTGCTGTGGAGCTCCACAAGCCTCACTTGTTCCTAAGGGCCCATGTTCTATTGTGTTGCTCTCATGTTTTTGGCCATAATAGCATTGATTTATTTAGGTTTTTACTTTGTCCTCCACTAGTTAACACACTAACACACAGCGTGCTATCGACAGTGCTGGGAACATAGCCACAATTCCTTCACCTTGAAGAATAACGGAACCCAGAAAACAGAATCTACTGACATAAATCATACATCTGTGATCAGGACCAAAATCACAAAATCAAAAAGCAGAACAAAATAGGCAAAACATGATAAAATCAGAAAACACATCAAATATGGGTCCAGGGAGAGATATGTGTTTTCTTGTGTACATTACATGTGTATGAGTGTATGTCTGTGTGTGCGTTAGCAGGTGGTGTGCGTGGGCTTTCGATTTGACTTTCATTATCTAAAATGGATGCGGAGCAGAAACACAGCCCCCTTCCTATGTGGTCTGCATCACTCAACACATGAAAAATTAGACATAACCTTATGTCTCCATGCTGAGTGTGTGTGTGTGTGTGTGTTTGTGTGTGTGTGATGACATGGGAATGCAGGTTAAAATATGTTTTCTGTACTTGTGTTTGCATTTGTTTGCCTGTATTGTGGAGGTCGTAGCTTCCTTTGTGTGTTTGTGTTTGTTAAAGCTTTTCCTTTGCTATATTCAGAGAGATCCAAGTTGTTGATAAAGCCTAGAGACTGAGCCAGAAAATGAAAAAGAAAAGAAAAAGCTGCTGTTTTTTTTTTTTTTTTTTTTCTAATATCGGCTACGATGGAAACACCATTAGTCATCCAGACATCAGCTCACATTAAATCTTACTCTGGTAGAGGCAGGCAGAAGAGCCATCATTCTTGAAAAAACATTTTCCTGTACAAATGTTATGACAACCATGCCATTTTTCACATATTTTTAATACCGCAAAAGGTCTTAAATATTCCGTCTTGGGGAAGATAATCTGTTGGTCTGAGTTTTTGACTAAGTGCCAACATTTACAACAGTTTTGACCTTTCTTGCTGCAGTGTCTTGCTCCATCCTCTCTTTTCACCTTTCCAAGTCCTACGCTTCTTTCTCTTGCTCACCCTACTCTTCTCTTCTCTTTCGTCCCCCATTCTTCACCTCCACCTCCCTGATAGCCCTCTCCCTCACTTATTCCATCCTTCCATCTCTTTTCCTCTTCTTTTCTTCTATTCCCCCTACCTCTCCACATCATTTTCAACATCTTATTCTTTCTCTATCTTCTTGATTTCTCTTCCAGCTCTAGCGTCATCTCCACTGACTTCTTCCTGGCATGCTTCCTCACCTGAGCCGCCTTCTTCCCTCCCTCCATTTCCTGTCCTTAAATTTTTAAAAATTTCTTCTTACCTCCCCCTTATCCTCTTGTAAAGTCATAAAACTGCAAGCATTCGTTATTTATTGCAGGCCTCAGGAGACAAAAACAGGGAGGGCGTTGGAGGGAGAAAGGGGAAAGATTCAGGGAGAAAGTCAGAGAAAGAAACTTACCGAGAGATAAGCGAGGAGTTGAAATAGAGACGAAGGAGAGGATAAGTGGGAGAAGTGAGCATGTAGTTAAATTAGAGGGAGAAATAGGTGTTGTTGCAGGAGATGATGATTTCTCTTGAGATAGAAGGAAGAGATTTACTGTTAATCACATTACTGATATTTAGAGAACAATGAGATTAAATGTAGTAAGGATATTCTATTCAGAGAGAAAGATGAAAAAGATACACAAATGAAAAAACAAAAAAAAAAACCCCACAAAAAAATGGCGCAAAGGAACGAAACCAAAAGAGAGAAAAATGAAAATCTCCTTTTGATCCTCCCCAGGCTGCGGCAGCAGCCCCGGTGATCTCAGGACTTGATGGAGGACACTTCATGCGATTGGGGTAACATTAGCCTCTGCGACCTCCCAAAGCACTTAACAAGGAAATGACTGCCACACTCTGGGTAATTTGTGCCAATTAACCACCATGGCAACCACTGATGTCAGGGTATCAGCTGTCATTTGATCAGTACATGTTCATCATCCTGGGTAACGCTGAGAAACGTGAGAATTTACGTAAACACATGGACTCATAAAACTCGCAAGGAGACATAGCCGCAGTTACAGTGGACAAAAATAAGTAAAAAGCAAGTAGGATTTCTATGGCTTGTATATTACGTCAGAGAGTAACACAATGAACCTCTAAAGGAAACAAACCGAATATCTGCGGTACAACTTGGGTCTCATTTTCATAGTTTGGGCCACGGTTTCTATTTTTGTACGAAAGTTCAATGGGGCAAGAAACATGAGCAGACAAATGAGCAGACACATGAGGATGAAAGGGGCACTGATGAATGGAGGATGCAGCGGCTCAGCTGGCACAGCGGGTCGTCCGGGACCGGCGGTTTTATACTGGACTACCGGTCATGTGCAAAGTTCGACCTGCTAGTGGCAAGAGATGGATTATCACCACGGGGTCACACAACTCATTAGGATTCATAGTCTTCATGTCTGTGCAAAATTTCATAGCGACCCATCCAACGGTTTTGAGATATTTCAGTCTGGCTATAAACGTCTGACACCGCACCTAATGCTAATGACTGTCTAGATAATTAAAATGAAAAATGAGTAAACCAGTAGGGGCCCCATGACTATAAAATAACCTTAGTGCCTGCCTGAATTACTGTGATGACCATATATGATGGCCAAAACTATGAAAATAAGATACAGATTATAAAACTGGAATTCCCCTCGAAAGGTCCGTCTTAGTTGAAGTCATCCTCTCCAAAGAGTAACTCACCACGAGGCTGAAAAGCAGTGTTTTGCTGCCCTCTCTGTTTGAAAGTTTCAAACCTATTTTAACTCTGACCATACTCAACGAGACTGATGTCAGATCGGCTGGGTGTGGTCGGAGTTGCATCCATGGCTACACCCGAACGTAATGTCACAGGGTTCCTAGAGTACACCTCTTAAACACCGCAGCATAGTGAGAAGTCAAAGCACTGCATGGCAGCAAGATTTTCCTCATTAACATATTCCTTTGTTTTTTCAAGATTTAGGATGTATTATTCATTAGAACAAAGTTACTTGGTACAGTACTTCCATGCACAAACACATTGGAAATAACTGCCAGCCTGTATCAACTTCTAAAGTGCTCTTTAGGATTATCTTTTAGTTGCAGGGAAACTGCAAGGTTTATTCACACCTGAAGGAAAAAAAATAAATTGTAAGGCATAAAATAGGATCTGTTTAACTGTACATGAATCATGATACTGCCATTATTCAAACTGACAGCGAAATCCTCTTGAAACAGGTTGCTGCTGGTATCAAGGGACGTTACTGGCTCTTCCTCTCACTTTTCAAAACCCCTTCACATGCCACAGGAAGCAACAGGGTTTTATGTGAAAGGTGGTCTTAATTTTGAGAAAACAAAAAAGTTACAAGTAGCACCTTTAATATGCTCTGTGAGCGCCAGCTTAACACCATTGTTCTTACACAGTAAAGCCTACCCATGTGGTTTCTACCTGGAAGAAGGCCAACGCCATACTAGCTACGGAAATCTGGTTCTGGAAAGAATGAGGAATGCTCTCGCTTCTTTTAAGACTGCGATATCGAGATGAGCAAGGCAGGTATCACCCGGCTGCTCCGCCGGAGCTGAACGGTCCCTAGAAGAGGAGGACTGTGCTCGTGGCTGCGTAATACGGAGCTTGCAGAGAGGCTGCGTGCTCAGCAAACTTTCCCTGAATAAATAAAGGTTAAAGAGAAGGTCAAGATCCCCACGTTTCCACCGACGCACTGACTCATCTCTGCCGGGGTTGGTCATCCCTGTCAGTTCGTCTGGTGTCTGGTGGCAGGCCGGGAGGAGAGAGGGATGACAAGTCAGAATTTTTGGCCTACGTGTCCCGCTTCCCTTCCTCCTCATCCTCTGCTTCTGAGCTCTCCACGTGGTTTTTATTTTCTGTGCAAGCCGCAATGTCAAAAATCGCTACATCTTTGGAAGCCGATGATTGCAAAAATCTGTTTTTGCGTCTCTATTTTGTCCTGCTTTTCGGTTTCAGATCCACGACTGACAGATATTTATTTAATATTAAACAGGGGGGAAAAAGAGAGACCCCCTAAGGTATTTCCAGTCTGTTTTTATGTATCCCCTCTGTGCTTCTGTCTATAGTGGTGGAGGGGAAGTGGTTTCTGCAGTGTGGGCCATGAATGTTGGCTACAAACAACAGAGACAGATAATTACACTGTCAGACTAGGGAGATCCTCCTATTGTGCAATTTGTGTGTCTTCACGCAGATGCATCCATGCTATTGTGTTATTTATGTGGCTTGTAAGCGACGCAATTTGTCTGTGTTTACTTCTTATTAGAAACAATACTTTTCAGTCTGAAAAATCAGTCTGGCCGTTTTCAAAAGGAAATTTTTAACCTGCTCTTGACTCTGGCCGTTGTCGTGCTTCACACAGACATATTCACTGGCCAAATCCAAAAGTCTGGACCTGCCTGGGAGAACTTAGACTCCGAACCACACACTTGCTGAACCCAAGGGTGGGAGCCGGCCCTTGGAGGAAACGAGCAACTCCACGACGGCTCCCATGAGAATTTCTGGGGCTCGGTGTAAATTATGTGGCTTTTCAGCACGTGAAAGTCAGTGTTTGACCGTACTGGGTGGCACAATAACTTTCAGAAGACAGCTGCGAGGAAGACGACGTATGCTTCGTCGTAGCCCTTTGGGAGCAGTTTAATCACATGGAATTTAGTGGTTACACGTATTTTTGGAATCAAAAAGTAGTAACACTACATAGATGAATACTATAATAAAATCCAGAAAATATGATGTTTAAATGGTCAATAAATGACATAAATGTGGGAAAACCAGGAGGAAAGACACAATGACTAATGTCGTCTTCCCGCTGACAACTGCAATGAAAATGCCTTTGAGCCAAGCACTTTATAGTCCCAGGCTCGTGCAATGAGACTGTCTGCTGGCCAACAATGAACTGCAGAAATATGTGGGAAAATACTTGAATGTGATGCACAGGGTTGCTGTAAAGACCAAGCATACTTGACAGAAAATAGATGCTGCGCTGTTCATCATTCCAGTTTATATATTTAGCTGCAGTTTGCTCAGTTAGGGATCATAGGAAAGAAAAAGAAAAAGAAAAATGTGACTCATAATCTTTTATGATGACAAAAAGATCCTTTTCTTCTGCCCTTGAATTAATGTTTGTTAATACTGTACCCTGTGATAAAACATCTACCGAGTGGGTTTGCTCTCATTTTCATGCGTTTTTTTTTTTTCATTTCATTTTGATACTAATGATATTAAAGTCAAACAGTCAAGGTCGATTCTAGTTCAAAGAAAAATAGAATATGTACCAATACTAATCTTGAAAAGTCTCTACCAGTGAGACAGAGTTTAAAAGGCAAATAAATACTTCCACAATGCTGATTTAGTGACCTGTTTTATCACATGTTGCTGGAGTCTGGACTTATTTTAGTCACTGTTGGTGGGTTGCTTGACTTGTATGTCCCCTTATCATCGTGAGCACATCAGCCCAAAAGAAAAAAAAAAAAAGGATCAGCCTAAAAATATGAATATTTCATTCTGTTATTCTGTGTGCTGTCTTGGATTTTTCGATTATTCCTTAAGACCTAAAATATGTCATGGGCATCACAAGAACTCCTTTGGTGTGGGTGCTTGAATAACAAAAGCAGTGTTATTATTGTTATTCTGGCTAACAGGGTCAGCGACTTGTCTTGCTCAGGTCCTGGAATGGAAAAAGTTGAAAGACCTGATCTAAGCCACCAGTTGTGTATCTAACTCTCAGAAATGCAATCTTTCTGCCAAGCAGCCCTCGGTCACAAAGGTTTAACCATCCAGGCCTAAACAATGGTCTCCTGTCAGCTTGATCAAACACTGGTAGGAAAACACAGGGTGGGTGCTTTCAGGCCTCACACCCAGCACAGTTAGTGGGCACGCACACACACACACACAACACCAGGTACGCCTTGTGTCACTGATGTAAAAACGGCTTCACAGGTTTGCCTAATCTAGGGGCTCTGAGCTGTCAGGCACGTTTGTCCCACCGGTTATACAAAAAACTGGAAATTTCTTACCGCAGCTTTCTGGCATAAAGATGCATAAAAAAGCACTCTTCTCTTCTTCCTTGTCAAAACCTGGTGCCTAAATTACCCCTAATGCAACTCGACCGCCAACAGTTCAGACTGAGATTCAGTGGTGTTTTGCCAGATTCAGCTATTGTAGCCTCAAGCAGAGGCTTGGTAAAGCACGCTTCTTTCTAACTCAACACCCAGGTTTTTTTATTTATTTTTTTATTTTCATTTTCAAACTTGTGGTTTTCAGGCCCCAACGATCACTTGAGTCAGTTAATCCGATTTCGTGCAGCTCCCTCTGGAGCCGCAAAAAAGGTTTTATACAATTTTCTTCACATATGCAGTTGTACTCCCCAAGACCTGTGAACAGACTTTGATGTATAAAATCAGTGGGGTTCCTCTTAAATGTGAGTTAACATTCTGAATAAAAACAATAAAATCCATGTTTGTGAAAAATATTTTTGCAACTTCCAACAGCTTTCACTGAAACACAACCTCACTCTGACTCCTGACACGCATGCTTCAGGGACAGCAGCAGCACAAATAGTAGTCAGGCATCCTGGATTTCCATAGTCCAGTTACCCAAATTGCTTTGCACCACAAATGAAAATCTTGGTAGTGTCAATTAATGATGGGATCTGATAGAAAACGAATGTGTTGCCTGCACAAAGGATGTGAATGCGAGGAGAACTACGCAGATTGGGTCTGTTACGAAAAGGTCTCAAAAAAAGGTCTCAAAATAAATGCAATTACACACATTTGGTCTGTAGGCTATAATGGGTTGTAATGACATGTTATCTATATCTTGTATAAAATTTGTCAGGTTAGCATACTTTAGCAGATGGATGGCATTTCCTTGTTAGTCAGCTGCCCACGCGGTCCAGCTGGCGTCTTTCTCTCCCATCACTGCATCCTGTCGGTTGTTCTGCAGAACATGAGCACTGAAATTTTAATTCTGAGTGACACATTGAGTCCTGTTCTTTAGTGTCAGCCAACAATCTGAGCAACAAACTGTGACTGTCTAATTCACCGTGGCATGAACTCTTACACTTTCACTGAAAATGGTTACGCAACGATGTTCAAGGGGCTTTTGGTCCTCCACCAGTGTGGTTCATAAAAGAGAATAGCTGAAGTGTGAAAAATGAAATATGATTTAAAATAGTGTGATCCATCACGTTAGACAGTGATGTTCCTCTTTGAAGCCACAACTATTTCAACTTTTGAATATGGTCAGGTTTCTCTGGCTGACTGGCTGGTTTGGCAGTGCAGTACTTAAAATATGTGTTTTCTGTGCTGTTGCTTTGCTTTAAAGGAAGATTATATATAACGTTGGAAAGAAGAAACAACACACTCATGCACTTGCAAATAAAAATTGGATTTCTTAGACGCCTATAAATAGATTCCTATAGACCTATATTCAGCCTCAGTTGGTCTGGGCTGACCAGTGCCTTATGGTAGCCAATTTAAGCTAATGTAAGTAGACTTGAGACCTACATATAGTCCTCCATGTCAAACACATGTTCATTTCTTCATTTCTTTTTATTTTGACATGAAAGAACCTTAAAGGATAAGGATGGCAATATGTTAGAATTTTCTAAAAACATCAATCTGTCTCTCAATACTTTTTGCCTTTGTCTGTGGCTTTCAGCCTCATGCCCACTGTTTAATCAAGATGTAAATCTTTACAAACATGTCAGGATCAGTAATTTCCTAAAACATCTGGCAACGGGAGTTTTTCACAAATGTTGTAGCGCAAGTGTTGGGGACCATTCTTTGCAGCCACACACTGTACATGGTATCGCTCAAAAAAGCTACAGTGCCCATTTTCGGTGCAATGAAGGAAAATGTCACCCAGTGCGACGGCCTGGTTCCCTGGTGTCTATGAATAGTTTTTGGCCAAGAATGGAGGCCTTTGGCAAAGGAATAAGCTGTAATAGGCTTTGGAAACACAATACTTGTATTTGGGATCGATTTATTGGATCGTTTTGGGCTTTGCAATGGGATTTGTTGACAATGAGAAAAATACAGAATGTCACCAGACTTTGAAGAGCGTTGACTGACATGAAACCAAGCAAAAAACGGACTGTGGCTCCACTTCAAGTTACAGAGCCCGGTCCCATGTCAGAAGAAGCCCCCCCCCCTCCTATGCATTATCATCTGTGGTCATGAGGTCTTTGCCCGATTCATGTGCTATGCATGGCTCTGGCGCAGCTTATCTCGTGTATTTATCCAGCACTGATCCACTGTAGCTCTGCCTGGAAGCTGTAGCCTAGTCAGGAATTCAGAGTTGTGACAAGGTTTACGTTGGCCAAACTGCCTGAAACTGGAGCTGAGCGCTGCAATGCAGTCAAATAAATCATCTAAAGAGAGCGATGGCGCAGAGAAAGACAAACAAATAGCCTTTTACAAAACAGTGTTTCCAGCAATAGTTTTTTTGGCAAGAGACAGCAAGAGACAGAGTGAAAGAGAGAAGAGCAGAGTGAGGCACTGACACAGAGATAGGGTCCACACACACTAAATACAAGTCAGGTACTCTTTAAGTGAATTTATAGTTAAGGCTTTATTTGAAGATCACATTCCTCAGTGTCATTATGTGGTCGGCGGTTTCAATTATAGCCCTAAGCTATATAGCACCACCAAGTGAGACGGCCAATCCTCTATTGTGTTTAAACAATGCTCAATTTTCTAGGAATCATCAACTGACGGGGGGTTGAAGGGGAGAAAAAGACAAAGAGACACAACAACAGAGTGATGAAGAAGGAAATAGTAGGACAGATGAACCAGGAGGGGAAAAGAGACAGAGGAGAGAGGACGGGAGAGAGATTCAGAGGCTGATATGCTCCGTGAAAGTAATGAGGGAGCATTTTTGAGCGTCCATCAAACAGCAGGAGACAGAGGCACAGAGATATGAGACGGACTGAGAGTCGACGCATGGACTGAGAAGAAGGACGGGACACAGGAGAGGTCTGTGACAAGAGGAGGAGGAAGAAAAGGAGAGGTGAAGACAGACAGATTAGAAGGAAGGGAAAAAATAGAACTGTGAATGTTATTTAGCAGAACCCAGGAGGCTGTTGTAACAACAGCATGTCTGATTGGAACAAATTACACCTCTCTTTTCCAATCAGTTTCAGCATAAACGAATCTGTTCCCTGAGGTCTCCAGCCACTGAAGGCTCAATACTGGATTTGGAAATGATGCTCTCCCCCTTCTCAGCAGTTGGTGTCAACTCGTTGATGTGCACAAGCTCAGTGGCAAATAGTATGCGTCCGCAATGCCGCACTTCAGAGGGCCCACCGTGTCCTCTACACATTTACAATCTACCGAATCCTTTGGAAGGGAGTGTAATTGCAGCTTGATTTGTTTTTACTGGAGACCCATTCTTTCAATATGTGAAATGTAACATGCTTTTACTACACCAAAGTTGTGGGGAGGCGTTCGAGCGGATGGAGGTTTTTAAAAAACTACGGGCTCCGACCAGAGATCCTGGAATTCGTGTTGTTCTTCCCAGATGTTGTTAGTTTTAGGCTACTAAATGACCCTGTTAAGGTTTGGTATTGGCTAAATCTTAAAAAAAAAGCAAACAGACCCCATCTCGTGCTTCAAGTTTTCTTGAAGTACTTGACTCAAAACAATATGTATAAGCGAGACTACATTATTTTCCCCTAAACTTAACCGAGCGTTTTGAGTTGCAGAAACATATCCATAAAATATGTAGAACATCCAGTCTTGTGGTACAGTATCCCTTTGTAGAGACTACAGCATCATTCTACATTGTTCATACCACAGACGCGACTGAGGGCATGGATTCCGGTCTCTTCTGTGACAACCGTGCGTTTTGTGCACCTGCCATCCACCAAAGCCACATCCCAGTAAATCTTTTATTTTTAATCAAGGGAAGGACATTTTTTTTAAAGTAATGTTCTTCAGCTGCTGTCATCCCAAGTGGTTAAAGGGCCATACACATATTCTTTTGTTTTACCATTTTATCTACAAAGATTAACTTGATATAATCACAAAGATCTAACAGTTGATTACTGAAAAGCAAGCATTTATGAGCTGTTCTTTTAGCTTGTTGGGCCTAAAGAACAGGCAAGACAAGATTATTACCGTTATACCAATGGAAAAAAAGGATAATGTTGCTTTTTTCAGTTGATTTCATTGAAACGTTAGTTGGAGTTTGACAGCTGAATGACTCCTGAGTTTTGGAACCTCCTATGAAGAAACATCAGCAAGTGTTTTCTTAAAAAATTCCCCGCTGGAGATTGTCAGATTACAAAGTGAATTCCTTGCAAATACTCCGGTTCAAAAAAAAGCTGCTATATAGCGTCACTACATCCTGAGCAGTTTCATTCATGCCTTGTGGCTGCATAACGCCGTCCAGTTACCCCCCCCCCCCGCCCCCCAGTGTTTAAACAAAGGACGATTTTCTAGGAAACATCTACCAATGGAGGTCCGGAGAGACGGAGATAGATAGCCCGGCTGTTCCCAAACACATGGCTCAATCCACACCCAATTTGGAAGGGATTCGACTTTTTTGTATCGTTATAATCCAGCCGCAGTGCGCGTTGACCCATTTTAAATAAAGCAAGAGCCAGAAAAGGTAATGTGGTCACATAATTAAATAAATACAGCCAAGGGAAACAGTGAGCAGGTGTTCTCAGGTCATGAGTGGATACGTAGGGATGTAGATTGAACCCCTCCTGGTCATTGCTTGAAAATCTCTGAGTTGCAAACAATAAGTCTTAAATCAGGAGATTTGACTGTCTATTTTTTTTTTTGTTCACAAAATATCCAAACTAGGGCTTTTTGATATGAAAATTTGTGTGTGTGTGTGTGTGTGTGTGTGTGTGAGGGTGTATTTCATCTGTCCAGATGATAATATAATGTTACAGATTCCTTTCTGACTACAGAGACTAAGCATACATGTATCCAGGCTAATCTAAATGTATGATTATTTTGATTGAGACTAATTTCCCAATTACAGACTCACAGGGAGAGTCTCCCTCCATATTTTACTGATGTTATACTTCCTTTCTCTGTTTCTGTTTTGTTCTCGCCTCCTCATTAATCTTTTTCCTGACCTCAAAAGACCTATTTTTCTCTTCTCCCCCTCTGTACTTTGTTTGTCCCTGTTTAATTTTCTCTTTCTTTTCGACTCCTTCTCTGTGTATGGAGAACCAACCCTCAACCTCAACCTCAACCTCAGGAATCGCACACTCTTCACACTTTACTCAAGGGTCTCTTTCACACTCACACACACAGTCTTGCATTACGAGACCTCTCCGTTATTATTTTCTTCCTCCGTCAGCCTTCTGACAGGAGGAGATCAGAGGTTGTTGCACATATGATCCCTGATTGGCTCGTATCACGATATCTCTAACGAATGGGAATGACTTGAACAATCCAAGATGAAGGATCAGACTCTGTAGCTTACAGGTTAATCCTTTTTCCTTTTACGGGATCTTTGGGATGCCATGGAGGTTGAAATCCTTATTTTCCTACAGTGGAAGATTACAGCTGTTCATAATGATTTATTCCTGCTCTGTCATGTAAAAGTTCAGTAAAACCTCAGCAACCTTTTCTTCATAGCACTCACCAGTGTAGTTCTTGAAGAACAATGCAGGGATTAACGTTTTAATTGTAGCTTTCCTTAATTATACATGATCAAAAATAGAAATTGCTCTAACAAATACAGTAATGAGGGCTGTTTTTCTTTGAATTTTCTTTTTAGAGACAATGTACAGTTAACAATCAGAAAAGTTCATGGGTAGATTTGTTGTCACAACATCTGAATATCGGACAGATATGGCATTATCTCCAAACTATCATCATGCATTCATTTTTGTCACTCTCCCTTTCCAAAGGAGCAGTGTTTGAATCATTTAGCAAAGAGTTACTATGTGTTAAAGTATATGTGTGTGTGTGTATGTGTGTGTGTGTGTGTGTGTGTGTGTGTGTGTATAAAAAGCCCCCTCATTCATGTATATATTTTTTCTGGCACATTGTTTAGCTCGCAATTGACATCATCCAGAGCAGAAAAAGAGTTTTAAACTTAAAAAAGAAAAAGCGTTAAACTGTGTACATTCTACTCAATTCCATGTCATTATATGTGTGTAACCAATAAAAGTTAATAGAAAGTGTGATTAACTTGGTGTGCAGTAGTGCACCGACTGTGGTTGGAGTCTGACTGTGCTTCCACTGCTATAAACTCAATTCAAGGTCACGATCTGCAGACAACATTTAGAGGAATCTGGAGAGTCTGAGCAGTGACTGAAAGGAAGATTTATTTGGAATAGCCGATCTTTCATCTTAGAAACCGTTAATAGTCATTTAATCAAACAAATCATTTTTTTTCTGGATCACAGGCCTTAGTCATCGACTGGGAAATAATCGCGCAATCCCAAATTGTGCTGATGGCAATATTTTTTCCCTTTACTGAGCTATAACGCCCCTTTACCGAGTCTGGCATTCCTGTTGCTAACAGTTTATTATACACAGCATTGGTTCTATTTTACACAAACAGTACAGTATTTAAACTCTACGTTATAATAATGTGATAATAGCAACCGAATTCATATAGGTTTCAGTGCTCGTGGCGTCCAAATACTGTAAGTTAAAGCAAAACTCAAGTAGGTGAGTAACAAAAAAACATTTTATCCCGCAAGTGTTGCATTAAATTCAGTGTGTAAGCTGGGGTGGAAATGAGGCTTGCAAGAGCTTCAGCCTCCACTGTCACAGGAGACTACCATGGAGCCAGAGTGCATTTAGTGTTTCTTTTTTTTTTTTTTCAGCTTTCTTTTCACGCCATTTCTCCTCCTAACTCCAACCATTCCACCTTGGCTGCCGGCTACCAGAGAACAGAGGTCGTTAATTGTGCTCTAGATTGTAGGAACTCACTGCACACATGCACAGATGTAAGAACGGGGGGCATTCAAACACACACACACACAGACACACATGGCAGAATGATAGTAATTGAAATCCTAAATGTGTGGGTATCCAGGAGTGAACGCAGGAAGAGAGTCTTAAAACTCTGCTCTCCTGAGCATCCTAAAAAACTTTTATTGACTTTTATTGTGTGTTTGCCTATGTGTTGTTGTGTAATTGTGTGTGTGTGTGTGTGTGTGTGTGTGTGTGTGTGTGTGTGTGTGTGTGTGTGTGCGCACACATGTATACATGCAGACATGAATGTATTTCAAATTTTTTTCCCTGTGCAGTGTGTTTTGGCATTGTTGTCTGCCCATGACACCATTTGGTTGTAAAATATGTACCAGAAGGGCTTAGTATTGTTTGAGGGCTAAAGAGAATGTTTCCCTGAGGATCAGGGGATTGACTGAGGAGATTGACAGAGCGGCTAAATTACAGAGAGCGCAACACAGACCTCATTCTGGGGGGTGCAAAACCATTCTGAAAACAAATGATGTAGCAACATTTTGCATTTTATGAACCCGCAAGCTTATGGCTGAAGCCTCAAGGAAGTGGCCCATAGTTCATTTATTAGAATATGAAAAATATTTTTCCTACATGATGCCATCTCTTTCCATTTTCCATGAGGAAAACTTCCCCCCTCTAATCTCTTTCTCCAAAACAACAAAGATCTCTGAGTGCTATTCTGAGACAAATTAATCATATCTATACCAAATTTCCACGCGCATATGCAGGCAAATAAGGACACAACGAGCTATGCCTGAAGTTTTCACAGGTTTGCAGTTTCACACTCGCAAACACAGTGGGCTAAAATACTGTAGCTCCGCCGATCAGAGCTAACAGGCTTCAGCTCTCACGGGGAAGCCAGCCAATTAGAGAGACCGGTAATGGGGCCCATATGAGCAGGGGCTTCTGGGTAGCCCCAGCAGGTGTCGCGTTGATTATGATCTGACACTCCTGTTGGCTGCTAACTACAAGCATACCTGACACAGACAAGGGAATTCAATAACAATGAACTCTTGATGGATTTAGAAACTGGCTTCCACTTGTCCTCTCAGTAACATCTAATCATACACTTTGCAGATTTTGGGACCACCCAAGGCTTTGAAACAGAAGCCTTGTAAACAAAGTCCAAAATGCTTTGCATCTAGACTTTAACACGTGTTTTGCTTTCATATAAAAAGGCGATTAAAGTCACAGCGATTGAACGTGGAATCAAGGAAAATACTAAAAACGTCTTCTGTATCTAATACTTTGCATTTTAGTAGGTGCTTTAGCAGCCAGGTTGGGTTAAATAAGGATTAAAGCATCCTATTTTATTGTCAGTGTGAATTTTCGAATTCTGATTGTACTGTTATGTTACTGCATCCCACTTGGTCTCACGATGCCTTATATTCATCTCTTGAGTGGCTGTATATAATTGAACGTGCTGCCACAGTGCTTCCTTCCGCACCATCTCCCTGTTTACATTTTATGTCCTACATGGTGTCTATAAGCATTGGTCTCTCTGCCTTTAATGGAGGAGAAAACAAATGTGCTATCACTTTCGTGCAGCCACAGTGATAACATGCTCTGGAGTTTATTTGCAAGAATATGAATCGTGTGTTTTTTTGTTTTTGTTGTTTTTTTTTTTCCCCTGCACGGCTTTCTACATGCACTTTCCATTACACACAAGTCAAAGTAATTCGTTCCTAACCGGTGGTTTTTGCTACACATGAAACAAAGAAATAATGAGTTTTTGTTTAGTTCCATCTTTTGCTGCACTATTTCAAGTCCGTGTGCAGGGGTTTTTACTTCGTATGACCTTATCTTTAATCTGCAGATTATTTAAATATATTCAATCACAGTTATCACAGTTAAAATAAAAAAAAAAAATTATGTTTTTTTTTTTAATCCTTTTTTTTTACTTTTTCAAAACATCGATCTCAATTACAAATTAGACCCAATGAGATTTCTCTGAATATGTCTGGCAGCTGGAAGAGACACCACACTGTCAAAAGGGTTTTAGCGCTATGTAGCATGAAAGAGTTTCTGGGCCTCTTCTGTGGTTACCAATCCACAGATTATCAGATATGTCAATCTTAGTGAGTTATCTGTAAGCAGTGTTTTATGCAAAAGCACTATTACGTTCCCTGTGTTTCTCTTTGATATACTTTATGTTTGGACATGGAAATGCTATTAATTAGCAAAACAACAACCTGCTGCATTGTAAAGTCCTGAAAAAATCACTTTTGTGAAGGCTTTTCTGTAATGAGGACCATATGATGATGAGTGTAAATTAGCATGCACTGAATGTGCATGCATGTGTTGGTGGTGTTTTATCATCTTAGAGAGCTATATTTTCATTTTGTGCTGCCCTTTTTTTCTTTTTGCCTCCTCAGTAAATCATTGCAGAAAGCTCTCCTGAAACTCACACCTGAATCACGAGCATATGTTCATGTACAGTTTATCATCTATGACCATCAATTTATCGCTAGAATATTTGTTGACTGTACAGTTTTAATGAAAGAAAAAAAAAAATTACAAACTACAGTTACGTGTCGTTTTCCCCCCAACAGCCGCCCTCTCATATCCATCTATAGACAACTCTAATACATTTCAAATAGCCCTTATCACTAACCAAGGCCATATGATGCCACAGGGGGAGGCAAATTTCTACTGCCTGGTGGTTTCATCTGAGGGAAGTTTGTTAAAGTCATCTATCCATGACATGACAGTCAGACCTCTAGCTGTGGTCGAAATCAAACACCCCCATCTTATCTCCACTTAAAAGACCCCCTCCCCTAAACTTTTGGCTTTGATCCCGTTTGTTCTGAAGGGAAAGCAAAGGAGAAAGGTGAGGTGAACGGGAGGATGAGGGTACTAGATTTGGCTGAAAAAAAAGGAAAGTACGATTGCAATGTTAATAGAAACAAAAATGAACGGAAAGAGTCCATTGCCTATTGTTTTCTACTGTACATCCATGGTGACAGTGTGGTAAGTTTAGACGGTGCCAGTGTTGGACATTAACAGCTTGCACTCCCACAGATATGAAGACACTTGAGAAGGACACTAAACCTGATACCCCCACCCCATTAGAAATCAGCTGCTGGTTTTCGACCAGCAGCTAAATCCCTGGAATGCAAAGGTTAATGTCTGAGGCTCAACATGTACAGCATGGCATTTAAGTGCTTCTACTAAATTTTTGCTAAGAAACCTAAAAGCTTAAATAAATTCCTCTAAATTAATTTTGCTTTGTTATTTGGTGTTGTTGAGCATTTTTCTTATGTCTGTGCATAACTGCCTGAATAATTACTGTATGCTTCATGCTATATTAACAGTAGTTGGTCACTGTATAAGCATGATAATACAATCTGAAGTGAGCTAATATAGAAGATAATGCACTTTTTTTACCGTGGAAATGGCATTTCTTCACCTCCTCCTCTTCCATCTTTTTAGTGTGTCATCTCTGAGATTGTGAGATGTGAGATTTTAATGTCATTTGCTTGGAATCAAAGCGCCAGCTTCGTTTTAAACCCACCTCCAGCCGTCATACGGTGAGAAATCCAGCTTAGAAGGGATATATCTGCAGACAGAAGCCTCAATGGACTGAAATGTAATGCAGCAAAATTTTAAAGATGGGGTGGAATAACAGACATCTCTGCTCAGTGAGTTATGTAATTACAGTATATTCATATTCTAATATACCTACTTATAAGTGCAAAGAAATTTTAAAAGCCTGAATGTGTGGAAGTGTGGTACTCACTGAATTCTTATTAAAACCAAATGATCTATCCAGTGATTTAGTACTGAACTTCCATGAAGCTGTCAAGTTCCAAAGACTCTAGAGTCTACATTTGCCATATACTTAACCATTTCCCCTTATTGTTAGACTTCCACATGACCATAATTTTTCACATCCCATGCCACAGTTAATAACACAGACTTCCTTGTATAAATTTGTGGTCGTCAAGCCCGAGGTGAGATAACTCGACTGACATCATCAGGGTTATTTTTTTTTAGATGGTAGAAAGCTCGTCCAGAGCGACAGAAGCCATTATACCGTTGGTTTTACAGGCTTAGAAGTACTCCTCATGGCGATCAAAATCAGTGGAGTGCCCTTTTACGAGAACTGCTGGAATGCTTGAAATATCATAAATTGAGGATAGTCTGTAAATTTTAAATTAAGTGGCACGTTGGTCTGGTGTATAGCTGCATGGCAAGAGTTAGTGTTCTCTGATTTAGCTAACTGGTGGGTGAAATAATACTGAAATGAAACTGTTCTTCATTTTTATTGGGGTACTACAGGGCTTCCTTCAAGGACCTCTGATGGGTCCCCAGGCTCCACTCCAACAGTCGCTAAAGCAGAAGGATGAAACACATCCACCAGATGTGGCGGGAACACACTCTGCTGGCAGTGTTATCCATGCGGACGAATCTGACAGCCATGAAAAGGTCAATCCCGTGTGTTAGGTTATCAACACATTGAGTAGGATTGATGGTTTTGTTCTACCAGGATCTCTAGATTATACTGTAACTGAATACAGGTGGGATTTCAGGCAAAGACACATGTGACAGCAAGATAAACAAACGTTCAAATATAAAAATGTAGATCCACACACAGGCCGTAAAGGGTGAAGTGGCATTTAAAGCACGCACTCATGCACACACGCGCACGCGCACACACACACACACACACACACACACACAAACACTCACTTACCTTTGCTTTCACCCCACATCTGAAAGTAATTCTCGTTGTGTGTGTGTGTGTGTGTGTGTGTGTGTGTGTGTGTGTGTGTGTGTAAGTGCAGTGGGAGGCCTGCTGGATTCCAGGGCCACCCCCCCCCCCCCACCACCACCAGGATGGCGGAGCAAAAGGGGAAAGAAGGCGGGTAGTGGTAGTGGTGCTGGTTGGGAGGGTGGAGGTAGGTAAGCGTTTTGGGAAACGTGGGGGGAACGGCAATTAAAATCCCCTTTTCTCCGTCCTTTTGATGGAATTCCCGGCGGAGTTGACTTAAGGCGGAATTAATCACCAGCTCTCATCCCCCTGAAACCTACATCCCTCTTTCTTTTCTCCTCTTTCTCTCTCCTTCTTTCTTTCTTTCTTTCTTTCTTTCTTTACAAGAGTGTGTCATTTCCTCATTAATATCCTGGGAAAGGAAATCGAGGGCCCGGGCAAGGCAATGTAAACTTTTTTTCCCCCCCGTCTCTGCCCTAAGCTTAAATAATTCTACCAAATGTTTAGTTGAAACTGTAACGACTTGGGCTCCGTCCGTTCGCTTCAGGAAACTGATTAAAAGATTATCACTGAATCTGACCTCGATAGACCTTGGCAGCAAAGTTTACTGTGTCACTCTGAAGTTGATAATGATTTGTGTGTGTGACGGTGTGTATATATGTGACAATGACTTGTGTGCTCACACATGGGCATGAGCCAGCCCTCTGACTCTTTCCCTCATAGCCGAATGGCCTTGTTATCAATGTAACCCATGCATTGTATTACAACCCATAATTTAGTTTACATTGTGCCTGGGAAAGAAGTAAATTACATGGGTTTCTGCTTGAAATGAATAGCCAGCCGCTTCTCAGTTGAGACAAATGTCTTTGCTTTTGCTACTCGAGGCAGAATTTTCTGCTAACAGTGCTCTGAAACATATAATTTTGTCCCAAACTCCTGGCTTTTAAAAGCAAAGTACAGTGAAATCTAATAAGCCACTTTCTAAAGGGGTTTTCTCCTGCTCTGTCAAATGAATGCTCGTTATTTAGCTTTTCCCACTCGCTTTTGGATAACATATCTACTTTCTGCCCCTTTCGCACTCATTCTTCTCCATCTGTCTTTCACTCTCTCTCACTTAAACAAACATCCCAACAACCCTCAGGAAAACACTGTTTGGATGTGCACGCATTTCATCACTTCCATTAATTGAGTCTCTGACTCACAGACTTCTATTGATGTTTAATGGTATCAGTCATCTAGTTCTGGCATGAGAAGAAGAGACTCTGTTATTACGCAGCTTTAGTTTCTTAATAACTTGCACATTGAGAGAAAACATTTTCATTCCCGGAACACATAGGCGTTTAACATCTGACATTTCACATACATTATTCATGATCTCTGATATTCAATACTTAGCTTTTAATGTAAACATTTTCATATAATCTGAAACTGCTCAAAATTCTCTTGAGATATTCTTTTTAATATAGGTATAAACCATGAATCATACACAATTTGAGCCTTTTTGCCAGAGAAGATTTAAAGAGACTTTTCCAGGAGTGTCTGAATCATTAGGGGAATAAACTGATCATTTTCTGGGAAATGAGATCCAAAGATGAGACATTACTACGTAAAGACAAGCGCTTCCCTCCTGTGACCCCTTATTCAAACAAGTAAAATCCAAGTGTTTGTATCTGTCGGTATGTGTGTATGCACCACTCTCCTGATGTAGATTTGATAGACTTCTGATGGGAACTGGTAAATTGAAAACCTATAACGACACTCATTAGCATAGGAACAGGGTTTTTTTTAAACCCTAAACACGTAGTTCACGGACCCTTTTTTCATTCCTAACAAAAAAACCTTCACCTGTATGGTAGGACAGCATGTAAGCAGCCTGAGAGGCGATGGCCCGGACCAGAAAAAGAGGGCAAAGCACTTGATGCACTACTCGCTGCTGCTCCTTTGGTTTGATGTTTTGGGGGCAAAGAAACAACTGAAGGTGGCCTTAATAGGTTCATCAACATTTTTTGTCAACTAAGATCTACTCACATCTGGATTTTGGTGGCTGGACAACAAGAGAACAATGTTCGATAAGTGAATCAACCTCCAACTGTAAAAGTGAGGACCCAAATAATTGTGATGGGTCTGTGGCCTTCATTTAGCATCCCGAACCAGAAGTTGAAATTAACATTTTAAAATGTAATGGTCAGTTTACCATAAAATTAAATTAACTTCAAATGCCCCCATAGATTTTATGTTTTAAAAAAAAACTGTAAAAGCTTGTACACAACGGACGGCGCTCTGTTCCTTTTGAAACAAAGAGCGACTGTAGCTCCTTTTTTAACAAAAAAATGACTGTGGCTCAGTCTCACCACCAAAAAAAAAAAAAAAATAGAAAAATAAAAATGACATAGACAAACCCTGCAGATTCTGTCAATCTTCCAGCAATGATCTCTGTTTATGGTAGGCACACTAACATCCATGCAAAATTAAGTGTCTGCTGAGGCTCACTGTGGTTTTGACCTTTGGCACAAGGCTAACTCTGTCTCCCCCTTACTTCCCGTCTATATCCAATGTAAAATAGAGCAAAATCCCCCAAAAAGAATAACAAATTATTATGAAAGAGTGCTGCTGTATCCATACACCTCAAACTCTTTCAAGCTGCTCCAAATCCTTTAAATCTCCCGTCATGAGAAATCACTCCAAAATCTGCCTCACGCGCTGCCTCAATTGTCTCTCATTTACTTTCTCGAATGTGCTCTATCCTCCTCATCCCTCCATCCATCCCTTCAATCCATCCATCCATCCCTTCATCCATCTCTCAGGCATGTGTGTACGATCCCCTCAGACACTTAAACTCCAATCCTCCCTTTTCTTTCCTGCGGTGTTCTATTTTCTCATCTTTATTTCGCTGTACCTGATCACCGCTATCCCTCCTTCAATCTTCTTTATCCCCTCTTCCCCACTCTTTCCATCCCTCCATCCACACTTCCAATCCTACCTTAGCCTTTCTACCTCTGGCATTCAATCCTGTTCATTCCCTTGTTTTATCCTCAGGAAGCTGGACATTCTGTCCCTATTTTTTATCTGTCCGTCTGTCGAGTCGAATTTATTTCTAAAGCTTTACCAACAAAACCGTTTTGTGAAAATTTTTTTTTTTACCGACGAAAAAATGAGATGATTGTCATTCATCCATCCGTCCTTCCTTAAATCTCTCCATCCATCCGTTCATTCATCCATCCACGTCTCCTCATTGTTTCACACTAAATATTTCCCTGCCTCAATGATTGCAGGTGCTTTCCATTACATCCGCACACACATGCAGATATACAGTCATCGCGCACACACTTTGAAGTATGGGGCTTCATCAGATCCAAACCGCACGAGGGGAGATGGCGGATCAGAGATAAGCTAACAGCATGGAGCCGAGCTTGCTCACTTATGTGTGTGTCTTGCCATGGGAGCCTGACTCCTGGTGAGCTGGTGTTGCCTGTTCCCAGCAGGCTGGTTTCTTTGATGTTATGACTTCAGTGTCTCAGACTCGCCGGAGTTACGAAAAGAAAAGAAAAACAACAAAAAAACATGGGAAAATTACAGTACAGCTCATCCTATTCGATCAAAGCTCATTGAGTCTCACATTTTGAAACAGAAAAAGAGGTGAAGCTGAACGTCAGGATGCCTGATAAACCAGATATAATGCGAACCCTTTGTGTGATTTGATTTAAGTGTCTGGTGTCTCTAATGAAGGTCTAAATCATGAAGGCATCAGTATCTATCTGTCTAGAATTGAGTCTTTTTCTTTTTCATTTTTACAATGGCCTTCAGTTCCGGAGGAACCTGCACTGAACCGAAGTCCCCAAGGACAAGTCACAAGTCCTCAGGTCTCCAAATTCTGACCAAAGGATTTGATTATTCTTATTTCAAAGCTATGGTCAGACTGGTCTTTACATAGCTGAGTCTGAGTATCTTTTAAATGCTTAGGTTCAAGCTGTGTGACAACTCCAGGCGAACGCTTCATTATCCCGATTATTTTTCTGTCGTTCTGATATTTTAACAGGTTGAACAGTGGAGCTTTAAATGTTTCGCTGTCAAGTATCAGGTCAAGTCTCTAGGGCATCAAGTCGAAAGTACTTCAAGTCAAATATCGCAGCACTCATTTCTAAGTTTCTAAATCCTTTCTCTGACTCAACTCTTTCTCCGTCCAAGTCTGCGCAGCTGTGGCTCATTGATCATAATGTTCACATTCTGACATTTCCTTGGAGCAAGACAGTCATTTGCTCCTGATACCCAGAGCAGCTCCCTGTCTGGCAACTCAACCGCTGTATATGTGATTGGGCATGGATTAGCGAAAGGCACACAGTGACTCACCTTGGTATCAAAACGCTGTGTGCAGTAAATGACCAGAGTGTGCTGCAGACCGCGTGCCATGTACACGGGGCGGCGTACCCTGCAAAGCGCTATGCACAACATGTGTTGTATTTTGAGGTAAAAGTATCTGGGGTGAATCTGTCTGATAAATGTCTGGCGTAGCAGAGACTGACCCTGGAAATGCCCCATTCTCTTCTACAGAGACTGTTGGTGGTGGCCACAGTGGAACAGGGGTCACGTATAAAAAGCGTGCGCACACACACACACACACACACACACACACACACACACACACACACACACACACACACACACACACACACACAGCCCCAAACGCCTGGGAACTGCCCAGTTCAAGTGTAATCTTGTAGTGTTGACCATATGGCAGCCCCTGTGGAGCAGCTGGGGGTTCAGTGTTTTGCTTCAGGCCAATGAGTTTTTGTTGGGGCAGAGGAGAAGGGCAGTGTTTGTTGTTATGAGGGATACGAGAGCATGTCTTCTTCATTTCCTTTTCCTGGATCACTGTCCCTCACCTGCCTGTCTCTTCTTAGTGCCTGACAGCCAGTTATGGAATTCAAACTATACTGATAATTTTCTCTTTTGACACTCTCTACTCTGACTAGAGGGCAGTTCTGTATTTTATTTATATTCCTATTTTTTGTATTTTCCTTTTTTATTCTATTTTGTCTTGTGTATCTCTTAGCAGTCAAAGTGTTGTTTAACATGTGATCATTAATGTGTTTATTTTCAGTTCATCGTTAGTTTTTTATTGTATATATTTAAATAAACTGACGTCTTCCCTGACTGCTGTTAAGTATAAACACAGAAATAAGAAGAAAATCACAGAATTATGTTAAATACAATTTGTTTTTTGTCATTCTCTGTATCTCTGTCCTACTCGTTTTTGGCTGATTTATTCACATTGAATTTTTTTATATAGTTTCTTGTCTTACATTCTTTTTTTACTTTAATCTCTATGGTAACACACACGAACACACACACACACACACACACACACACAAATCCCTACACACATGTACACACATGCATTCAGGTATGCACGTTTCATACCAGGCTAAAAAGCTGCATGTTTGTAATCATATCTTCATAAATGGAGCAGATAGCATCACAGGCAGAGAACTGGGGGTGGAAATGAGATGCTGATATGGTAATAGCATTACCAGAGATCCTGCAACACACATACACACACACACACACACACACACACACACAACACACACACACACACACACACACACACACACACGGGCAGCTAGACACACACACACACACACACACACACACACCTGTGATGATATTCCCTTGGTGGATCAGGTAACATGCTGTAAATTAGCCAGTGATCCATGCTGGCAGTTAAACAGGGTAAAGTCAGCTCAAATTTGTGTCAAAGCATTTAACGAGTGCCCAGTTTCATTAGAGGTTTCTCTGTACCAAAACCGTCTCTTCTAATTTGATACAATTTTGATAGTGGTTTCAAATTTAAAAAATGAAATCATCTGTGTACATTATGAAACTTTTTTTTTTTTTTTAACTTTTTTTTTCTCCACGGTTTGATCCGAACCATATGCAATTATTTTGTTACTGTAAATTATTAAGATCCAATGATTGGAATCTGATATTTTTCTTACTCTGAGATTGATATTAATATCAAACTAAATGTTTTGGCTGTGTTTTCATAATATACGGAATTAATTTTAGCTTTTGCTGCTAAATGAAGTTCAAACAGAGACATACTTTCTCGCACATGTGTGTGCACAAACACACGCGTTCACTTTGCTTGGCATGGCTTTTATATCCAGCTGCGATTTACGTCTGTTTTGATTGGCCTTCAGAGCAGAGTCAGCCGGGTTTGGAGGTGGCGGAGAGGAATGTGTCCACGCTATACACACACACACACACACCAATTTATTTTCGCATCCCTTTCATATCTCTAAAAACACACACCAGTACCTTGCAAAAACAGACCCCGTCTTTCTCTCTCCCAGTGACACACTCGCACAGACTAAAACACATCCGTTAACTTCCCTTTCATATCTTAAACTGAAACGCGCACACACACAGATACACTGACAGAGACATACGCAGACCCATAGCAGGCAGGAATGTGTTGTTGTTGTTACGGTGGAGCTGAGGAGCCGCTCAGTACTCAGCACCTCTACACTGATAAGGCTGCAGCTATCTGATAAAGAAGGATGTATGACAGACAGGGAGGACAGTGAAGAGATGGATGGAGGGAGGACAGACTGAGAGAAAGTAGCAGGAGAGAGATACAGGTAGTCAAAGGGCAGGCTGGGACAGAGGGATCAAAAGGCAGAGAGGCTTATGCAGATTTCACACTTTGAGCTCATGGACTCTTGTTTACTTCCATAGTAGAGTCAATATTTTCCCTTTTGACACCGACAAGCTACTATTGTACGAGGGAGATTGCTGTACTTACGATCAAAAGGCTGACACGTTATTAAGAAATGTTGAGTGAAGAGCCTTGCTGGTTCACTGCTCCCTCGTCTCGCGGTGTTAGAATTAAATTACAAATGTTTAGTCCACATGGACGACAACTCCTCATACGCACTTGACAATCATATCTTTTAGTACAAAAAAACAACAAAAAACAAAAAACAGCTTTCTTTTGTATAAATCCGGTAACTTTTGCTCACAATCATGTTGCAAAAGGGGATACTTGGAAATATAATAAGGGAGTATTACCAAATAGCCTTTGCTGAAACATTGACGCAAGCTGCCTCTCACACAGGACTGAGAGACAGAAAATGTACTTGATGAAGCTCCATGTGTGAAATAGTTTGAATGACAAAACAAAATGAATGTTACAAATGAGGAGAAAAACAAGACAAGGGATGAAGGCAAAAGTTGTGAAATCTTGGGTTACGATTTTGCTTTGGACCAAGCAGCTCAGTGGCTCCGTGTCAGCCGTCACCTGGTTATTTATAGGCCTTATTAGACATCTGGCTTCCAATCAGTCTTGAGTCTCCTTCCCTGCCTCCTTTTACAATTTATCCTTTCATCCCTCTTTCCTCCTCTTCCTCCATTTGTACGATGACCTCTGACCGGGCCTTGTTAGGAAGGAAAAGGAAGAGGTTAACCTCTGCACTGAACACAAACACACACACACACACACACACACACACACACACACACACACACACACACACACACACAGAGTCACACACACGCATACAATTTCAGTGTCCAGGTTCCCCATGGAGCGCAGGTTTACAAATCTACTTCTAAATAACGAGCTTTTCACTTCAAATTAACTGAGGACGACACAGATTTAAGCAAACGGACTCTCCTCTAACCGAACTATGTTGGGATAATAGAGGGCAATGAAAATGATCAAATATATGCATGTAAGAAAGATATATAATAAGTAGATCATTGGCTGTACCACATGTTGGTTACATTAGAGCATTGCTTGTGTCCTTTATTCTAGCAACTGGAATAAAGGACACTTGTAAAAAAAACCTTTCCTTAAAGCGTTTAAGGTGACACTGTCAGGGCAAGATCAGCCACATAGCCACACTTGTACACACACTATTGTTGTGTGAACTGTATTGAGTGTAATTTCAGCATTTTCTGCCTTTTCTCGCTGTTTTGGCCACACACAGTTTCGTTTACTTAGCCCTGTTTTTTTTCCCTTTAGACAAAGGATCGTAACTGCTGTTATCAGGATCCCCGTGTGTTTGTGTGTGTGTGTGTGTGTGTGTGTGTGTGCGTGTGTGTTGACCGGGGCTGCCATTGCTATTGTGAGCATAAATATTTTACTTGGGCAGATGCCTCACAGTAAAACCTTAAAGTCTCTCTTTCACACAATTTCTTTGTCTGTCTCTCTCGTATATTTCTCTCTGACTCTCAATCATTCACTGAAACTACTTTTACAGATATTTTATAGATGCCAAACATTAACAAAACTGCCACAAAATAACAGAGGACAGGACATATTTATTTCATTCCTTGGCCAACTTTTTTTCTAACCATTCATGGCATTAATGTTTCGAGAAACTGAAAGAAAGATAGATTATCAGGAAAATGCCTTGTAATTACAAATATATAGTTTAAGCAATTTTCATGTTTTAAACTGGCCATTACACACAAATGCACACGCCCACAGGCTCAGAGAGACCTGTTTCCTGTCTCACTGTCTGTAGATAAACGCTGCTGTGTCTGTCAGTAAATAGCTTAGAGCTGTGGTACAACACGAGCCTTGAAACACTCAAAAAGGGTCAACTGTGCAGATGTGCTGCTGCTCAATCAGTAGTTTAATCACAGAGGTTAGAGTTTAATGAGTTATTATTACTGAACCCTAAATCACACAAACACATGGCTGTTAGGCCATTATACACGGTGTATGTGTGTACTGTATGAGTGTTCAAGACCCGCAGCAAATGACAAATAGCTCTATGGAACTGTATTGCGTGACTTCCTTAACTGCTTCCAGGTCTCGAAAGTTATGCTCGGGGTTGAGGAGATGGACAAGTCAGAGACATGGTTCAGCCAAATCACCCAGAATTGGTATCAAGTCATGCAGGTGGTTTTGGTTTTATTTATCGAGGTTTACAGGGTTTAAAATTTTGCGGATACTCCAACACCGTGGGGTCAAATAGAATTTCCATTCGTCATGCTCAAAATTACATTTAAAATGCAACGGAAATGCGTCTTTCCAGAAACAAAATCCTTGTTTCTCAAGAAAATCTGAACGCCTTGCTGTACTTCTTCTCAGGAAATGAAGCTAAAGGAACTGTGAAAATTGTCCATAGCAAGCTCCAGAGATTGTCATGGGTTACTGAGAAAGAAAGAAAGAAGGGAAGAAAGAAAGAAAGAAAGAAAGAAAGAAAAAGAAAGAAAGAAAGGTTTTCTTTCTTTCAGTATTTTTGAAAGAGTGAAACATTCAAGAGTGTCTGTCCACAGGCATTTGGATCTGCCCGGGCAAAGTCACCCTTCTAACACACCACCAGGCTGTCGGTTGATGGTGGTGGTGGTGGTGGTGTGCGCGTGTGTGCGTGTGTGTGTGTGTGTGTGTGTGTGTGTCCTTGCACATGAGTGTGTGTACGTGTGTGTGTGTGTGTGTGTGTGTGTGTGTGTGTGCGTGTGTGTTGCCAACACATGAGTGTCAGTGTGATATTCTAGTAAATTAGACCATCAATCAAACACAACATTGGAAACAGCAAGAGAAAAAAGTTGCTGGAGCAACATGTGGCATTATTTAACTGCCCATTCAGAAACACAAGTGTGTGTGTGTGTGTTGTATGTGCATGTGTGTGTGTGTGTGTATGTGTGTGTTTTTTGTATTACTATGCTTGTGAAAAGTGCTGTGCATTATTTAACGCTGAGTTTTGGACTTGTTTTTGATCTGTCATCATAATGTTGAGTCCTCTCAGTAACATAATTATTGTGCCAGTTGAACCACAGGTTTTAGATATACATTAGTCTAATGGGATTAAGGATAAAGATATATATAAAGATAAAGATAAAGATATCACCATAAGACTGGCAGGCCTAAAATATATAGGGAACATCAAAAGCACATTTAAAATAAAATGAAGGTTAAAGTTAGGGCTACAGATAATGGGGAACCCGCTGAGATACTTTGACTGAAAAATAATCTCCTCTCTTGCAGTGTTTTTCACATTTCCAGGTTGTTTTTTTGGTTGAGCGGAGAGCCAGAAAGCCTCAAAAAATGTACTAAGCAGTTCTGGCTGATGCAGTTTGCCGAGGACATGTTGGAAGTGGAAGTGAGCATCTACTCAGACTACTTAGTCAAGGACTAAACTCGAGCAAAGGAGTAGCCCTAAAACTGTTGGACTATAGTGACAGCTACATTTAGGGCTACAGTTACACTAGCTGGACGTAATTAAGGATTTAAGTAGGACAAGAGTGGACAGATGGACTAAAATTACAGTTAAAGTTAGGGGTTGAATAACAACCAGTTGGCCTGGAATGAGAGCTTAAGTAAGGACTAAACTTTGAGTAGTTAGATGACAAAAAGGAAGGGATGAATTGGTCAGGGTTTTCCCCTTTTTACCCCCAAAAATGTTTCACATGTGGTCCATTGTCAGTACATATAAGCATAATTATGTGTGTGACTGTCTGTGTTCAGGGCGACAAAGAGATGTTATGATAGCCAGCTTTAAAAGTTGGCTTTCTCTTCTCTTATTTTGTCTCTGTTGCTGTCTCTCTCTCTCTCTCTCTCTCTCTCTCTCTGCCTGCCTCGCTTTCTCTCTCTCTTTTCCTAACACACACAAACACACACTCACAAACACACGCACACAGACACACAGACACACAGACACACACACACATACACAGGAAGTGTGCAGACAGTGTATGGGGAGATAATAGCTTTGCAGGGGCCACAGTAGAGTTTAGCCAAAGATCTGTCTGGCTAAAGGATCCATTAAACCACACACACTTACACACACAAGCACACACACACACACACAAGGACATACTTCATCACTGACATACAAAAAATACAAAATTAAGCGCACAGACACCTACACTAATACCAGTACAGAACCTCAAGACACACACACACACACATGCCAGAGCACACACACAGCTGTGTAGCGTGGACCATTAATGTGCCATCAGATATCAGACCATTTAAACTGATGAGGCCCAGTGTGAAGAGAAGTCCAAACTTTCCACCAATTATTCTCTAATCTGTCCATTGCTGGGATGGAGGGAGAGAGAGAAGGAGAAGAGGAGGAGGAGGAGGAGGAGGAGGAGGAGGAGGAGGAGGAGGAGGAGGAGGGACATAGAGAAGAGGAGAAAAAAATACATGCGAAAGAGAGAAGAAGAGGAGGGATGAGGCAGGAATTAGGAAGCTTTTTAAAGTGAAATTCAAAGACAAAGGTCTCCGTACAAACAGCATTATTCCAGTACAATTTTATACCAAATTTAATCATTTTTGATTAACTCACTCAAAGCAGTGGATTTACGCTCTTTGGAAAAGTTATTTTATGTGGTTCTTTCAATTATAGTTCAACTATTGGGGAACTGACATCTGAACTCATATCGTCTTGACAGTGCTGATCTCTGTGAGCGGAGAGAACTTCCTCTTAGTATAACGATGATCCATTCCACGTGGCTCACAGGTTTTCTACATTTTGCATTAGTGAAGACAACAACAATAAACTAGTTTACTGATGGGGCAACAGGGCATGTAATAAGTCAGAGGGACATTACATCTTACGAGCTTTCCTCCGCCCGAGTACAACACATGGCCCGTTGCAGTTACAGAGTGTGAACTCTATAGCTTCGAAAATGAACAGACCATTCCAGCTCAAATATTACATTTTCTCTCACATCCAAGCAGTGATTAAAAATCCTAATAAAAAGTCACAGCCCTGATAGGAGATGAGCTTTATCGCACCATCCTACTTTATGTAGCTCGGCTCTGACGGAATAAAAACTGCTCCTCAAAAGGGTTGCGACATGGGTGTACAGACTTTAATTAATGGTGTAAAGAACTTGTTTGGTTAGGAAGTGCTGAGCATTTTGCCTATTGATGCGATCGGGCACAGAGAAGAAAGGGTGAGGCCCGTGAGTGTCAGTGTGCACTGCGGGATTCAGTCTTTGTATTTTTTCTCTTGGCACCTATACCTTCTTGCAACGGTAGACATGTTTGCATGCATGCACCAGACAAATATGCAACATCGAGGCCGACACTGATATTGGCATTGATGTTTCTATAGAGAAACACACAAAATTGCAATAATAGCTACCGCCATGAAGATATGATACCGTCTCAGAGAGGGGTTGATTCAGCCATATGGTCATTTTAGATGCTGCTGTTCCTGGTGTTGAATTCTATCGCCTGCATGGACAGGTGTTAGTATTATTTCGTCCACCCTTTTTACGTCAATGAGGGTAGGCAGAAACACTTTCGTAAAGAGCATTTATTATTGTTTTAATTCAACACAAACTGCTAGCCATTATAAAAAATCAGCACACATGTGCACAACAATAGCATTGTATGCAAAATGTGTCCTCAGTTATTGTTCACTATAAATATGATCCCCGGGGAAACTGAGCTGGAATACGTCTTTGTTATATGCATGTGTGGGAGAGGCTTGGTCAACAGAGGGGAAATTCTGTGTGACAGCACGATACTAATGTGTGCCTCCTTGCCTCTGCATGTGTGCACGTATCCGTGCGTGAGTGTGTGAGCAGGGAAGCGTGAAGCTGTTACTCCGGTCACTGGCTCGGTCCAGCACCACACAAAGATGCTAATTAGCAGCACACTGTCTTTCAGCTCATAAAAATACGGGGACAGGAACAATAGAAATAGATGATTACCGAGAAGGCGAGATGATGGGATAATGGGAAGGAAGAGGAAAATAAAAGGAGAATGTGTCGATGAGAGACACAATGACAGGAAGAGAGGGAGAGAATGTTTGGGAGATTAAAAGCAGAGGGACTGAGCTGGAGGGTAGAGAGGGGCACCCGAGGGATGGGAGAAAGACCGAGCAAGGAAGCAAGAAGAGAGGGAAAGACTGGCAGTAGTTATGTGGTGCGAGAAGCTCGGCGGCAGCCAACTCTGTTCACTGCACAAATGCCTAATGTCTCATTTTTGCGAAGCGCTCTGCGTGTTTTTCGGTTTTCCGCTCTATTCGCTGAGATACGGCGGAGACTCCAGGGGAGACGGCTCATGAATCAAAGGTCCGGAGCAAAATTTCAAACCCCCGACCTCAAAAGTTAATGACATGCATCTTATACCAGCGAGCCCAAACAAAGCCGTCAGAGAGTGGTTTCATACACACATAAGCCGTGGTCTGTCCCAGGAAAAAAGTCGATCACTCCTCAGCTTTGAGTGTTTCAGCGTGTTGTTTTTGTGGTGGTACAGTTTTTTTTCATTATTTGTTTGCCCAACTCTTGAGAGACGGGACTTTTCCAATTGACCACTTACTTTTTTTTTATACATGTCTCCTAACCTCATGGAAGGAACGGTTAGTCACCATATAACTGTCTCAGTTTTAGCCAATTTTCAGATCTTTTTTGCTACATATGAAATCACATGTATAAAAATGACATGGATAGATTATTGTTTTGTTCAGATTTTCGGTTGAGACTTCCCTATGAGCTAAAATGTCCCACTGAGTCGAAATGGGATTCTATTTACATAAATCAACAGAGCTGACATGTATTTGTTTATGCCAAAAAAAAAAAATATGTATTTCAATGACAGCTTGGATAACAGGCTGATGGAACAGGCTCCACCAGTAAAAATGTATGAAAATCCAAAGTGAAAGATTTAGGTCTATGTGAAGCCCCCAGGGACTGTGTTAAACTGTGTGGCAATTTTGGTGTAGTGGCTAAACTAAGTATTGGTGTCACAGGATGCATATTGGCCCAAAAGGCCATTTTTTCCCATGCAAAATTACTTTATTTTTTCAGAATTGATATATAAGGTAAAACAAAACAAAAAACTTCCAAAATTTAGAAGACTGGGATTATTTGATGCTATTCAGGTGTGATGGGAGCCAACAGGAAGTCGGCTGGCTCAGCTAGAGCAAGTCTCTGATTTACATGTTAAATTTCCTGTCGAGTGATGAAAATGTAGATCATCCATGTGATCGATGGGCAGCAAATGTATAGGAATTGGCAATATTTCAGAATTCATTCCCACAAAGTAGCTACAGTCACTCTCTGCCCCCCAATCTTTCTCTTTCAGAGGCCCCCCCTCCTCCATCTTTCATTTGTAATCAAATGCACTTTTTTTCACACCATCATCTCACCTGTTAAATCATGAAAACAAAACCATTCATGTGTCCCCCCAAAAAATGTGGTTGATCATTTTTAAAGTAATTTGTGAACACACGACTACCGACAAGAAGAGGAACAGCCAAAGGCAGTGGAGTAAAACCATTACTGGATTGTTGTCAGAGAGCTGGCAACCAAACCAGCCTGACTTGTGTATGTGGTTCTGTTTTTTTGTGCTGTCTCCTCTACTGCATCTTCTTTGTCTTTGATTTCTTTTTTTTTTTTATTACTTACTCCTCTCTCTATCCTTACATCTTATGTGTGCTGTCTCTCTTCTGTATTCATTTAGTGAATAGGCAACACGCAGAGACGAAGCAACAAAAGCTGGTTTCGAGAAAAACCATTCATTTTTCGGTTTTTGTGTATATTTTGGATGTGCTCTCCTGTCCTCACAGTGGTTCTCTGCTCTAGCACTTTCGTTTCTTTATATTTTTTCCTGGGGTTTAATGCAGTCTGGTTGAATCACTTGGGCTCGACCTCCGAATCCAGTGTTGGTTCACTATAAGTGACATGAGCCGCACAAAACTTTCTTTTTATAACATTTACCATGGATAAGCAGTTTATGGGGGGATACGACAAGGTACGAACAACCAGTGCGCGACATCAGTTGAGCACGTGTGAAATAAACTTACAAGCCCGTTGCCATAGGTGTAACTTTACGGGAAGACTCCTGTCAAGTGAACAAATAAATAAAGTGTACCCCTTAATTTACTCTACCAAGTATCAAGACTCAACTCAATGACTCGGTGAACGAGAGAATCAGAGTCTTTGGTTCGAGTCAAATTCAAACAGCAACACGGCAGCAAGGTAAGAACATTTCTCATATTTACATTTGAAAACTTTACATTTAGATAAAAGAAATCAGAGAAATAAGGTATTGCTTTGTATTTAAAACATAAGTAGGGATAGAAGGGAACAAAGAATGCAACAACCTTTACCCTAATTTTCCGCCTGCAGTGAAAATTCAACGTCATTTCTTTTTTTTTTTTGTACTACATTTTATAATTTAAGGACAACTTTTTCCTCCAATCCTCCTTCATTCTATTTTGAAAGCTTAGTAAACCTTGTTGGCTATTTACAGGCCGGTGTAGCCTGCAGTTCACAAGCTAACGTCTAGCTTATCTCGTTCTCACAAGAACTGGTTGGTGGCCGATGTTAAGCAGCACCGCTATGAAGGTAAAGTTACTCGTTTCATGTTGAGACATACGACCGTAATATCATACAAATATTGCGCTCGACGTCTTTATCTAAGCTGAAACCTCAATGTTGTGTCGAGTTTGCCGCGGCAGTTGCTGGATGTTTCACCTTAGCCTTAGGCCTACGTTAGCTTAGCGAGGCTGTCGGCCCTGCAACGTCATACAACATACAACTTTCAAAAAACTACATATCTAAGATATTGTTCGTTCAATTCTTTTTTGTGCCGTTTAAACTGGACAGGGAGGAGTCGGGGTTTACCCTGTTGGTTCTGTGCCTGCTCTAAATCCATTGTTTCAACTTTGAATGATATTTTTGGCTCTGTTCCCTTGACAGATTTTCCTTTTTTCAAAGGGGTGGATGTATGTTGTGGGAGCCAGTGGCCCCGTTCGCACTTATCTGGTTCGTTCCAAACGCCGGCGCTTTCAATTTGGGACGCACTTGTCTGGGTTTTTGGTTTCTCCGCTACGCCCTTGATCCGAAGGCGCAGGCGTCTGAGACGGATTTTCTCCAGAGCCCAGCTGGGCTCGCTCCACCTTGCAGGCCGTGGCTCCCCGGGCGGGGCCGGCCGGGGGGGGCCTCGAGGAGGACCCCGGGTGATCCGATTCTCCCCATAGGTCAGAGGGCACCTGGCGATCCCCCGAGAGGAGCCGGGGTCAGTCGCTGGGGGGGAAAAAGGAAAAAGAAAAAGAAAGAAGACCTGTGTCACTCTGCAAGAAAAGATTTTTCAAAGCAGCATCGTTTTCATCTGCCCCTCAAATAACAAAGGGGGCTGTCGAGTAGAGGCTCACACATTTCTCTGATGATTTCTAGTTAAACTGCTTAAAAAACCCCCCACAATAAACCTCGTGCTTTGATAAATAATAAGTGATATTAATCTCCAGTGTGTGTGTGTGTGTGTGTGTGTGTGTGTGTGGACAAATGGCAGCTCCTAGGTATGAATATGCATAACTGGCTGACGGTGAATGAAGCTGTGTCCGACCCCATTTGTATGAATAAAAGACAGAAAGACGGAACGCTGAAGAAAATAGACAACAGATGAAGGATGGTGTTTCATAAATATTCCAGTACATCTCTTTTTAGTTGAATCGGATTAAACTAGAAGAAAACTAATTTGCAAGAAGTGTAGATATTTTATCACTTTAACTGCAAAAATGTTTGAGCCCCTGCTCTGATCATCTATCTTTTTTTTTTTGGGGGGGGGGGGAGTTTTCCCTTCGGCCAATAGAGGGCAGCAGCTACAACGCAACATCCAGGATCTGCACTGAAAAACGTCCTGTCGCTTCACCGCTGCGCTGTTGGTCCAGATCAGAGGAAATATTTAGAAATCTGTGCAGCGACTAAGAATAGGTGCAGGATGAGTCCAGCACCGACTATAACCCAATGATTTGTTTGACCTGTCCAACGCCAGTTTGAGGTAAATCTTATATGAAGGCTTCATCAGTTATCTTAATGTTATTTTCTTTATCCAGTGAATGACAATATTAATAAAAAACAAAACAAAACAATAGATATATATATTCATAAGTTTGGTTTTGGGAAGCTGTGTGTCATCCGCCGGCCGGTGCTGTATTAATCAATGGAGTTGAAATACAGACTCCTCAGGGATGATGCGTTTGAGTATTTTGGATAGATTGCTCCAAAAAAAGAAAAAGAAAAAGAAAAAGAAAAAGAAAGAAGACCTGTGTCACTCTGCAAGAAAAGATTTTTCAAAGCAGCATCGTTTTCATCTGCCCCTCAAATAACAAAGGGGGCTGTCGAGTAGAGGCTCACACATTTCTCTGATGATTTCTAGTTAAACTGCTTAAAAAACCCCCCACAATAAACCTCGTGCTTTGATATATAATAAGTGATATTAATCTCCAGTGTGTGTGTGTGTGTGTGTGTGTGTGTGTGTGTGTGTGTGGACAAATGGCAGCTCCTAGGTATGAATATGCATAACTGGCTGACGGTGAATGAAGCTGTGTCCGACCCCATTTGTATGAATAAAAGACAGAAAGACGGAACGCTGAAGAAAATAGACAACAGATGAAGGATGGTGTTTCATAAATATTCCAGTACATTTCTTTTTCTTTTTAGTTGAATCGGATTAAACTAGAAGAAAACTAATTTGCAAGAAGTGTAGATATTTTATCACTTTAACTGCAAAAATGTTTGAGCCCCTGCTCTGATCATCTATCTTTTTTTTTTGGGGTGGGGGGGGGCTGAGTTTTCCCTTCGGCCAATAGAGGGCAGCAGCTACAACGCAACATCCAGGATCTGCACTGAAAAACGTCCTGTCGCTTCACCGCTGCGCTGTTGGTCCAGATCAGAGGAAATATTTAGAAATCTGTGCAGCGACTAAGAATAGGTGCAGGATGAGTCCAGCACCGACTATAACCCAATGATTTGTTTGACCTGTCCAACGCCAGTTTGAGGTAAATCTTATATGAAGGCTTCATCAGTTATCTTAATGTTATTTTCTTTATCCAGTGAATGACAATATTAATAAAAAACAAAACAAAACAATAGATATATATATTCATAAGTTTGGTTTTGGGAAGCTGTGTGTCATCCGCCGGCCGGTGCTGTATTAATCAATGGAGTTGAAATACAGACTCCTCAGGGATGATGCGTTTGAGTATTTTGGATAGATTGCTCCAAAAAAAGAAAAAGAAAAAGAAAAAGAAAAGAAAAGAAAAGAAATGGCCCAAAACCATTATATGATCATAAAGTACATCATTAAGATGATATACGAACCATGATAAAAGAGGAAGAGTTGCTGGGAAAAAACAAAAAAAAAAAAACAAAAAACCGTCTGAAATATGTTCGGTGCTTCAACCGGGATCGGGCGAGCGGAGCTTTTTTAAAATTTATTTTTATTTCTCGTGTGTGGGAAAGTAGCCGAGTTTATACAGGGTGTCTCTGCTGGGAAGATAAGGGACAAGTGAAAGTTTGCGGAGACTTCGTTTCCCTCCGTTATTGGCGACATCACCAGAGAGAGAGAGAGAGAGGGAGGGAGAGAGAGAGAGAGAGCAGACGAGACCAAGGGAGAGAGAGAGAGAGAGAGAGAGAGAGAGAGAGAGAGAGAGAGAGAGAGAGAGAGAGAGGATTTTGGGGGGAAACCTAAGTACAAATCTGTCTGCCTCTCTCACAACCTCCAGGCGAACCAGTCCGTGTTGCGCCTCTCAACTTCCCCCCCCCTCCTTGATTACAACTCCTCTGAAACTCTCCCTTTATTTTTTTATTTCTAATTTTTTCTTTATTTTTTATTTTGGTGCCCGGCAGCGGACGGATCATCCCAGGAAGGAGGTTACACCCCGGCTGAACGTTTTCACCTTTGAAAGTTGTTTTTTTCTTTGGGAGTCAGCGGGCCAACTTCTTCCCGGAGAGACGGTGAATGAGACTCGGGGAGACTTTTACGCGTCCGGCTGAGTGACGCACGGGTCGAGGTTTTTCTTTACAAAAAAAAAAAGAGAAAAAGAAAAAAGGAGAAAAGCCAGAAAACTTCAGCAAGTGTCACATCCTGATCCTCATTTTTCCTTCTTTTCCTCAATGGCAAGGGAGCGTTTTAAGGAGATCCTGACTGATCGAGTCTCTTGAGAGAAAACTTTGTTAAACTTCTCCAACAGCGGACTTAATTCTATTTCGGCTTCCATCACTCATTTTTCTCTCTTCTTCTTCTTCTTCTTCTTCTTTTTTTTAAATACCACCACATTGGCGAACGCCCTTTCTTGACCCTTTTCGGAATCCTTACTCCCACAAAGCGTCTCTTCTTCGCCCCCCGCGGATATTCAATTAACCTTGTTCGGAAGTAATTTGCAGTTGGATACCATGCGTCCGACCGGGCCGGGGAGGCGCGCCGCGCTCTGCCGGGTTTGGGCTCCGGTCCTTGCGCTGCTGGTGTGCGTTGCGTCGGTGAACGGATGCCCGCACAAGTGCAGCTGCTCCGGGTCGCATGTGGACTGCCAGGGTCTGGGTTTGAAGACCGTGCCCAAAGGGGTACCGAGGAACGCCGAGCGCCTGTAAGTGCGATTCTCTCACTTTCCTGTGGCATCTCTATAAGCATTGCAGCCCCCTGTAAAACTTATCCAACTACGCCTAAAGCAGTTATCGAAACGTCCCTGCGGGAACCTCCTGCGTTTTTTAAGGCGCCGCTCACCTGCCTGTTAACCTGGCGCGGTGCGTTGACGCATCCCGCCGTCTGGTCGTGAATGAGTCCCGTGATTGGATCCGTCCGCATCAGGCTACGCCTGAGTGGTTAGATCTGAGAGGCGTTTTAATCCTGACCCGCAGTCCCTGATCATTATACAACAAACAATCATTTTTTATTTCAGAGCAACGTTCATTATTGTTTTGTTCTTTTTTTCTCCCCACCCCTGTCTTATTGGTTTACTTGGGTTTATATAAGTTCACACAGCTGAGAAGCTTTTCTTTTTTTAAAAAAAAAATCACTTTTGTTGCCTTAAATCAGAAAGAATTGGGGTTAAACTTTTCCACAGAAGTTCGATAAGGCAGATTTAGGTGAACGAAGGCTGTTCCAACTTTTAGGAGGCATTTGAGCTCAATAAGGCTGCTGAATTGGGAAATAACGCTCCATTACTGATATTACCTGTACACTTATGCAAAACAAGTGGTAGTTTCCAGAGAAGAGTTACAAGTATACCTTCTGGCTGAATGCAAATACTGCAGCCGCTTTGGTTATACACTTAATACATGGTGCACATGAAAGTGCCCTGAAAATTCACCACTGACCACCATGAATAGAGGCAGTTAAGAAAACAGCGCAGAAGCAGGGACTTTTAATGATTCATATAGATTATTTAATTGTTTTTTTTTTAAACTGGTCAAAATGAAAGGTGAGAAGAAGCAGTGAGCTGCTTAAATTTTTTTTATATTCTCCTGCTCTGCCTTTGCAGTAAGACTTCCCAAAGTTTTCACAGGTTGCTGAAGTTGCACTTGATTCTCAGGGATTTGTCCTAAGCAGTGATTTTACTCCTTGAGAATTGCTTTTCCGTTCTTGTTTGAACCTGGTGACACTTTTCAGTGATATTCATTCCCAAGGCGGAGACAGACCTCCTTGACAAACGGAGCTGCCACCTCTAGCCCGATCTTGACACGTATACACCCCTACAGCCACACACATGCACACACCTATGCTGTTAAGGTATGGAAGTGATTATGCCTGATAACGGAGCAGCCAAAAGCCCTGCGGGGGATCAACAACAGACCTAGCCCTGAGACAACAAACACAATCAGTAGGCTGAAGTGGGGGGGGGTGTTTGCGGACCTTTGTGTGTTTGGATGTGGGGGGTACTGGTGGATATCAACCTATGATTTGCATGTGTTCGTGCGTTTTCACTTTTTATTGTGTTTGCTTACATGTTGATGTTTATTTTCTGTGCCTACACGTCTGTGCCGGCCAGTGTGATTGCGTTTCTTGAATGGGTATCTGCGAGTGTGAACGACGAACCCCATACTTCTTCCATCCCAATGGGCTGCTGTGACCTCCCAGGACCTGTTGGCTTTTACACAGCAATCCCCAGAAGACATTTACACCCAAGGAAAATAAATAATTAGAGCAGGCTGTGATGGGGAGGTGGGATAAGGGGGTCCCCTGCTTCTTGCTGGGGTCCCCGGGGTGGAATATTTGGGGTAGCAGCACCCCTCCCACTGCCTTCACTCTAGAAACTATGTGTTTATGTTTCCCTGATTTATCCAGGTCAGTGTTTCAGCTGTGACTTTGGCCAAGAGCTGCTCCTTTCCTCCCTCTTTCTCTGCCTCTTTGTCGGCTTTCATCTCTCTCTCTCTCTGCAGATATATTTTAGGGAGTCTGAGATGGGAAACATTAAAATAGATGAGATTCCAGTTCTAAAGGTTAAGGCATATGGGAAACTTTTTAGGAAAGTGAGATGAGCATTATTACCGTGTGCAGGGAGTCAGGTTTGATGGCTGGAATAAAGTCCATGTGGTCAGCAGATTCTAGTGACAAAGTGCCAAGTTTGTTACGTTATGAGTAAAAACACCCGTTAAGCTGCATCAAAGTAAAGAGTCCAAAACTTTTTTTTTTAATGACTGATATTTCCTTAAATTTACCATTTAAAAGTACAAAATTATGAAGATTCACTGTTTAAGTTTGTCTTTATGATCTTTAAACATCATTTTTTGTTAAAGATTTGCATGATCAGTGATTCTATATGACATTTTTTTTTCTTTTTTTCCAAAATGGACCATACTTTAAACCATATATATATATTGGCCTAATGTGAAAGATAATGAAAAGGATAAAACAGATGCAAAGAAATATAACCGGGCGACATTTAGTCTCAAAACATTGGTAAACTCATAATTTTTTTTTTTTTTTTTGCCACGGCCAACTGATGTAATGCTAATGGTTAATCTGACATTTGTAATGACATTATCACTGTTGGACGTTTGGGTAAAACTTAACAGTTCATGCTAACAGAAACTGGCAATCAACATTGAAATTGGAGTCAAAAAAATATTCAAATTTGCTAAATCTGTTATTTCAGAACTTTCCTGGCAGTAGGATGTTCCAAACGTTCAAAGGCAGTGCAGTGTCGCAATGTTGAGGTAACTGGCTGGACACTGGTATGCATCAATTTGGCCAGTTAAACAGTGCACAAGGACACATGGGCTTAAGATACTCTAGTGAAAACTTATGTTTTCAGTATCAAGTGCACGCACCTTGAAGTTTTGAAAGATGAGTCTAAAACGTTTCTAGGTTTCTCCCCGATGGGAATTTTAATGATTAGCAACAGTTACAATTGATTCAAGTGATGACCCAGAGTCATATTGAAAAAGAAGTTCGGTTTAAAAATGTCCATAGGATTTATAAGATCTTCAAATCACTATTTTCCATGGTTACCCCTCATATTTTGACCAAAAATTGCACAATAGAGTTTTTTTTTGTTGTGGCTAGTTATTTAACTTTGTCACATGCAACTCTGTTCGCTGATGTTGATTGCTAATGGGGAACCCAGCAGGAAGCTGATGTGTTTTTAAGTTCCCTTAATACTGTGACAGAATTTGGATAGTGATCCACCTTGTGTTTCAGTTCCAATTTTTGTTGCTGGTCGTGTTTCACGCTGAAATATTGCTAGTTTCAACTCAACAGCCGGAAGATTCTTTTGAGACACACCTATTGGCAGAAACGATCAGTTACGTGAGGATAAATCCGTAGAGAGGAGACGATACAGTAGCCTCACGAAACCAGAATGCAGTGCAACAAGACCATGAGCAATGAGGTGTTTCAGCGAGACCTTCAGCTTATCTTGAATGGAAAATCTCTTTCGGCTACTACTCCACTGCTCCCTTTATCATTCTCGACCCACATGTATGGAATCAAACAAATTCAGACAGACTCTGTGGAGGTTACCGAATGCAAATGTCACCGTTAAGTTAATGCGTACATGACACAGGTTGAGGATATACTGATGCATAATACTGAAAAATATATGCAATGGTAGATTTTTCCTTTAGAGGACCATGGCTGGCTAGATGGAAGGAAATAAATCACGATGGAAAATGACTGGCACTGTAAAGCATGAAAACCACCAGCATGGTCCTTCAAACTCCAGAACTAGAACTACTTACTCTCTTTATTACACAATGTATATAACTTGAGTCCAATTCACTTCTGCTACATTTGGAATTAAAGGGTGAGCCACCTGTCAAAACTACAGAATGAATCTGTTTTCTTCAGCATTATAAACAGTGTGTTTGGAAAGGTTAACGAGAGAAAAACATTGGTGGTCTCAATGCATGCACACACACCCACACACACACACACACACACACAGACAAACACACACACACACACAGAGCCTCGCAGATTACCTCAGGCCAGTCAATTCTGTAATGTCCTCCTCGGGAAGCCACTTGAGACCTAATTTGCATCTAATTTGAGTGGAGGGTTTTGGGGGGAGGCTTAACAGGCTTAACGAGGCTGAGTAAAATGAATTGGAAAACGGGGACGGCTTTTCTCTCCTGGGTCCAATTCACACCTGCCCTACAGGGAATGCATAGACACACACATCACACACACCACACACTCACACACACAGACAGACTCAAATGTCGATTTTTTAGAGCTGCAAATTCCAAACTGTTGCCCCAGCTGCTGTGCAATGTGGGGAAATTGAATGCTGTAAAATCTAGTGGGGGGCCTTTAGTTGGTTGAGATGCAATAGGCAAATTCTTTTATTTGTGTGTGTGTGTGTGTGTGTGTGTTTACATGCGTGATTATATACTTGTGTTAGCGTGTGTTTGCGCTATCAAGTTTATGTATGATCTTTTTATGTTTGCTCCCTGATTATAAACTGATTATGTGTGTGTTGATGTCTGTGTTTGTAGTTGAATGAGTTCACTGCTGGAAGCAAGAAGCTGCCAGAGCTAACTTTACGCAACCTAATTCTGATTTTAACTGCCTATTTCTCTGTTCCCTCTCAAGCAGCACTTTGAGGAAGTTTTGGCAAGGTTTTTACCTGCAACACCTTCTCTATTTTCTCTAGCCCCGACTGGTTTTTCTGTTCTTTTGCCCCCCCCCGACTTTTCATCTCTACTCCAAGTTTGTTTATCTCTCTTACTTCTCTCGCTCTTTCTCCACACCCCTCCACCTCCTCTCTGCAGTCTTCCTCGCCTCCTCCCTACCTCTGTCCACCACTCATTGTCCGACCTCCACCTTCCCCTTCAACACGCACACTTTCAGTTTGCCAGCAGCATCACTCCAGTTGAGTTTTCACAGCTCCCATTTCCCATCACTGTGCCAACCTACCATGGTGCACATAACTGTAGGATCCTGCTGCTTTTTATGTGTGTGTCTGTGTCTGTGTCTGTGTGTAGAATGGACACACATGCTCCAGCCTCTGCTTCTGGCTCTTATCAAAGGTCGGTGTTGATTGGTCAAGGGACGCTGTTACCACCACACCCTCAGCTATGAAATGGCATTCCATGGTTGGGTTTTTGTGTGTGTGTGTGTGTGTGTGTGTGTGTGTGTGTGCGTGTGTGTGTGTGAGTGAGAGAGAGAGAGAGTGTGCGTGAGTCCATGCGCCCGTGTACATGTTTGTTAACTCTTTGGGACCTTTTATGGTATAAACACCTACCTTGTTGGGACCAGATGGGGACTAGAGCATGGTCCTAATGAGGTGAAATATAATTTCTGGAAAGCCTAACCCAATGGTATTGGGTTAGTGAATGGAAATCGATGCAGTGTCCCAACAAGGATAGCTGTGCAAGTGTGTGTGTGTGTGTGTGTGTGTGTGTGGTCTTTGAGTACTTTGGTGCTAACCTGTGCGTATAGCAGACCAGCTAATTTGTGCTGACCCACTTGGAATCCCCTAAATTTAGAATGATTTGATCGTATCGGGAACAATTTGTAATCACTGAAGAACTCTATGTTCACTTCAGCTTTGGCCCAGCTCCTGCCAGCTGTGGCCTAAGCATTTGCAAAAAGTCGTGACAAATAATATTGTATTTGTATACAACTGGTAGCCACACCCAGGAGTCTGATAAGTCAAAGATGCATTTCAGCTGTTTTGACAATTCCTGTAAATCCCGGTCAGCCATGCTGTGTTGGTACTTCCCCAACATTTGTGGAAACCAGGGAGCTAATTAGTGATGCATTTTGTCTGTGCAGTATTTCTGTATATGTACGTGGCTTTGAGGAAAGCTCCAGTCAGCACGCATGCTTTGGTAACCATTGAATAAGAGCCATAATTCAATGAAGGGTCTTTAGTGGTATCATGGGTATAATGGTGATGCAACACATCTGAGGAGCCGCTGAGTGTTATTGCTATAGCAAACATCTCTAAACTAATAAGTAAAAACCACAATAAGTTGGCTGTTCTCAAACAGCCTTTTTATGTCACGCCTATCATCTGTAGCCATCTCTTGGTAATAATTTTTTGCCCTTCCAACCATGTTAGATGGAGTTACGGTTTGCCAAATGGCACAAGTGAGGCTGAAAGACTCTCAGGCTCCACCTCTAGGTCAGTGGGTGAATATTCTCTTTCCCAAGTTTCTCCAATATGCGGGCAGTTGACCTTTCTATATAATGACTTTCGGTCTGCCAAAGAGACAGCCAGCTGGCATTGACAGTGGGCTCTGCCCTTCTGGGAAACGAAGCAAGCTGGATGCTACATAAGAACATACAGTCACACACATAATTTATTCACATTGCACATACAAACAGGCAAAGGGGTGTGCACACTCACTGTTATATATATGGAAAATCAGACACTTGTATGAAGACACAGGCATGCATGTAAGCATAACTGTACTGCACTTATTAAGACCCTCACTGACATAATGCATTCTTATCCCTAACTATTAAAACTATGCCAAACCCCAACCCAATGTAATTCTAAACTTGGTCCATAAGAAAAAAAGTGTTTAGGACTAGAGTTTTGTTGTTGTAATTTGGGCCGTTGTTTCTATATGTTGTGCTAATTACATTTACACATCCCATTGCATTTTACCAAATTAGTTTCTGTAATCAGAGAACATTGCTCCTTAAACATAGATATGAATAAAATAAGGAACGGGTGGTTAGATGATTGGACTGGTTGTAAACAAGCCAACAGTTAACCAGATTATATGAAACACTTTATTTCGAGGATAAACTGGAAGTAAGTGCACCTTAAATCCCCCTTTGCACGGAAAAACTGTGTGTATGCATGTGTGTATGCACGAGTACTGAAAGTATGGTAGGTCAAAGTTGGACCACATAAAAGGTGGCTTTACTGTGATGGATGTTTGCAGCGAACACTGTAGGTGATTATTTCACAGTTTGCCTTCATTTCTTCTTCAAAGTAAGTTTTGCTAACCTGGGGGTTGGTTTAAGACCTGTATGATTGTCTGTTGCTTGTGGTCTTGGCTTTTTTTTTTTTTCTTTCTTTCTTTTTTTTTTAAAGCCATGTCAACACGTTGCAAGAACTCAGCAATTAACTTGGTGTGTAGAGGTTGTACGTCACTGAAATTATCTTTTAACCCTCAAACAACCTTTTGAAGTAGCCAGGACCAACCAAAATGTCCTCACTCTCCAAAAATATCCTCAATCTCAGGGTCTTAGAGAAAGTTCAAGAGCATGCACAAGAGCAAGCATGCACACACACATACATACATATACACAAAAAATACATTCATATTCTGGATAAAAAAAATATATGTACAAACATGGAAACACATAGGAGAGTATATACCTGCAGCCACACACATATAGTGCACTCTCATCATTCGGCAAGCACAGGCACAAATACACACATACACAGACAAGCACACAGTGCACTCTCATTCTTTCACTGGATTTCCCATGCAGTTGTTTGTAGATGGAAACTTTGACATAAAACAGGGGAGAGCGAGGGGTAGAGAGACTCTGTGTCACATAGAAACTACCACGAAGTCGCGAATGACCTCCTGTGACTTTCTGCCGAAACAGAAGCCACCAGACCGGGTGACCTCGGAGTGTGTCATGCTCAAACGCCACTCTGGGTTTGCATGCACGAGTGTTTGTGTGTGTGTGTGTGTGTGTGTGCGCGCGTGTGTGTGTGTGTGTGCTCGTGTGTGTGCAATACGCTCGGAGTCGTTTGATGTTAACGAGCTGTGCTACTGTTTTGTTAGGCCACCGTCACCAGAGCAACACATTATAACCCTACTGCCGGGACTGTCTTTTCTTAGGATGTGTTTCCGAGCACCCCCCCACACAAACACACGCACACACACACAAACTACACCCGGGTGTATACGTATTTTTATTCACCTGCACGCGTGTGGCAGTGCGTGCAGTATGCGTGTACTGTATGAGAGCGTGACCTACACCTTAAATGTCCCCGTTCGGTCCAATGTTCAGCTAAGCTCAGTGCGACAGACTGTTTATTTTAGGCTGGAAGCTTATGGAGGAACGGGTCACTGCGCTGTGCATGTGTGTGTTTCTCCATCTCATCGTCTCTCTCGGGCTCTTTCTATGTCACTCACTTTCTCTCTCGGTCGCTCACTCGTCTTAACCTCTCTCATTCCCTTATGCTCTCGTTCTCTTGTTCTCTCTCTCTCGTTCTCTCTCTCTCTCTCTCTCGCTCTCTCTCTCTTTCTCTGGTTTCTCTCTTTCTCTGGTTTCTTCTGACTGGCCTCTGTTGAGGAAGCAACAGGCCCTGTTCTTGTCAAGTGGCCTCTCAGTGGCCAGATTACCCCTCCACCTCCAACCCCCACCCTGCTCACTCACAGTGCGGCAGTTGTAAATCTAGACAGAAGCAATGCAACCCTATAAACTCTAACAAAGAAAAGAGCTAACCAAATACATCGCTGGTTTACAGCCCTTTTGGCTCGTGACTCTGAAAGAAAGGGATGCTTGCAAGCGACTCCCTAATGTGGTCAAGCCTGTGTGGTTAACAACAGCACCAAACTATGAATTTCCTGAGGTTGAGTGGCATTTACATTGAATAGAGACTATGAAGTAGAGAGAAACAAATTGTTACAGACAGAAAACAAAGCAATATTTGATGAAACACAGGAGAGGAAATGCAATACGCCCCAAGATTTTAACACAATCCAATCAGCCCTGGATATTGAATGTGATAGATGCATTTACAAGTGGACAGATAAGTGAGCAGAAGACTGAGAGGATATTAAGATGATGAAGATCTACAAAGGTTGCAAAAGAATACAAGGAGGAGGTTTAAAAAAAAGTCAAAGAGACTGACTGACAGAAAATGCTAATGATTAAAATTGAGCCAGATTGAGAAGAAGTGAAAGTTGAAGACTAGAAGACTAAAGTACAGATGAGACAGTGGGAGCTGTATTGTGTATCCTTCAGAGACGATTCCCCTTCATGGAGTGAAAATGTTCAGGCTGCTGTAAGGAAAATACTTTTCCGACCAACGGCTCCTTTATTATCAGTGCGTCTGCTCCTGTTCGTCGCTCCTCTCCTCTTGCCTTTTATCTCTATTTTTGGGAAAGAAGTTCAACCACGTTCTTTTGTTTAGGGTCTTTTAGCATTTGTTACCATTCCAGACATTGCAAATGACTTGAATAAGCCAGTAGCATATTTGTACAAACAGAGAGAGATTTTTACCCACGGAGACAAATGGGTGGTGGGGAACACTGGCCAGATAAAATGTTAAATGTCAAGTGTCAGAGTGTTTCTGAGAAGCACGCATAGCCTACATGAGAAACAATCTCCAACAGTGAAATCACTGTCTTGCTTTAGCGGCAGAAAAAGCCATCATACCAGCCAAACCTTTGTCGTCCAAACAGATTTCTGTCAGTGGTATTAGCAAATGCTTGCTCTTGCTGTGTAAATTCTACTGTGGCTGAATTTGATGGTTGACTGGGAACTTACCAGATGCTTATCATAAAGGTGGTAGATATCCAGGCTTGAATAATTTGATAACTTTTCGTTGAAATTAATTCAATCACTGGTAAAGTTAAATTTAATCAGATTATTTATGTCTTAATTTGTGTAAAACCGCATAACAGGGATCTGATATAAAGACCGTGGGTGCTTGATCATTCTTAAAGGCAGCGACTGACATAGAGGTTTGGGAGACTGACGGACAGACGGGCGACGCTTGATGACGAGGAAGGTGACGCATGAATGAACGGATCTAATGTCGAAGGCAGGACACAGGAGAAATAAAGCAGATACAAGTGGAGTCCAGGAAGAGACTGTCACAGATGCGGATAGTGAGAGACAAACCCAGAGGACACATAAAACAACCTGATGTTTGATAATGGCCAAAAAACTCCCACTCTGATATTTGCAGAGCTGTTTGCATGTCCTTTCCTGCTTGCTCTCATTTGTACCATTGCTCTTATTGTGGCTGCAGACAGGATTTATTAAATTTTACCAACTTAAGAAATAAGGACTGAGCCACTTAACCCAGCTGATTTTTTTTTTCTATACATTTTAGAAACTTTTTAAATTTTTTTTCTTATATGGTGCTCTGCATTTAAATGTTCCACCGTTTCCTTTCCTTTCAATGATGTTTCAAAGCTTTTGCCACACAAACGGGATGATGACCCACTGTATCCTTTTTAGTTATAAACATTTGGCCTATACACTATCAAACATCTACAAAGCAAAGTATGAGCCTTTATCAAACATTATTTGACGTGTAATTTTAAAAAAAGACATGACGGCGTTGTCTTCAAAGGTCGGTAGCTTCATTGTGTGAGTGTGTCTGTAATCGCTTATTCTCATGTGTTCACATGCCTCTGCGTGCATGTGTATAATGTATATGACCAAACTCTCCGAGTGGTGATTGCTGTGTATCCCAGAGAGTAGTTTTGTAATGTGAGGGAGATCACCACCTATTAGCATCACTGTGACACAGATTCAAAACAGCAGTAAACGGTCGCACAGGAGACCGAATGTTTCCACAAAACCCCCAGATTTTCCAAAACTTGTAGTCTCTTGTAGACAATATATGGTCTGCAAACAGAGACAGGGTCTGAACGTGTCATTCTGTTGAATGCCTTCCATGATTGGATCTCACTATTTTTAGAACTTAGTGTATATTTTGCATATAATCTTTTATAACGTAATAGAGAACAGGCAGAGGGTTCTGCTGCAATCAGTGTTTCTTCTGATAAGTTCAAAGTAAGTTCGATACCTTACTTTCGAAAATGCAACTTACTTTTACATTTAGTTAATATGCTAAATATATGCCCTCTGCCAAAAGGGGCTGGCTTCATTTGAACACTTTGTTTCTATAGCCACAACTAGTCGCACAGCTCCAAAGCAGTTGCCGTGTAGCCGACGTCGTCACATCCACCATTTTATCAGATCTGCGACCAAGCAGACATTAAGACCCGTTTTACGCATTCCTCAAACACGTTTATTGCAGCATTATCTTTTACTGTTTCTAATTTATTAATCTTACTTCACTGATGTATTTTTATTGTCCGGTGTTATATGTGAAACCCAATTTCGTTTTTTTATGCGAAGCGTAAAAAATGACCATTACACGAACTAAAGTAAACTAAAAATCTTGAAATACCCTTTTGATTATAGTTGTTTTCTGATTGACCATTTGTTATTTTAACAGATTATGTTTTTAGCATTTTGCCCAAAAATTGAGAAAAGAAAGCTGACGCAGAGGGAGAGGCCAGTGACATCCAACGAACTGGACTAAAACAAACCAAAGTGAAATGATTAAAATTTGACTAAAACCAATGTCTATTTCCATGAAAAGACTAAGACTAGCTAACCAGGCTGTAAATTCCTTTTGCTGTTTGTACTTGGGTTCAGACAGAAAGCGCGGGGAATTTTTGCCTTGCGTCATTCGAGCACTCGGCGTGACCCAACTCCTGCTCGCTAGCAGCGGAGTCACCGAACTTGTGCGTGGTAGTGTACCCTTGCGCGTTCTTATTTATGATCAGCTGATGCTTTTACTGAACTCAGAGCTCACCATCACCTTTGTGCTTCAGCCTCTCTCCCTTTCCGTCATTGGTTGAGTCCATTTCAAGTTGCGTGGACATTTTTATAGTAACTTTGCCCCAACTCTTGTTTATGGCATCTCATCTTTTCCTGATTTGTTGTCACTATCATTAATTTGTAGAGACTTCAAAGGCCATCCCCTGCATTCAGCCTTCACACGTGTAGTAAAGAATGTTTAATTTAATTAAATTTCAACCATTCTCATTTATCTGGCACCAAAATGTGAAATTTCCTCGCCTCTAAGCTCCTCTCTCAGTCCTGATTTGACAAATGACCTGTAATGTCACACTGCTTTCGCCACTTTATCTTAATATCAAATGACACGACAGTTAATTTGATTGAGGGAGTGCCAACAGTTATTCCTAAATGTCATATGCAAACATTTGAAGTGGATGGATTGCAGCTATAGCGAAGGCTAATTTTGAAGCAGCTTGATGCATGCTCCCCCCGCCTCCGGTGACTGATGCACCGTAGAGCATGGAGCTCGGAGGAAAAAGGAAGAAGGCAATTAGGAGTTCTTGCATAACTGGGAGATTTACAGAGCGAAATTGAGCATACCTATCTTAGAGAGAGAAGAGAGAGAGAGAGGAGGATGGATAGCGAGAAAGGAGGAATGAGAAAGTGAAGAACTACAAGAGCTTTTTTGGAAAATAACAGGAGATTAAGACAGGAAGCGCACGCACTGGGAAATGAAGCGTTGGGCGGAGAACAACAAAGGATGAAAGGGAAAGGATGGAGGGATGGAGAGATAAGAATACAGTGCCTGATAGAGTGAGAGAAAAAGTGGAAAAAGGAAATGTCAGAGTGTCGGAGACAGATGGCCAGAGACAGTACAGAGGGAGGAAAGTTCTTGCAGTACCTAATTGTTATTCCTCATTGTTGTCCCAGATAGAGGGGAAAAAAAGAAAAAAAAAAGAGGGCAAAGGTCTAGAAAACAGAAACGAGAAAGATTGAGATAGGGGTGCGAGGAGAGAAAGAGAAACACAACTGACCGGCGTCTAACCTGACTTCCCAAACATTTTAACCTCGTGTATTCTCTTAATATTTCAGGGTTTACCACAGCGGCAGCCGGTCCAACTTTTCATTCCAACGAGCTCTTGGGAGTCTTTGTCACCTGATCTGTCATTTTGTTTAACATTCCTTCCTAATAGATATTTCTCTGTTTTTTCTCAGTCTCCCTGGTGTAGCCGACCAATAAAGCTGTGCTGCAAGCTAATCAGCCCCCACACAGCACATCCAACGCGTAAAGTCAACCGGCCCGCCGGCCCGGGGCAGCCAGGCTGCAGGGTTCGCTGGTTTCGGTGGTCTGGGGTGAGACGGGGTGGGTAGCAGCGTGCGCCTTTTTGTGTGTATCGGTTCCCCCAACACCTGCTGTTTGCATTCTTGTCTTATCCTCGCGTCGCAAACACACACATGCACGCGCCTCACCTCTGCCCGTAATGGAAACAAACAGTGGTTAGGGCTTTTTGTACCGAGGCCTCTTGTTAGTTGTCTGACTGCCAGCTGGTCAGTTAAATTTAAAGCTAGATGAAGCTTTACTGCTGGGTGGGGTAGGCCCCAAAGCTTCAGCAGACCAGGTGCAGACTGTATCAGTCTAAATAAACATTTTGTTGGCTGTGAGTTTTGTTTTTTTTGTTTTTTTTTTTTCAAATCACTATTTCTGAATTTTACCAGAATTTCTCTTTGAGAAAGAGACCTGATTATCTCTGTCCCCATCTCCTGTAGGAGATGCCTGTAGGCTGTGCGATTTTATTCTGAGAAATTTTACCTTTCTGTATTAACGCTAATTGTTTGGAGCTTTGTTTTCGTTCAGGATGAGGACTGAAGTGATTTCCTCATTAGCTGACTGGCATCAGCTGCGTCACTCTTCATTCACAGTCACTGGACCGCTCACCGGCTATGTGGCAACATGCTGACTAAGTAATGTCTCATCATATTCATGTAGGTCTAAAATCCGGACTCAGCGTAATTCTGACAACTTGGAATTTTGTGAAAGATGCAGGGTAATGGACAGGGCAGTTGAGGGTGCAGCTTATAATGTACATTAAGTTTTCCCAAATGTGAATTCCAGAATAAAACGTAGCCCACGACCTTTAAGTTTGTACAACAGCAACTACAGGTGCTGCTATTTAAAAAAGAAAAAAAAAGAAAAATACTTAAATACTTATTTAGAGATTAAGATTTAGATTTAGAGCAAATCAGGAATTAATGTTTATTTGATAGTTCTACTTATCTTACTATTCCATCACATTATAAGGAATAACATGAAATCATACTTTACCCTTTTTTTTATTTCTAATTGTAACTATTGGTTTGAAAATCGTATCATTATATTTCACATCACATTTTTTTTTTTTGCTAAGGCAGTGACGTAGGCTCTCAGTTTTTAGGGTGACATCAGATAGGGCGATGCCATCGCTCTACACCTGGCTCCGTATCCTCACTGTTTGTTTGACTACAGAGCGGTTTCCCTGGTGAGAGCAGAAGTTTCCACTGTGAACAAGAGAAAGATGGAGATAAGGATGAAGAGATTAGAGGAGAAGGGGGAGAAAAAAGAGAAGGGTAGGGCAAAAATAGCCAACTGTAGAAGAGTGAAAGATTGAGATAAAAGAGGAGAGATTAGAGGGAGAGAGAGAAAAAAAGAGGAAGGCGAAGAAAAAGTGTTTAGTCAACTGTGAAACAGTGAAAGATAAGGCATGAGAGATTGAGAGAAGGGGAGACACTGTAAAAGAGGGGAGATTAGAAACAAAAAGTGGAGAGGAAGGCTGGGAACACGGGGGTGACGCTGGCTGTGAAGGACTGGCGGATTGACATTAAAGAGCAGTGACTGGGGAAAGGAGAGATTTAAGACAGATGAAGGGTGGGAGGGAGGTAAAAAAGAAAAACTACCAGATTGTTGCCAAATGTGAAAAGATAAAGAGAGACAGATAAGGGAGGGGTAAAACAGGGATGAGAGGATGGATGGAGGTGGTGTGATGGGGAACAGAAGTTTTCAGATTGGATGCTACCTCAGAGTCACAAGTGATTGTGTACATGAAATTATAAATCATCAAGAGAGAAAAAAAATCAGTTTCTTTCATCAACGAAGTCCTTCTTTCCTCACGTTGAAAATGATAAATCAATGCTGTATTGAGTTTTTTTCTCATCACATCCAAGGAGGCTTATCGAGCTGCATCGCTTTCCAGAGATATGGCAATTACACAAATACTAGGACCGCGTGTCAAGAACCGGTGGCATCTAGTTTGGATGACGGCAGAGTGAGTCGCTGTCAAAAACTTAGCTAGTCAATCGGATGCACTGGCAAGATGAACGAGACTCCAAATCATCACGGTTTTTCTTGCAGATTTTCATATATTTTCACATTATTGCAGTGTTGAACATGGGATATTGAGATATTGAGGCCTAACAGGAAAATCTTGGCATATTGTAAAACTTTATATAAAATTTACTTCATATTTTGCTTCATATTTTACTTATTTGCTTGAACCACAGACTTGGGGCAACATTAGCATTCATTTGTCCTCCTGATGACAAATCCCAACACTTCTTTTTAGCTCGTTTTTGGGTCTCCTCCAGCTCATTTAGTGCTGCTTCAAGGTTCTACACTACTTTAAAAACTTTTTCTCTTCTCCTCTCGTCTCTGTTTCTCATATCAAGGATCCTCAAATAGAAACCTTACGTGACTGGGAACTCATTCTGAGGACGGATTTTTTGTTGGTTATGATTTAGTCCAGCTTTCCATCCCTGTCTCTGCTGTAGTGGGTGGGAGTCTTTAATCATTTCATGTGACCTCCCATTGTATCAGTTGAGATATTGTAACTATTCATTAGCCTGGAGCCCTTTCAAGGACCCCTGGTGGACTCTGGACCCCATTTCGGGCTTTGGGAAGCGCTGCCCTCACCCACACCAGCCCTCCCTGTCTCAGGACAGGGTATGGCTCTTATTAGTGGTCCTTGCCATGGCAGCTTGGGGAAGCCTTTTGAAACCCAATATGGTCTTAAATCAGATTTATAAATGTTTAGGTGTATTATGAAAAACACACACGCAGGCCTTGGCAAAACCAGACTCTGTTTATGTGTATGTGTTGAGTGTGTGTGTCTGTGAGTGAGGCAGGGTGAGTGAAAGCTTACGGGGAGTTTGTGTGTGAAATAAGAGAGAAAATTGTGTGGGTTGTTTGTCTGTGTTCTTGTGTGTGTGTCTGTGTGTGTGTGTGTGTGTGTGTTTTTTTTTTTCCTTGCCCTAATTCCTCCAGTGCGACAGCGTTTCAATAAACAGCAAAGCTGTATAAAGGGAACCAGTCTATACACACACACTCGGGCAGTCAGTTCATATTGCAGTATGTATACATTGTGCACTCCTAGTTAAAACAGATTGAATGACAGCCAGGAAACACGATAAGCTTTTAAACTCTGATGATGGAAAGAGAAAATAATTTCTTCCCACTTTTTCATTTTTTCTCAAATGTATTTTGCTGGAAAATGTGCTTCTCAGTAATTCACAGATGCAGGAGCTAGCTGTGTGTGTGTGTGTGTGTGTGTTTGTTTGTGTGTGTGTGCGCGCACGCTCATGCACGTGTGGACATGTGGATGTGTGAGTGTATGTGTATAAATCTCATGGTGGCTGTACAGTAGGAGTGTTGGTGTGTTTTGGTTTCTGTTTGTTTGTGTTTGTATATTTGTATGGGCGTGTGCTTGTATATATGTGTGTGGGCTTATATGCTGCGGGGCCATTCTCACGCTTTGTCCTACTGCCACATTTGCTAATTTGACAGAGCAAGGACACACAGAGAAACACAAGTGCAAACACACACACACACATGCACTCCATGGGTGCTCACTCAGGTTTATTGCTTTTTACCATTTTTTTATAAAGACCTTGTGTGCTTTCAAAATACAGTGTATTATGTTAAGCTCATACTGTTAAATTAAACTCAACCTGTATCCTCTGTGTTTTTCTCTATAGGGATTTGAACAGAAACAACATCACTAGAATCACTAAAGTGGACTTCTCTGGCATCAAGAACCTCAGGATTCTGTAAGTTTCTTTCTTTAGTTTCTTTGTTTCTTTCGTCATTTTGTGGTTTTGAAGATGAACCATTCGATGATGCAGAAATTACTCAAGTAATGTCAAGGTAGTTCAGCAAGTTCACATTATGTGTAAGTTTTTCAGTCAAAACACTTTTTTTATTCTTATCTTAAACCCCCCCCCCGTACAAAGTTCAAGAAAATCAGGGATTGGGACAAATTTTCTTAAAATACTTGTACATGCCACTCAAAAAATGAGCAAGAACTAATCACATAAAAATATGACTCCAAGTAGGGTTACTGTTTGACTGGTGTCATCTTTGAACAACTGCATGATAACTGAAGCAGAACCATCAGCAAAAAGACGCCCTTCCAAGATTTTGGACGCTTGAAGGGGCTTTAATTACGTGCTGTCCTTACCAGAAATGACAGCATTATTTGTTTGTTCAAATCTCCATTTTGTGTTTTGACAAGCAACCTTCTCAGGTTGTTGTGTAAAATAAGTCTCCTCTTTCTGTAGCGATTCCTGAAATAGAGTGACATTGCAATGTTGGTGGATAGAGTCTTACTCTGTTGATGTTGCGGCGTACCTAAGTGTGTGAAGAACACCAGAAACCTCGATTTTACTTTAACCGGGTTTAAGTAGCCCAAACTTAACCAGAACTTAACCGGGGGGTGACAAATCAGAAAAAGCTTGTTTTTTCGAGTTGGTTTGGTCAAACGACTTATTTTTTCACTCAGGTTTGAGGTCAGTTGGATTTAGGTGTGAGGTTGAATCCACCGGGTACCTGGTACTTTATGTGCCTATATTCCTTTTTCTTTTTCCTTGTTGTTACCTGTATTCATTTCTTCACAAGGAGTCCATTAACAAAAAAGCTGCCATGCTGGAGTAATTAGATAAACGCTATATTTACCAAATAGGCCTGTATATGGCTATAGGGGAAACAGGTCTCTATAAAAAAAAAAGCTTCTCATCCTAATGAGGTATTTCAGGGCAGGAGAGAATGTAAGTGTCTTACCCAAGGAGACAAATTTCGTAATTGCTGAACTTTTATGAGGCTAAATAATAGAGTATCGTGAGCCGAGGTGCCAGTAACAAGTTACAAGAATCCCATTTGTTATATAAGCCACACAACAACAAGATGTTAAACCGGTGCGGATATGATGAAATGCTGAGATAAAATTGCTGAAAAAAAGTTCTCGAAAATTTGTTAGAAAGAAATTGTTACTCATTTTTTACTGTAAATAAGTGATAATGTAACACAAAGTTCATATTGTTTCCAATTTGTCTCTGAAAAATAGTTAGGCTATACCAAGTTTTGCAATATGCCTCTGAAAATCAAAAATAAGCAACAAGCTTTTTAGATTTGTTTAAAGCTTCAAAAGTTGTATATAATTTCACACATAGAATTAAATCAGGATTATGATGTGCAGAGTGCCGGGCTGCCAATGTGGAGCAACAACATAAACACGTACAACATAAACAGGATCAGTATTCTTTGAATCAAATGATGCTGAGGCTTAAAGGACACATTTTTATTTTTCTAGTCTGTCTTGAAACATCACACACGCCCATATCTACACTGAAAGCATTTTTGCTCACTGTAATTCTTCCCCCTGTACATATTGGCCACAAAGGCCCCCCCCCTCCTTTTTAAAGCTTGGGCATGTCCAGCCTGAACCAACTTTTGACGTATGATGGCTAGTGACTCCAACCATTCTGATAACTGTCTGTTCGGAAATCGTTTAGGTTTTGGGTTTCAAAAGAGGGACAAAATAGCGGAGCCCGGCTGACCGCTGGTCCATTTCACGGCAGAATTACTTCCAAAGGCGATGTATTGACTGCAGCTCCCAGTAAACATCTCAGACGTTATTTCCATGAACCCTCTAGGTTCTCTTGTTCACCAGGGAGCCCGTCTAATCTTTTCCCAAAAAATCCAATAATATACCAAAACATATTATTGATGTAAATTTGCTTGTCCTACTTGTCGGTGTATATACAGTATCTAAGCGGCTTCACCCTGAAGAGTACGACTCCTCGTGTCCTCTCAGCTGTCCTAATGACTTCAAGGGCTCTCCAACTCCTCCACCTCAAGTGGCTCAAATTTGTGTGCATGTGTGTGTGGATGTGTGCGTGCGTGTATGTGAGGGCTGTAATAACTATAATCACTGTTGGCTGCATGCGGCTTCCCTCCTCACTCTGTTTTAACCAGACCGGCAGATAAAAATACACTCCCCATTACAAACTACGCTGAGGAGTGGACATAAGCTTATGCATGTGTGTGTCTTTGCATTTGTAAGCTCATTTGTCTAACTGTAACCATACTTGTGAGGACCAGGGTGGGTTTTTGGTTATTGTTTCAGGTTTTATCATTGTATGAGGGGGGGGGAGAGAGAGAGAGACCATTATTTTTGTGTGCATCCTTTGTACTCGAGACAGGGCGACAATGACCAGAGGAAAGAGGCCGTGTGTGAGATTGTATGTTTGTGTGTGTGTGTGTGTGTGTGTGTGAGAGAGAGTGGGTTTGTGTGTGATGGGCCAGCAGCTTGTTTCATGTGGTGGGTGATAAACTGCTGTGACATTTCCACATGCCAAATCCCTTAAAGAAATGGGAAGGAGATGGCTTGGGAAAGAGAGGAGATAGTCTGAGAAAGTACACACACACACACACACTCCAGCTCTCACATGCACACATACATCTTGTTGAATATGTATCAAGTGATGAACAAAAGCAGTGTAGCATTGACCCTTATCTGTAGTCCAATAGGTATTACTGTTACTCCAGTCGCCCCCCTTTCTCTAACTCTTACTTTCACTTTCTCTCTTTCTCACACACATTGGCGAATGCCTAGTTCTTCTCCCGGTCACTTAACCCTTGCATACATCCCATGGGAAAAGTTTGCATGTAGTTGAAAGCTTAAATCATTCTTGCCAGGAAAGACCAATAGCTGCAGGAAAGAAAAAATAAAACTATTCCTTGATGCCTATTCGTACATACAAGCTTGTAATTATTCATAATTATCCATCCATCCATCCATCCATCCATCCATCCATCCATCCATCCATCCATCCATGAGCTATACCGCTTATCCTTGGGGGTTGCGGGGCAACTGAAGCCAATCCAATCTCATTCATAATTAGTCCTTTTAAAATGCATGACTACCTATACATATGATCTAACTTCTATTCAACACCTCAATCAAACCTATACTTTATAGCTCTCATGCAACATAATTTCATCATATCAATTGTATATTCAACTGCTAAGGGATCTGGTTATACAATAACACCTCTATACTTATAGAATACAATGATAAAAACATCTTAATATGACTGATTTGTTGGTATTTTAAACTCTCAAACATTGTATCTGACCTCATCAAGGCACCTTGGCCAGACTACTTGCTGCAATCAGATTAAAACATTCATTCATAAAAAAATGCACGTTCATAATCTGAACCAGCAGTCTGAATATTCTTGAGTCTGAGTGGTCGGATCGTCTTGCCGTAATCACAGACAAAGCTCGTCTCTGCATGCGCAACACTTAGCAAAATATCTTTGGCAGCCTTACTTTGCAAGATTTCTTCCAGATTGTGGCGCAATTGAGTAATTCCAAACAAATTTAGATGTAGGTGAAAGCTTGTGCTTGATATTGAACATTTGGCTGCGGAAAATCAGTGTGGTTTCTATCCATTGTGCGTAAACAACAAGTGAAGTTAATATCCGCTAAAGTATTTCCTTATTTCCTTCAGAGGCCAAGTGCTCTGAGTTTGCCATAAGGTAGCGTGACATCATTGTGCTTTTCTGTAATGGTTGGTAAGACTTTGTAATATGGTTGAATGAAAGAGTTATTGGACACACCAGGCCCCACACATGAAATCAATGCAGGTTTTGTTTTTTTTTTTTCTCCTTTCTCCATCTCTCTGTTGATGACTAATGCCTGATTCGGACCAATATAAAAACAATACCTCATCTGAACAATATGCCAACATTGAGTCCCAGCACCATGTGTTTGGCCTATGATCCCTTGCCTCGCTAAACTTCATTCAATAATTCAGCATACAGGTGAACTCTGATTGGGCCTTGATTTAGCGTTCCTCTGGAGTTACAAGGTTTTATAGATATAGATAGATAGATATAGAGAGATATAGATTTTTGTTTTCCTATCAGGGTGGAGAAAATGCAGCTCTGCTGAAATAAACATGCTGGGTTAATGCTTGCTGGACTGTGAATTATGACTGATGGGCTAGTCAGGACTGTGCCTGTTCATATGCGTTGGGGTATGCTTGTGACTGGTGCATAACTGTGGACCTGTTTGTGCTTTACATGTTTACACTCATATCTTACATTGCTCATTAGTGCTGCTGAGTGTATAGGTTTATGTATTTTCAGTACACTAATTATTTGCACCTGCCAGTGTGTGTTTGCCTTCGTTAGCCAAGAGTTAAAACTTTATGCTCGAACTGTCATTACCTTTCTGTAGCATAGAAAAGTAACAAATAAATAAGAAGTTTTAATACTTTAGAATAGTTGTGGTATTTCTAAAATCCAAATTCTGCCCAAATTTTTGTATAATGACATTTTCTTCTGATGTTCCCCAATTTCGCTTGTTTCTTTTTTTTCTAAACAAATACTGGTGGATGCCTTTTTCTTCTTATTTAAGGTGGAAAAAAAGTGAGTGTGCATGCATCTTTGTGTGTGTGTGTGTGTGTGTGTGTGTGTGTGTGTGTGTGTGTGTGTGTGTGTGTGTGTGTGTGTGTGTGTGTGTGTGTGTGTGTGTGTGTGTGTACAGACCAGTTAAGTTCTCTAGGAAAAAAGAAAAGTAAAGGGGTAAGAGAAAAGTGCTTGTCCATAAATACATTTGAGCGTATGTGTCTTGAGTCCATTTTCTTTCTGTCAAGCGTATGTTTCTTTCCAGAAGGGTGTGTGTGTGTGGGGGGGGGGCATGTGAATTTGTGTAAAGAGTTGGTATGACAGACCATGGATCTGTAATACAGCTGCATGTCTAAACATTTTCTTTGAAAGAATATTTTACGGAAGGTCGTGCCAAAACAAGTCCACATGGCTGGCCAGACAGTGTCTCTTTCTGATGCATCTTAAGTCTTATTTGGCTCTATTTTTCCTTCTTTTCCCTCTCACTCAATCCATTTTGTCGTTTTGGGAGTCTTCATTTTTGAATCTCTGTTTCCCTTCTCATACTGCATCCTGACTCTTCTCTTTTCCTCCTCTTCACATCAGCCACTGTCTCTTCGATTGACCCCCCCCCCAGAGATGTCACTCTTAACATCCTCAGACGGAAAGTATAAACACGCATATCTGCGGAGATGTTCTCTCTCCCTTTCTCTGTCCCATCTGGAAAATCTTAGATCGTCACAAAAACATTACAGCACACACAGAGATCCGAGAGGGAAACGGAGGAATATGTGTTACACTGGGAGCAACACTGGACAGGCAAAAGAGGAATGGAGAAGATATCCGTTTAGGGACGGAGGAGGAATGGGTTGTTGATTGTTTGTTTTGGCTCGCTAGCCTGTGACATTTGTGAAATGCTGTATGTCTTAAACATTTTAGACTTCTGCTCCACTGCCAGATTCATTTGTTCAGCCCAATGATTGCTTGTTTATACAACAATTTTTAAAAAAGTGAAAGTGTCTCGCCCGATGTTTGAAATGTCTCTATTTCCCCCTGGCAAGCAGCTGATTTTGCCTTTTTCACTGGCCAGAAAATGAGATTTATCCAATGTCTCTTCCTCTGGTGTGAATTTGCAGGTCAGTTTGGGGAAATTGGGTGTGGATAGATACTCCCAACTACAGTGTGCATGATTTTCCCTCAATGTGACATGTAAATCGTGACAGTTTAAGAAAAACAAAAGCCTTCTGCAGTTATGTAAAGTAACTGAATACTGTTTTTTGTTTAAAAATGATGGTAATTACAACTATTATTCTTTCCTATCTGTGTCTCTCTATATCTGTCACTGTAGTCATCTGGAGGACAACCAAATCAGTGTTATTGAGAGAGGAGCCTTCCAAGACCTCAGGCTGTTGGAGAGACTGTAAGTACACCATATTACACTACTGTCTTGTGTTTGAATGAGAAACGGAGCCAATGCAAGCTAAAAGAGCTGATGCAAACTTGAGTTTTTTTTTTTTTTTTAATGGATGTAGAAAACCCACCAGGCTGAAAACAAACACACACAAATCAGAAAATATGCACACCTGCAAGCACAGATTCACACACACGCAAATGTTTCACTTCCTACTGCTGTTTTTCCCTTTAACCAAAGACTTGCACACAAAATCGCACACCTGCCTGTCCATTTTGTAAAGCATACACACACAGGCACGCACACACACACACACACACACACAGCATACCTGGATGATACCCAAGTCTATCCACTTTACACATTACCTTGGAATCTCCCGTACATATTGCCTTTTTCCGTGTGTGTGAGTGTATGTCGGTCAGTTCACACCGAGGCTCTAGTCAATAGAGTCGAGATGTGAGTGCACAACACAACACCTCCCACACACACACACACACACACACACACACACACACACACACCTGCATGTTTACGACTCTGCGTTTGGAGGGATGACAGGCAGACAGCTTTACAGGAAGACACTTTGTGTGCTGTCAGATGCTATCCCCTGAAAAATCAGCTAGATTTTATAGCTGTTTTTATAGGCAGCTTTCAGGTGATGTAACACGCCTTCTGGCAGCCATATTGGAGGTATTCAACCGATGAGAGCAGGATTTCCAAACTCAGGACTTGGCTATCACAGCGGTGTTGAACTGACATTGTTGTGTTAGCACTTGGGCTGAATATTTCTTCAGTGACATCTCTATCAGATGTCATTTCATTATCTATCTGACTATCTTACTATCTATCTCACACCCTACGTCGCCACGGTAGGGTTTTTAATAGGCCTCTGGCTTTCCACAATGTACCACCAGAGTGTCATGAATTCAGCTATAGTGACTCGAGGACATGTGGTGCTGCCGTGTGAGTCCAGACAGTGATGAAATTTGTACGGTTTTCCCTCCAAGTCTCTCTGAGGCCCTTTCCTTTCCATAGGACGCCATATTGATCTGGAGATTCTATTAGAGATTCCCTTGACAGTAGGATGGTAACATATACGGACACACAGCACAGTGGCATAGACATACAGTTAGTTCAGTTCAGGGGAGGGCAAACTTCACCGTCACTAGGCAGAACCTTGAGAGATGCTGATTGGCAGCGACATGTGTATCTTGTCTCCAAATGAAGATCACAGATCAGATAGTGAAGGCGCGAGTTAATGGGCTGCCTTTATGTTAAAAGACTCTTTAAAGCGGTGTGTCAGGGAGGGTCAGAGGTCGAGATGAGGGAAGGAGGGGGAGAGGTTAGGGGGCAAAAAGTTGTGTGTCAAAATTCACACGAGATGGCGTTTGTGGAAGTCATTTGAAAATGTGGTACATTACACTGTGCAAGTCTGACATATTTTGCCTTACTTACAGTCACTCTAGGTTAAAAAAAAAAAAACCCTGTTTTCTCTATTGGAAGAAAGTATTAAAGAAAAGATCTCTACTGTACTGAGGGGAAAAAATAATACCCCTGGATTGCACATTTTTTTACATTCCTGATAGGAAAAATGCTTTTTCGAAATGCTTATTTGACAAGATTTCAGATGTTGGGCCTGTCAGGGTGAAAGGTTAGGGGGAAGAGGTCCTGGTGCTGAGTCTGTGTGATTTATGGAGCTGCAGTGTTAAAAACATGAAGCTTATGCCCCCGTCTCCTCGAGGTCGAGGACATTTATTTATGTTAAAACATGAAGTGTTGTTTCAACTCATTTGTAATTTGAAAGAAACAAAGAAGGCCTCAGAAATGGTCTGACATGTCATGATCAGCTGATTTTTTTTTTTTTTCAGCACCATATAAGGTTATTAATGATGGATGTTTTGCAAAGAGAACACAGGATTTTTTCCACAGATGTTTTTTTTTTTTTGGTGTAATTTTGTTTTTCTTGCAAAAAAATATACCAAACTTTTTGAGGCGGTAGCCCAGTGAGATTAGTTCCCTTCAGTCTCCAAAGCATTTCTGCTGGACTTTATTGTGATTGTGACTAATAAATATGATTTTTCCAAATTTAAAAACATTGTGCCCTCAGACTTGTGGGTTGGTAATATTTCAAAGGTTCCAAACAGGAAACTCGTCATTATTATTTGAAAACACACACAAGGATTCATCTCTTAAAAAAAACCCATAACTGTTTTGTGAGCAAACGTCTTAAAATGACTCATAACTGTAATAGTAGGCGGTCATGGGCTTTACTTTCATACCCACCGTTATTTTCTAGGAGCAGGGGTCAATTATTTGAAATGGTGGATATCTGTTTTTGGACTACAGCTCTTTTCATTGGTGCACACAGGAGTCACGGTCTTATTATCATTATCACTGGGGTTAAAAGGTTGGTGTCTGTGTCTTCTCCAGCACAGATTCTACTTTGCGACCCCGTGACCCCCCGCCCTACTTTTCTTTTCTTTCCCCCCTCCCTGCCTCGTTTCTCAGCCAAATGCTTTGGTAGCTTGATAACACTTTCGCTCTCTCTCCACACACTGTCCTCATCTATCCTTGCTGCAGACAACCCAACCCTCCTTCTCTACACACACGCACACGAACACACACACACAACACACACACACACACACACACACACACAAGCAGACACATCTTTCACTCTTAAACACTTCATCTCTTACACTCTCCTCGCACACACACACACGTTTTTCTGTTGGTTGACACCATCTTTTACTCACTCCGTCTTCTTCTTCCTCTCATTCCTTTGTAAATAATTGCCATGTGCTCGTTTCATGCTCAGTCCAACCTACTAAAACATGGAATGGTTTTTTTACGTGTAAAATATGAGAAGGCCTCACGTATAAGAAGGTTTTCCCTTAATATTTTTTTAAAAACCTATAGTCCTATATCGTAGGTAAAAAATGCCTGCAAAGTTTCCTTGGAGCTTTTGAATTGCACAACCCCGTAGAGGTTGTGATGTCGATCAAAAAAATGCTGAGATTGGAATTTCAATTGATTTTCTATATAAGAACCTATAAGTTGTCTCTAACTTCTTCTTTTTTTCTTATGTCTCCCTTGGAAATCAAGGAAAGTTAGCCCATCCCAGTGTTGCTTTTGATTATATTTGGAATGTCATATATGTGCATTTGGAGATAAATACTCATGGGAGGAGGCTTATGTATTTCTTCTCACTCCCACCTAGCTGCTAGCTGAGTTCATACAAATCACCTTTTGCCTCTTTGTACCTCTTTCCCAATGGGCAGTTTCTGTTTGTCTGATAGAACATTTGAGAATAACTTGGTCTTTCATTTGTGCTGACGATGATCCTGTGACGGAAAATTCACTTTTGTTGTTAACAGATCTTTTTGCTCCAGGGGAGAAAATTTTTCTCCTTTTTTATTATTCCATGGCGTTATTCAAATCACTTCTTAAAAAGCCTCTATTCAAGAGCCCAAAGCCTTTCACATTTGTTTATTTTGACCAATATTAGTGGGTTAATATGGATTGGATAAACTATCAGTTTAGATTAATTAGAAAAATAAAGTATGAATTCTTTGGCAGAGCTCTTGCATTTTGTGCATTTTTGTCCTATCAGAAAAAATTAGTGCAGTAAGAAAAAACTTATTTTTTTGTGTCAGAGCAGATTAATACATTTACCAGAATCCACTGAAAATGTGCTAAGAACAGTGTCGAATTAGTGAATCATCCTTGAAAATTGTTTTTGTACTTTACATATTTTTCAGCTTAGTGGAGATGACTGGAAGACGCCAGGAATCAAAACTTGTTCCCACTCTCACTCACACAAGACACTGATATGATTAACTGGCTTTAGAGAGCTTACAGCACGATAACCTGTAACTGACACAAACACACACACACACAAACACAACACATCAGGATAACCTTTGCACTGTGATCACAGGAAACCAGACAGACTTTCCCATGAGTTTCACCTTTGAACCATGAACCAACTGACCTTCAAGGTGATGCTCACGGCTGGTTGGTGATAGCTCAGTCAACACAAAAGCATGAATCGGAGTGATTTATTGGCGTGCGTTTTTTCCTGTTTCTGTTCATGCTAAGGTTTACAGTGTCATACTATTTTACTTCAAATTTTATTTTCTTTTTCTCCTTCCGTTTCTCTCCGCAGTCGTCTGAACAGAAACAAACTCCAGTTTCTCCCAGAGCTTCTCTTCCAGTCCAACCCCAAACTAGGACGGCTGTGAGTACACCTTTCCTGTTTTTCCATCCAACGGTCCTACTTTCACCAGCTCTCCCATCTCTCTGCCTCCTGACTCTGCCTCCATCTCTCTCTCTCTCTCTCTCTCTCTCTCTCTCTCTCTCTCTCTCTCTCTCTCTCTCTCTCTCTCTCTATCCCCTTTTCTGTCTCTTTTGATGCGTTATGTGATCCATTTGAAAACACGGTCATGGTACTGATGTCGGAAATTTTATCCGGGTTGAGGGTTCAAGTCACGTGCCAGGTGACACAGTGCTGCTCTGTGCTCCTGTTGCGAGGTGAAAAAGTACGTGTGTGTGTGTGTGTGTGCGCGTGTGTGCATGCACACTATTTTAAAAGGTGAAAGTGTGCCTGGAGTGAATGTTTTGCTTGGACCGATGAGGAATTTTTATTCAGGAATATGGAGTTTTCCCAGAGTATTCAGAGTGTAAGAGCAGGTCAAAGTGATGCAGAGAAGCCTCCTACTTGCCCTCGCTCTCTCTCTCTCTCTTTTCATCTCATTCTCAGACTACTTCTCTTTCTGTCTGTCTTACTGTGTCTCTCTTATTCTCTTTCTCCATTTCACTGTTTCAGTTCCATAGGTGCACCCACCCTGTCTCCGTTTCCTCCCATGTGCTCTCTCTGTCTGCACTCTTTCTTTCCACTTAGGTTTTCTATTTGTCCTATCCTCAGAGGGTCTGTGTCAGCTTAGGCTGAAGGTTGAAACACCTTCTAAACTTTATAGCTGTTTATATTGGGCTGCCTTCAAGTGAAGCTAGAGGGTAGACTGTGTGTGCGTATGCTTGCTTTTGTATGTGTCTGCAGTCATTATTGTCTGCATTCTTTAGCTTATATATCATGTATGTGTGCATACTTGCATTCTTAAGCTTATATATCATGTATGTGTGCCTGCATGCATACACCATTGACACACTGTATCTGTACGTGTGTGTGTGCGCGCGCGTGCATGTTTATATGCGGTTTGAGACCTGAACTTAGAAAATACCGCTGATCACTTCTCTTATTCGATTTCATAATGTTTCCATGAAGCAGAACGCAACACCTGTGAAGCTACTGTAACCCTTCTTCGTCAGCATATTCCTGTGTGTATTGTCTTTTTGTGTTTTTCACATTATTAAATTTTTAGGTATTGGGGATGATCAGAGTGAATCCATCCAACAAAAAGTAAAGTAATACTTCAAGGAAAAGCTTCTGAGAGTTTGTAGCTTGCTTCTTTACAGAGAATTGAGGTTATAGTCATCTTGGATTTCAACAGTTAAAGTGGTTTCCAGTTGCAAAGTCAGAGTCACTGCAAAGTCGAAACACCCAGAGAAAGGTCTCAAATGTTTACTGATTGATTTGAGAGGGAATTTAAAAAAAAAATAACCATGAAATCTATGGTACATCCCCTCTTCTGTCCACAGTGTGAGTCTTCCAACATTAACACCAATCCCATCTACTGTAACTAATAGATCATTGCTGTCTAGTGAAAACTGTGCATCAGCATATTTTCTTATTTTCTTGAGTTTGTCAGGTATGTTCTTTTGTACATTCAGGCATTCACTCTCTAATGCTAAGGCAGAAAAAAGCTCTCTAAAAATAATTATCTAAACAGCACACTGTCATTAACCTTAAAACAAAGATGTTTTGCTAAACTCTCAAAAAGTTACTTTTTTGAAATACATAGTTCTCAGTGTAGAGAGACAGGATTCTCTTTAGGCCTGAAATCTGAAAAAAAAGGATGCATTAGTAAACTTGTATCTTTGAAAACTATCACTCTTTGTCTTCGAAACTTTTATTATGAAACAGGGCAGTGGAATGATGAAAAAAAAAGAAAAAGAACAAATAAAGTAATAATAAAAAAGTGGTTTGCAATGATGACAGTGAGCTGGTTTGAATTTTCGGTAACACTTTCTCAATATGACCCTCTTGTGTTGGCAGAGAAGCCACAGAGAGATGAAATCCTCTCAGTGGGGTGCATACTGTGAAACCTCTGTTTAAAACTCAGGGCAGACTGATCGTGAGTTCCATATATTTGTGGTGAAGTCTGATGTATTGCTGACGACAGAAAAGTAGACTGTTATGGCTGAAATCAAATTGTCATTTACGTCAACTGTGGCTTCCAGGATCACACACAGTCAAAACCCCACGTGTGAACATCTGGGATGCACAAAGACAGATGCAAACACGTACACACACACTTATTTACACGTGCCACAGCCCACTGTGTTTATGTCTTTTTTTTTCCAGCCCTTTCTGTTGTTCTTCATGAGTGACAGTCTTATTTCCTCCACTGCCTGGCTTACTGTTCCATAAAACCCCTAATTGGTCTCGATAGCTTTTATTTATCACCGGTCGAATATGGATCCCTATAGAGCTCTCAGACAACTCGGTAAGAGAGTGGAAATGGTGAACATGTTCCAAGCTTAACATTATAAATCTCATGTTCTTTATATCCCTACTTTGCCATCCGTACAGTCTAAATTACAGTGTCTGGAGTTTCCTCCTGCTCTTAATTTTTTTTTTTTTTTCCACTTTTCTTGTTTTTCCTCTTCCTTCTCTCTTTTCGGCACGTTTTATCCCATCCGCGCTGCGTTATTTCTGCAAATTGAGGAAGTGTTGGAAATGTAAATAGCAAAGTATGTAGACCGTGGAGCACGTGAGGGAGAGAGACAGAAGAGGAAAAAAATGGAGGTAGAAGGAGAGGAGAGAGAGAGAGCAAATGTCGGGGGGGGGGGCTGAAAGAGAAAAGAACAGCAAGAAAGTAAGGAGGAGGAGATGGGAAGGTTTGCTGGTGGCTTTCTGGTCTAAGTTCATAACCTTCCTCTCCGTCAGCCTTGGTTAGATATTAAATGATGGCAGTGTGATAGGAATTACCTCTTAACCCTCCTATTAAAGCTCTGCGGTCTGAGGTTTGGAGATGGGAGGAGAGGGAAGGAGTTGGACTAGCATTAAGGGAAAATAGGCATAGGTTGGAGGTTTTGCTTTTGAGGAGGGTGGGAGGTAAGGGCGAGCGGTATCAGGCTTGATAATAGTTTTTACCAGAGTCTTCGATCCTGTGGGGATGAACAAAGCATATGATATAAAGCTAGAAGAAGTTGTCTCGTATTGGAAAATGCTGTAATTGACTTCTAAGTGCGGTCGGTGACTGCCTGACAGAGACAGATGAACTATAGGTATCAGGGCGGTCATGTGAAGGGGGGAGATGGATGGATGAAAGTACGCTGGTGGAGGATGAAGGCTGTGGGTAGATGGATGAAGGGATCCGAATCAGTGGCCCCACTAGGTGCTCGGCAGGGGGAAGGCGGCTGGGGGGGGGCTGCAGATAGGGATGGTGAGATGGATGGAGGACTGGAGTCTGTGGGTTTCAGCGTGTGCAGTCTGCGGTCATTTCCCCCCACAGTTTGCAGAGACTGTGGTCTCGCAGCACATGCACACAGACACACAGTGTCGCACACAGTGAGCTCGAGCTTTGAGTCGCATACATTTGCTTGAAAGGCAGTTAATTTTCTGGTTTGAGAAGCAACAATCATGATGGCTTGGATGGAAAAATGCAAAGCATCGGTTAGAGGGCCTTTGTGCATCAGTGCACATCACAGTCTATCAGGGAGGTTTATTTTGCTAAGTAACCCGATGGCTTTTAGTCTCCTGTCTAATAACACTGACCCAGACTGAGCCTCATCCTGTTATCTTCACTTTCTCCTCTGGGAGTTTGTGCTGTGTTTTGTGTGTGTGTGTGTGTGTGTGTGTGTGTGTGTGTGTGTGTGTGTGCGCGTGTGTGCGTGTTTGTATATATGAGAGAGAGAGAGCGAGAGCGTGAGTACATGTTGTGTGCAGGGACCCCAAGTGCACTATCATTTGAACCAGCGCTGGTTTACTACCAGTGATACTCATCGAGCAACATCATTCTCCCCCATTAAAGAGCTCGGGTTACAGTTGATTGGTTTGCATGAGCGGAGAGGGGTGCGAGGAAGAAGATAAATGAGAGTATAGCGTCAGACTCGCAAGATATTTCCTCTCTTCCTTCACCACTGTAACTCCAGCGGGGCCTCATGCACTCAGTATTACATAATGTAGAAAGTGATTTTTGACCATGTTTGAACCTTGGACACTGTAAAAAATGCAGAATCCTCATGGTTTTTTTTTTCGCATTTGTGACTGTTATCACAAACAAGGGAACAGATATATGAAATACAATCTGAGTTTCAACCAATTGTTGAACATAAAAGAAGACTTGGCAATTTGTAATAGTAAGAATATTAGAATCTACCTCTCCTAAATGAAAAGTTGAAATCATCAGCTTGCTTGCTCTCAGGGTTTTTGCTGCTACAGCCTAACTTGGTCTGGTATAACCAGTGGCTTAAGTTGGCTAATTATAGCTAATTTATCTAACGACCCTTTTTTGACCCTTTTTGTTTTGCTGCTACTGTTACACAGTATTCACCAATATCACATAATTTGCCACTTGTGGACCCTACTCAATGAAGATTATACTTAATCAAATAAATCACCGTATTCCAAAAACACAGTAGGTAGCAGCACTGTACTTGTGACTTTCAAATTAAATTCTTATTTATCGTAAACTGGTAAATGTGGTATTGCCAAAACAACCCTGCATTTAAAAAAAGCTAACAAACTAAGCCAACAAACATTACAAAAATAACCTGTAACTCAAGAATATTAATAACATGCTGTAGTGTGGTAAAGCTTCCTTTGACTTTTTTAGTTTTCAGCTTCTTTCTACTCTCTAACAGGGCTGTTCTGCTCCCTTAGTGCCCTCAATGCACCCCATAAAATGCCTCACAGCAGGGACACCAGCAGCCAAAAATTCAACCTTACAGGGTTCTTGGTTAAATGGAAAGAGAAGTGAGTTTAAAATCTTTCACCGGCACACGGATGCCAGTGATTTTATGCAATCAAAGCGTCCTTGGGAATGATGCTCAATCCCAGCATGTCCACTTACTGTAGGTCAGCCTGGATAACAGATAAACACCTAAGAAATTTAAAGTGGAGCTAAAGGCTGGGAAAAAGAAATAGCTGTGTGTGTGTGTGTATGTGTGTGTTGGAAGGAGGTTTGATCAGAAAGGGTTGGATGGACATGTAGGGGAATGAAAATGGCTGACGAGTCAAACGGTCAACAAATCATGACCTGGAAGGCTGCCAGTCTAAATCTCTGCTCTGATGATTGAACTGATTGAATGGTAATTAGACATGCTCCTATGCGCCATTAGACTACCCGTGAGCAAGGCACTTAACCTCCAAGTGCTTCAGTGGAGCTCCCAGATGTGAAAGTGCGGACGTAACCCTCCCCGGCTTTTACTGTAAATGCAACTTGGCTGGTTAAGTCAGGGGAAAAGAAGCTGGAATGAGGTGGAATGAGGGAGAGGGAGGGAGAGAGGGAGGAATGAGGGGGTGCTGAAGGGAATGGGGGGGGGGGGGTCATTTGAGATGTCTTTTCCTCCTAATTAAGTTAATGGAGAAAGACGAGGAGGTTGCCTTTAATCTTGGCTAATTGTCCATTTAGAGGGGGCTGCCATAGTTTACCTGCTGGAATGTTACGGTTAGTGTTACAGGAAGTGGGTGTACTCTGTGTGCTCAGTGATTGGCTGCACAGTGGCGATTAGTGGGAATGGCCTGGAAGAGTGAGGGGTGAATGTCAACTGCTGGAGCTCACGTATGTTGCCTCATTTTCATCATTGCCTAGTTCACTCATTTACTATTCTTTCCCTCCCTCCCACACTCTCACTCATACACACTTCCACGCACAAACACAACCAACAGTTTTGATGTGTTTGTATTGCTGTCAGGAATTGGATGATTGTGTTCTTGTCACTAGTATCCAGGCCCTTTTGTTTGGTTTTCACATCAGTTGGTGCTGGCAGGAAACAAATAAGTCTCAAAAACACAAAGGCAAACACACACACACACACACAGAAGCACACACACACAAAACAGCACACACACAGACCCACACACAAATGAAGTCACTCACACCAACTCTCCTGCCGATTTAACACCACACATGCTGGATGCAGAATTTCGGGTCTGCCTGTGTCAGTTGGTGTGTGTGTGTGTGTGTGTGTGTGTGTGTGTGTGTGTGTGTGTGTGTGTGTGTGTGTGTGTGTGTTGGTGCATGGCAGACTTTATGCTAAACCACACACCCACGACAGAACTTCCTAATAATTAAACATGACTCAGAAGTACAAACCATGGTATGCAGCTGCACCACAAGGCTTGTAGGACCTGACACGCAGCTGCACCACAGGGCCCATACACAGCAGTGCACTCAGTGTGCATTTCTGATACGTTTATCAATCTTACTTTAATTCAGTCTTGAAACATTACCTGTTTTATTGCTTCCTAAAACAATTTGAAATGGGAGTTGGTGCTCTGATGTGAAGCTAAACCAGGAGGCCCGTAGACTCCAGGATAGAGCTGCACCACAAGGCCCGCACTGAGATTCACTGGTATTCGGGGAAGGGACTTTTACAGAGGGAACCTGACCAGAGCTCTTCTAAAAGAAGGCTGCTCTTAGCGGCTTGTGTGTGTGTTGTGTGTGTGTGTGTGTGTGTGTGTGTGTGTGTGTGTGTGTGTGTGTGTGTGTGTGTGTGTGTGTGTGTGTTGTGTGTTGTGTGTGTTTCCCACAGCCCAGACGGCAGTGCGATTTTGTCCCAAGACATATTTAGATAAATACACAGTGCGGAGAGATACCAAAAACCAGGAGGGAGAAAAAAAACGTAAGAGAGAAAGGAACAGATAGATAGTGAGATTATTTGGAAGATTTTGAAAATCCAGAAGTTTCATACATTTCTCCAAAATTTCTGCAGCAACGTGATTTCTGTAACATCATCTAAGCAAAAAAGACTTTGTTTCTGTTCTCAGGGTACGGGATTTATGAAACCGAGTTTCTCCAGTTTGATTTCTCCTGGGTTAAAATCTACACACTTGAACTGTTATTGGCTTTTTTACAGGTATGTGTGTTCAGGACTAAGACTCCGAAAGGTCAGAATCACTATGACAGTGGTCCGGTGGGATAAAAGAAAAGCTAATTACACAGAGCCGTCGTTGTTTCCGTGTAATCCCTTCTCTCTCTTCCTGTGGATGATGCCTGATGCTAAGATTTGGCTGGCCCACAATCAGCCCGCTTGGGTCCTCCTTCCACTCACATATAAACACACACACACACACACACACACACACACACACACACATACATACATTCTTCTTTTTCTAGTGACATTGTTGTGCACACAATGGGAACATATGAGTAAAATTTTGTTGTTTCTATTCCTAACTTTGCCTATTTTGAACAACCTGCTGTTAAAACTACTTCCTTTCTCTTGCTTTGAGTGCTGTCCGATTATAGTTTTGTGTGCATTTCCACATATGTATTTCGTATTATTGTACAAGTTTTTGTCTCACAGGCCCGTTGTTAAACATTTTGGAAAGATTGTGAATATTTTATGCTTAAAGTTTGGTTTTCAATGCTGCGTAAACTGACTGTGCAGCCAGTCAAGAGGCCAAAAGTTATAAAGTTTGTGTGTGTATGTGTAGGCCTATGTGTTTCTTCTATGTGAATTTTTGAATAAAATAAACCAGAGTGTTTCCTTGCAGGATGAATTCACCAACCAGGCTGTTTAAAACTTCACAGCAGCAACACCTTTCCCTTTCAGCTGCTTTCTTTAGCAGTTAGCCATCTAGCTAGCCAGCCGCAGGGCCAGAACCTATGAAATGTTCGTGGGAGGCTGGGGACCTGTAGATTATTATTTTTTTTCTTTTTATGTGGCAAAGAATTTTTATATGTTTTTTCACCGAAATAGTGCGGAGGCTGCATGTGGTAGTAATTTAACCTCGCAAATAAAGGTGAGTTCGATTGGGGAAGTAGCCACAGAGCTAAGTACACATAGTTAAAACTCAGACTTACTCCTTGACCTGTTTATTCTAATGGGTGACAGGGATGTATGTATGCACATACTGTATATTTGTGTGTTTGTGTGTGTCCCTTGTGTGTCTGTGTGTGCCTATGTGCATAACTGTGACTGACATAGGATGTCTTAACATGTGCAATTTGTGTAGGAATATACAGTATGTAGTGTGTATTTGTACTTATTCTTATCTTTGATCTTTTATGCTAAATGTGTATACATAGTTTGGTAATTTGTGTCTCTGCTTGCGTCTGCATATTTTCTTATGTTTGTATATGTCTTGCATTTGTTTGTACATGTCTACTTATATACATGTCCCTGACTCTGCGTGTGTGTTTGTGCGTGTGTGCATGCATGTTGGTGTTAGTATGTGTCTGTCTGTGCATATATTCAAGAGAGAGGCAAATGTGATACCAGGCCAAACACATTCGCACTGTGTTTAATCACAATTTAGGTTTACATGAGAACAATAATCAAAAACAGACTTGGCTCCTTGGAAAAGCTGCAGGAGGAAGAGGAGGCGAGGGAAGGAGGAGCAACTTGAGGGAGAGCCGGGGTTGAATGGAGTGGTGTTATGGGGAATAGGAGAACGTTAGCAGGGGGAGAGGGGAGAAAACAAAAAAAGCCCGAGTGGCAGGTGACGACAGGAAGAGGAGGGAGGGGAAAAGACAAAATAAAATGAGAAATGGGAGATGACAGAGGATGGAGGAGATAGTAGGGCGGTAGATACTATGAGTAGGATCTTTAAGAGAATAGAAGCTTTTGTTTATTGTTTTCCTTCCTTCTTACAGGCTGGACTAATGATCTGGCTCTGATTAGAGATGCTTTATTTTTCCTAAAGGATGTTTTAAAAACCTGGCAACTGGCTTTTGCCCTACTTGTGAGTATGTGTGTGTATTTGTTTCTGCATGTGTTGACGGGGTGGGTTTCAGTAGTAAAAGCACAGTGGAGTCATATACACACTACACTCCATTACTAACAAAAGTCAAACCACTAAACAAATGTAATGTTCCCCATAATTACAGTCATGTGTATAGGATGATAGACAGAGAAAAGACAGATTCTTTCCTCAACAAAAGCTTTCAGTTTTTTGTCACTGTTGCAGTTTTTTATAGTGAAACTCCAGACTGCTTGTTTCAAACATTTTTATTTTTTTTTTTTTCCCAAGACTCGCATAGTTTCCTGGGCAGCACAGTGGATTAGTGGGCAGACAGAAAAATCCATACTGCAGAGGTCAAACCATGAAATTCACCGCTGATCAACAGAGGAATAAGAAAAGGCAGCAATAATAAATCTAGATAAAATGTTACCCAGGTTCCTTACATTTTTGTCATCTATGTCATGATGTTTAGTATTTTTAAGATCTCATGGCTTGATTTAATTTCATGCTATTAATCATGTTGTAAGAATATATTGTTTTTTAAGTGGTTATCTGATGTCAAAATAAATCTCTTAAAGTGTTGTAGCAGCTGAAACCCAACCTACGGTCCAACTGCTGTTGCAGAGTTACGGTGATGTCATCTGTGGGTGTCTGTCTTCAATCTCTTCCTGAATTCTGGGAAACAGTGTTTCCAGGTTATTTACTGTAAGGTGACATGTGGCCGCGCAGTCTGTATAAAACGAAGCTCCAGCTCAGTGTGGGGGCAAGAAAAAGCGCCGAAGCCCCCTCTGTGTGTGTCCGCCACAAGTTACATACTGTACAGGACTCCCACATGACCTAGCGTTCTTTAGTGCAGCGCTAAAGTCTTGGGAAAGTCCCAGGGAATTATTAAATTGACCGACAGCCCAGTTTCCCCTGGAAACATGTCCGTGTTGAAAGATTCCGCACCTCACAATTTACGTTCAATGCCAGCACTCAGTGTCAATGCAGAGGCAAATGTGTCTTTTATAAAGCACAGTGGTGAGTAAGGGTGTGATGGATAGGAACGCAGGGCGCCTGACTTTCATGCAGGTGTGCAGAGTTGACCTCCTCCTCCTTTCACAGATCTGCACGGTCTGCCCTGGCCACAGTCTTTACCTAACGTTAACAGTGCCGTGGTTGCTATGCACAGACGCTATAGAAAGAAAGAAATTCTTCTTCTTCTTTTTTTTTTTTACTGGTACCGGATGCAGGATCATATTGGCGTTCTTGTCTGGCGACGGAGTTTTTCTAAAAACGCTAGAGTACTCAACAAAACCGCCACACTGTTACATTGTCTGTCCCCGCCGTCATAAGGCTCCAAAATATTTTTTATTTTTTCCATATTAGAGCAGCTCAAGTATACAATTACCTAATTAAGTAACAATTCTAAAAATACAGAGGTCGAGTTGAAATGGGGTGTTTCATTTCAGCAAGAAATCAGCTGATCATTTGGCTTCCGCCATTGAAATCAGTTGATGTCATGAAAATTTAGGCCAGACTTCAAGGTTATGCTCAGGACACCACTTTTCTGGTCACTTCTCTGGTGTCATTGTTAGTTTATACCAGTTTAAATGCTCTTTTAAATAAGAATTCTTTACAAAGGAGCTCAACTCTCACGTTTTTTTCTGAAATCTTGCTGACATGCCTGAACCTTTCTTGAGTCATTACCCCGCTTCATAGTCTTTCACATATTGCCCACGCGCTGGATTAGGTGATTAACTTTGTTGTTAAGCGAATGAAAGTTAGTGGGAATGTTTCAGTTCACGTACGTGTTCATGTGTGAGCGCGCGTGTGCGTAACGTTCTCACTTTGTGGGAGGTCTACATAGCTACTGCTTTCTTTGTTGACCGTTATTATGGCTACAGACTACATGGCTGGAACTGGCTAATGTCACACAACACACACACACACACACACACACACACACACACACACACACGTGCACACACGCACATGGGCAGACACAGGAGACTAGGGGGTCATACTTTCAGTGTTTGGGCCTCAAACTGAGTGAGTGTGTGTGTGTAAATGTGTGTGTGTGTTTGTGTGTGTGTGTGTGTGTGTGTGTGTGTGTGTGTGTCAGAAGTTAGACTTGTGATTTATACTGTTTAACTAAAGTCTGATTGTTACAAATGAACCCAAACTGTTGCTATTGCTCTGGTGTAATCAAAGTCAAGAGCCCCTCACACAAACCGAATGACCCACAAACACTTTGTATCTCTTGATCACACATGTTGGATGCAAACAAACATCAACCAGTTCTGTCGCTCTTTTTCCGCTCCCCTTGTTTGTCTCGCTGTCACACCAACACATTCATGCAGAGGCTCGGGCTTTCACACGTGTGGCAAGTGTTTCACGGCTGATCAAAATTTAAGAAGTGCAGCACCTGTAGTATTTTTTCTTTATCTATTTTTTTTTTTCTTTGTTCAGAAATGTCTCCGGGAAGGGTGTAATTTCTGTTGTATCACTTAACCAAGGCTGGTGAAATTAATTGCATCGTAAACAGGTCCTCTCAGAGGAATAAATAGTAGAATGACTGAATGAAGATCAGTATTTCCTCTTCCACATTTTAAGTGCTAAATCAAAAACTCATTGTCATATGTTCCTCTCCTGTTTTTTTTTTTTTTTTAAACACCTTTTCTTACAGGTTTTGTTCTGGATCAGATCAACCTCATGTTACCTTAAGTCACTAAATTATTCTGGGAATGGGTTCTTCCTAAACCGCGGTGTCATGCAGTGGACTACGTATGTAACTAAATCTAAAAGTTTGTCTGTTTGTCATTATGTTACTGTGGTGTAACATGCTGGCTATAAAGAGCTAACAAACTCTGGGAGCTTTTACATCATCCGTGTACCACTGCAGATGAGTCAACAGCAAAAATAACTAACATAAGCTGCTAAATGCAACATTTTAACATTGCTAAATCATGACCATATTGAGGCTGAAACATTAGAATAAACACTGCAAAAAAACAAAAACCTATGATCGAGAAGATTGGCAGCTTCTACCCAGTCTCTTGACTGAGTTTAACATTGTGTGCCACTTTGGTGATTTGGCTGGAAATCTACTGGATTGCTGTATTTTTTTTGGGGGGGGGGGTCTAGAGGGTGGTGCTGCTGTCCTTCCAGCACAAATGGAGCTGAAGTTTTTAGAGTTTTTGATGGCACATAGAATGAGTAAACAATGTTTGATGAATGAGCAGCCAAATGTCCCCTTTGTGAATATAAGCAGTGGGGTTACTGGAAAATACATGGTCTCTATTTTGGAAACATTCCTTTTAGCAGTGCGACAGATTTTGACAAACTATCAATCATGATAATTTGCCAAACAGTCAACTTGATGATCATTATATGTTTACTATGCTGGTCGGAAAATTCTCCACGTCACATCTGTAATGTGTTTATCTGTATAAAGTAATGTGTGAGGAGTCATTCAGATTTCTGCAATAGTATTATACCAAATGTGCTGCTTCTACTGTAAGACATACAGATACAGACGCAATGGTGATAGCAGTCAACACGGCTCAAAAAAATTGAGATTTTGGAACAACATCCTCTTGCCAACACGCACAGTTTGTTGCTGTTTGCGTTAGTTTCCTTTAATTTCACTGTTTTATAGTGTTTGCAAAAATAGAAGAAACTTGATATGACGAGAGATCCTGAAAGCGAGGCTGCACACTCAGCGATGGTGGTGGTACAGCGGTTGAGATGGTTCCCATGAAATGCACAGTATCACAAGGGGGGAAAAAAATTACTACATGAGTTTAAAGGCCAACCAAGTATATCAAAATACCTACACTGTCAGCAGACCATCAGAACCTACTTCAGAAAAAAATTTCTTTCTCTTGAAGCAGTATATGTCGATATTGTGCGGTCCTCTTTAAACAGAAGAAAACAGTGAGTGAATGAGAAGAGAGAAAAGAAGACGAAGGTCACAGAGATTTGGATTTACAGCACATAGAAATTGTGATAGAGAGAGAGAGCAGGAGACAGAGTTAGGAAGGATCTGATGGTGAGACGGAGAGAGGGGAGAATGGAGATAGAGGAAATGAAAGACTCAGCAGAAGTAGAGAGGGAGAGAGAGAGCCAGCCACATGAATGGGGTGAGAGGAGACTTAACCCGGCCTCCTCTAAATACAGAGCACCGCAAAGCCACTTTAAAACCTGTAGAGATATATTTATACATGACACACAAACACTCACAAACACACACACACACGCACCGACTTGAAAAAACTGGCTGTGTTTGCAGTTTTCCTGTTGTTTTTTTTTTTTTTCTGCCTCTCTCTCTCCCCTTCTCTCTCTATTCATGCTTTTGAAACATTGCGCTGCAACATCGAACTTATCTGGACATCACCCGGAGGAGCTGTACACGAGAATGCAAATGTCCGGACCACCGGGTCGGACGCCACACGGACGGATAGAGCAGGTCATTGTCTCCGGGGGGGAACCGACAGTGGGTGGTTGATGACGTTCCTGTCATGCGGCTGGCGTGGAGCCGGAGGAACGCGAACATCCGAGGGTGAAGAGGAAGAGTAGTTGCCACCGCACGCTCCACCAGGACGCCGCCCCTCGCCTGGAACCAAAGCAAGCCTCTCCACTGAAAAGGACAATCTCCCGTCATCTGGCATCTGCGGACAGTTTCCGAAGATTCGGATCCAGGCGTACGAGAAAACTGCTTATGTCTCTAAAACAGAAAAACACACACACGTAAACATACACAGAGGAAACTGCAGTCAACCACCAGTCAGTCTCAAACATGGCTCTAGGTTTATCTGATATAATTATCTAACAGTTGGGGCTCCACCTGCTGAACTCAAACACAACGCTTTGAACTTTAAAATAGCTCAACATTTGTTAGTGCTATATTTACATTTAGGAAAAAAAAAAAAAAAATTTACTGTGTTATTTTGGGACCAAAACTTGTCTGTAAATGTCAGAAATAGATCTCAAGTCATACCAATTGCGTTGTCTTTGAAGAGCTGTTTATAAGTCTGTCTGTACCTACCCAAATAAAGGCAGACTATGATGGAAAAAAAAGGCTAATTTTGTAAAGAAATATTATGAAGAGAGAACTGAATGGGAGCATCTGAGAAATGGATCTTTGTAGGTTGCAAAAGATAATTAAAGATCCTAAAAAGCCATGGCAGGTTGTATATGTTGTTTAAACCAAGTTACAAACACGAGGGTTTATCTTGTTTGGATTGAGAATTCTTCGAACGGCTGTAGATCTGTGTGTGTGTGTGTGTGTGTGTGTGTGTGTGTGAGAGAGAGAGTGGGTTTGTATGTGATGGGTAAGCAGCAAAAGTATTAGTGTTTTTTGTTTGTACCAATTTGAACAAAACAAGTGAAGCGGGAATGTGCGTTTTTGTGTTTTGTGTCTCTCTCCCACCATCGCTCCTTCCATCTCTCTTCTTTTTCTTTTCTCTTCATTCTTTCACACAACCTTGTTTTTTTGGAAAGGGTCAACCATTTTGTCGGCAGTGGAGGGCCAGTGTCGTGCGGGTATCTGATAACCTGTCAGAGGTGTGTGTGTGTGTGTGCTCGAGTGAGCGTTGATTGCGTCATGCACAACATGTGCCGGTGTGTTTGTGTGTGTGTGTAGGCAGTTGTGTGTTTATTCATGCAGGAGCATCTGCTTTTGTCATCTGACTGCCGTGTGTGTGTTAGAGTTCATGTACGTGTCGTTGCGCTGCTCTAACTATTATCAGGAGTCAGACAGCAGCTTGTCTCCTACAGTCGTCAGATGCCCTCATGCTGCATTTAAATATCGGTGTAGAGATAAATGAAAGTCAGAGGATAAGCCGGAGAAAACCAACTGAGCCAAAGAAGGAGTGTGTGTGTGTGTGTGTGTGTGTGTGTGTGTGTGTGTGTGTGTCCCCTCAGCTGCACACATTGTTCTCTGTAAACTTGTCCCGCTGAATTTTGGTCACTTTTTACAAGTACAGCGTCACGCTTGTGGTGTAACCCCGTAGCCTTTTGTGCATCTCAGCGGGCCTGTGATTGCTTTCAGAAACAATAGGCTCCAGTGGCCTGCCCACTAATTCATAGGTTAGTTTTATAAGTCCACCAAGTCACCACAAACTCTCCGGCACAAAGCACAGGGACTGCTACACATCCAGTCATTTTTGTGTTTTGTGGTGTCGGTCATCCCAAATCTGTTGATTACTTTTGTATCACTCCTGCAAAGTTGCGCCATCTTCACAGAATCTGTTGGAGAATCTGCAGCGCTTGAAGCAAATAGGGGACAATATTTCCCACTAATTCCTTTTGTCTATAATGCATTTACACAGTGTGAAACTAAAACTGTGTTCTGAAACCTGTACTCCAAGGCTTTCACTCTAAACAAATCTGGCAGCTTGTTTTTAGCTATAATTATGGCATCTCCCTCGGGGTAATTTGTATAATTTTGAAAATGCTACACTGCTGTGGCGACGTGCATCAGTCGCCCAAATTCTGCCAAAATCCAAATCCAGTCACTGATGTCTAAGACACTATGTGTGGTGTAGAGATGTATGAATAAAACAATGAACAAATATGTGACAGAAACAAAATCCCACCGGGGGGGGGTTGACTCTACATAAGTTTTATTTTCGGCTCGAAGTCGATTATTCTGTTTATACCACGAAAACACATACCAGATTGTTCATTATACTTTGGATTAAATACAAACTTTGTGTTGGCACTAACTTTGTCAAGCTTAAAATAAACACCAATTTACTGGCCCATTAAGTGGTAGAAGCTACAGCCTTGTTACAGCCAAAATAAGTCATGATCCATGTGTATATGGCTATGCATATTAATTTAGAAAGTTGATGAGGCCTCTATGTTAAAGCCCTGATATTTAAAAATATAACGCAAGTAAATCATCAAGTAAATAAAACACACCCTCTGGTCAATCGGGATTGAGAGTATTGGTTGGGATACTGTATTCATGATATTCATTCTAGTTACAGGAAATGGCCGTTTCTATAGGCAGCATAGTTGGCCCAAACAACATAAGAGGGCTGAGTCAGTGAGAGAGAGAAAGAAAAACAAATTTCAAGTGCCAGCAGGAGATGATGATGATGATGATGATGGCAGAGGGATGTTTGATGTGTGGAAGTTTGTCTCCACCGCTGAACATCAATAAACAGCCGGCTGCAGTTACCAACACGGACAAAAGAGAAATAAACTTTGGAGATGGAGCCACATACCGAGAGAGGGAAGAAGAGGAAAAATGATCACCTTTGAAACAAAGACAGGGGGAGAGGAAGAGAGGGCGAGGAGAATGGAGGTGGGGAAAGAAAGAAAGAAAGAAAAAGACAAGAAAAGAGACGGGATGAAAGAGTGACAGATTCTAGGAGATTAGACAGTTAGAAAGAGAGAGGGTATGTTTATGTACACGAAAACCAGATTGCTGGCAGAAATCAGGTCATGCAGGAAATCAGAAGATACGTGAGCATGCAATGTAGTAACCTGGTTCCTTTAATATCCATGTTTACATGCTGCAGGTCAGCATTCATGTTTCTCCCTCGTCTGAACCTTATTTTGAAATCAAGTCCTATTAGTCCTAAGTGCATCAATGAAACAAGAGGCTGCACGGCGTAGTGAAAAGTGAGCTCTTCAGTGAGAGTGTCACAAATACTCAAAACAGACTCTGACCTCTGCCCACAGTAACCTGGTGCATGGTCCACGTAAAAGTGCTCGTAGATAGATATAAGGAGACACAGCAAGAAGGAGAGAAGAGCCGGGGGGGGACCAGCGAGACGGAGACAAAGACGGACAGGCTGACAGAAAAAGACACAGAGAAAGAGAGCGTGTAATAGCTAGAAACACACAGACCAGAACAAATAATCATGTTGAGAGTGAGACGGAGGATGTCTGGGAGGGACACATGCTCTAGTGGGGCATGGAGGAAACGACCGAGCCAGCTTGCGAGACACAGACAACGGAAGAGCGAGGAAGATCAAGAACCAGAGAGAGGGAGAGCAAACAAACGCCGGCACCAGTTAGAATCAGGAAGAGACCAACCTAAATAAACGGCCACGGGCGTCAAGTGAAGCCGAGCGCTACTGAAGTCCGCGCCACCCACTGCATAGTGGCCACTTTCATGTGGTCACTTAAGAAATGATGTCAGTGCCCGCGTCTTGGCTGCACTTCCACAGCTCTGCTGCAACTGTTTCAGCTCTCCCAGTTCCGCGAGAGGATTAACGGGCTGATTCACACCAGATTTGTACAACCGAAGGGATTTGGTAGCACTTAAAGGTGCTGTGTGTAGCGTTTTAGCATCAGTAAGTCATTAGGACGATTATTGTGTGATTGTTTATTTTACCATAAACACGTGAACATCACAAAAGCTGGAAGCTCACATTTTGTAATTGTGTTGATTTTCAGTTTTCTCTGCTCGAATTACATCTACATAAAGGCCTCTTTTTTTTCTTTTTCTGGAAACAGAGATACTGGTTACATGCCTTCATCAAGATACACGCAGTAACTGTGGTAGTCTACTGGGAAATGAAAGGAATCAGTCCCGCTACCACAACTGGTGGTGATCAAACTGTCATGTCACGGTTTTACAACACTGTTTGGGAAGCAAAAGACAATTTTCAAAAGAAAAAAAAACAATCTGTCTGTCTCTCTATGAGCGGACACAACGTCTGTTCTTTATAAGGTGTTGGACAAACTGCTGAGGAGCTGTTGGCTGACAAGAGCATGAACATGTCTACAAATAGACAGGAGCACACACACACACACACACACACACACACACACGCACACACACTCACGCATATAAAAACATTTATGTCACTTCATTGACAAGGTGCTCACTGATCCTGCCGCCAAGCATGTATGTGCGTGTTGGGGTGTGTTTCCTACAGTGGTGCCTTGTGCCAGCCGGAGAGGGATCACATGTGCGTGTCAGTTTGTCTGTTTGACTGCACATGCGTTCGCAGCCAGTCGAATCCCTCCACCGATTAAATAATCCTTATGAATAAAAACGTCAAGTGGGAGATGGAACGGTCTCGTGTTTTGTTTTGATTTATCGAGCTGCTTATGCACTTAAGATCTGCATTCAGCAATTAGTGTTTTGCACTGTTGGGTAGAGTGTTGTAAATCTTGGTTCGCTGTTCCTCTCGTTCCCTTTCATTCCCGCTCCCTCTTGGTCACTCATTGTTTCCCTCCCTGGCATATTTGGCATTTCTTCCATATTTGCTGTGAGTGAATCGAGTCTGAGTCACACAGACATGTGGCTTACATTTGAGAGTCTTTGTAGTGTTAATAAGAGAAATGAACGCGGGCACGTATACACAAACACAGACAGGGAAGCATTTGGATGCGAGTCCTTAGAAATCTGCGGCGAATGTGATCATTTTGTTTTATGAAAGGTGCCCAGGCACTGATGTAAGAGATAAACTTTAATGTCTGTGAATGTGTTTGTGTGTTATGTCTGCACGAGGACTCATCATCTCCAAATGACTGATCAACAAAACAACAGTGCAAAACACATGTAATTTTTCAGTAAGCTGTCTGTTGACAGGACTATGTCATCTTCTGCTTTGGTTTATTTCTTTCCCTTCATAAAACACGAGAAGATGCCTGATGAAAAGTAATTGAAAAATGTTTTCACCGTTATTTATTTATTTTTTGTGATAATTGAGGACAGCAATGCAAATGGAAATAGACAGAGGCAGGGATGATGTGTCAAAAAAGGTCCCCAGCTGGACCCAGTACATTTACGTACATGGCCACAAATGTTAACGCTATTTTGCCACCAGAAAACCCTTGTGACTGATTTGAAATTTGTTAGCAGAAATTATTTAGTGAATCTATTTGCCAGTTGCCTGACAGCTTTTTATTGACCAACAATAAAAAACTTCAAATTTCCAATTTATTGTTCAAGTTTTTGGTCCTCATTGGCCAATTTTGATATTTGAACATCTCAGTCTCCGCTGACGATTATAAAACGATACTAATAGCTTCTCCAGTCTTCAGGTGAGATTTTTTTTTTTTTTCACGGTCAATATAAAGCTTTGAAAACTGGGGCAAATGCAGCTTTATTTGTTTTTTGTTGTCGCTGCTTAAACTAACTTGTCAAACCCAGTTTCATGTCATCGCTTCACCAACTTTGAACTCATCTTGACCAAGTCAACCAATCAGATCATGAAAGCCTGAAATCAGAGAGTTGCTCAGCACAGATTGTCATTGTTAGACGCCAACAATCAGACAATCAGAGAGGGACAGAAAATCAAGCGGCGTCACTGGCGTCATAACCTTGCGAACATAAAGGATTGTGGGAAGCATAGAGGCGGGAAGAATTCAACATTGTTGACTTGAAGAGACCACAGAGATTTCAGAGATTTGCGTGTATCTGTACGTGTGTGTACATTTGTCTGTATTATATTTTGTGTGGCTTTGTGTTGTTGTTGTCCTTATGCTTGTATTTAACATTTTATGTGTCCGCACTAATGTCATAGATAGCAAACATAGCTATGATCTGAAGACATTCTGATTTTAATTAGCACAGTCTCGTTAACACAGACACCCACTCACTCTCTGTCTGTCTGTCTGTCTGTCTGTCTGTCTCTCTCTCCTCAGACACACTCTCTAACACATACACACAAACACACAAACAGTTACACACTCCTTCCTGGAACCCTGTGGACCTACCACACTGATATATGGATTATGTTTTAGATGACGGGAATGAGGCTTTGAACACAAACACACACATATGCACACTTTGGGGCCCTGATGCCCACCCTCTTTGAAAACCTTGCCAAGTCTAGAATGGCAGACATCGTGTGTGTGTGTGTGTGTGTGTGTGTGTGTGTGTGTGTGTGTGTGTGTGTGTGTGTGTGTGTACATTATGTTTTGTGCATGTGATTTCCACCCTTGTCATCTAAAAACCACATACTCAGTTAGAAGTTTTATGACTTTTAACCAATATGTGACAGTGAATTATAAATCAAAAGTTAATCTATTAAAATGTCACAGATGACACTCAAGCTGGAACTTAAATATGTGGATAGAGAATGATGTTTGCATGATCTGTTTGATTTGTGAGCATCAAACCAAGTTTCAACAGGGACTTGGAAAGTTGGACTGAAAGAACTGACATAAAAAAGAATGGTGTTTTAATCATTGTCATCCTAAACTGTCTCCAAACCTCTTCCATTACATTTTCGTCTGAAGGTTGAGTGGCAGTTTTTCTGTGCATGCTGACAAACTTAATTCACATAAGGACATTTGTGGGTGTGTAGAAGAAAGCCAAAATAAGAGCACTGAACTAGGAGAGACAAGATAATAGAAAGGGCTGAAGATTAAATGGCAGAATGTGGGGAGGGAAGAGAGAAATCAGAGTGAGAGACAGTGAGAGTGAGTCAACAATCAATACTTACATAAATCACGTCCTTCTTTTCTTCTTTTCTTCTTCTTCTGTTTTTTTTTCCTCCCCTGTTCTCTCCTCTGCTCTTTGTCTCCACAAACATTCGTTGCCCGGGGCTGACATCCTGGAGAGGTGCAGGTCACCTCCTAAACCATGTTTTTCCTGACATTTCAGGGGATATAGATCATGTTGGAAATGCTCTCACACTCGCAGAAACATGTGGTTTGAAATATATCACCTTAAAACAGACATTTGTCACGTGGGATTTGCCCTGCGAGGCTTGTTAGTTTCATTAAGGCATGTCTGGATTTTTTTTTAGAAAGATTACATGTGCATTTTTTGTTGTTTTGCTATTGTATTTTCTGTTGTTTTTTTTTTTAATTTTCTCTTCAGTCTTTTCAAAAAACGAGAGGGTGATGACATCTCTGTGAGATTTTTTTCTTGTTTCACAATCTGTTCTAGATACAATCCTCTCAGTTGTCTCCTCTTGGATTTTTGGAATAATTGGCGTTCCTTCCAGGGCATTGTCTGTCTGTCCAGTTCAAAAAGTTGACACTCTTTGTCCGACGACAGCACAGCCCTGTCAGCAAGCTTTATGAGTGCTTATCTTGTTCATAATCTGGCGCCTATTTTACCGTGACTTCGTTACAGTGTTTAAAAATTGTTAAATTGGGTGTAAAAACATGGACATTTATGCCAGATACCAAAATATTGCCACCACATTTCTTCCCGGCTAATGAGCCCCTGACTGTCAACAGTCTGTCACTGCCAAGTACTACTCACTTATGCAGAAAGACCATTAGTGACTATTATATACACAGTAAGGGTGTTTTTTATTTCACAAATTGGTGTATTTAAAGGATAATCTACTTTGGTAAACGTTTGTTGTTTTTAAATGTGCTCTATAAACAAACTGACTTGACTATTTTCATAATTTCATAAACAGTGGCTCATAGACAGAGAAAACAGCTTACCACAAGTCCGACGTCTTCTCATGCGTCCTCAGAGCAAATCCAGACTAAAAGCCAAACACTGCACAATGCATTCTTCTCTTTAAATCTTATAAAATACAGAAAATACCATCTTTCTTTCATTTAACCTTTATTTTGATTTGGGAATATTGTCATTCTCTTTGTTTAGATTCTGAAAATGACCATAAATTGCCCTAATCTTGCACTGTACTGTGAATCATGCTTTCTGTTTGAAATACTGAGATAACTGCAGTAACAAATGCCTTAAAAGTACCTCTGGATTTATACAAAGAGAGACTAAATGGATCACTTTGTGGTTTAAAATACTTAATGGGCAATAAAAGGAACGTCTTTCTTCCCCTCCGATAATCCCTCTTCCTCTCCAAAGTGTTTCCTTCTCTTTGTACTACTTTAAGTCATTTCGACAATACACACAAATGCAGCAGAAACACAATGTACACACACTTTCAGAGCCTCTATTAATCACTAGTCTAATTCTGGAGGTAGATGTAGTAATAATAGCAGTTTCAGCATATTGGCAGCGCTCCGCTGGTAAATAGACCATTCTACCTTTCCGGAAAAGCCTGTGAGATGAAAGACCCCTCGAGGAGCCACGTTAATGAAATCTGCTGAGTGAAAACTGAACTGGGAGGAAGGGCTCTATACCTGGAACACACACACACACACACACAAACAGAAACTTGTACCTCTATCGTGAGTACGCTGACATATTGCGTTCCTAAGCCCACTACCCTAACCCTAACTATTGCAACTAAATGCCTCACCCCAAGCCTCACCTGAACCTAATTTGAACCAAATTTAAAACAGGTCTCAACCCTCAAACAGCCCTCTGAAGGTGTTTTAAGAAAGTGAGGACCAGGCAAAATATCTCAAATAGTCTTCGCTCTGTAAGGTATATAACGCCCAAAGATAGAAGTACACACACACACACACACACACACACACACACACACTTGTAGGAAAGGAGGCATGCAGATGTAGACACAGAACATACATACAGGTTTTATTTTGGATTCTAGCCCTTACATGCATGTATACACATGAAAGTGTGCACACGCATACGTACACTTGACTGTGGTGCTGAGGGAGTTCCCTGCTGTCTTCAATGGATCAGTGAACAGCAGCCATGCAAAGACGTGAACAGGCTTCCTGTTCATTCTACTGTGTGTGTGTGTGTGTGTGTGTGTGTGTGTGATACCTCAGAGTTAGTCAGTTATTGCAACCACTTCTTAACACAGCTTAAAATACATCCCATAATTAGCCTTCGGCCTAATTGGCCTAATCACAACTCTGACTACCTCCACTGTGGAAACGGTTGCCATGACAACACAGTCAACTTTGGGTGCAGTAGCTGCATTATGTTATTATTATTTGCTACCCGGGGGAAACCCAGAATGAGGCTGGCGTAGCTTTTTTTGTGCAAACGAGCAGCTTCATAATAAATTTAAGGCTGCGAAAATGTGTCTACATGCATAAGGACTTATTTGAAAGTGCAGTGAACTTTGCTTTCCTCTTTTGTCCAAACACCTGCTTCGTGTTTCCTCTGTAGTTATAGTTGTGTATTATTAAAGAATCGGATTCCACCACTAATTGTATAGTATATAAGAGTACTCGCCCAATCATTTCCTACTGTTTTCCTTACAAAAACTATGTTTTACTAAAAATACTTTTCCAAAGGTCCCAAAACAGGTACATTGACATTCAGGGTTGGAGTTATCTTTTTTGAGCCGTACCGCTTTAAGTGTTAAGTCAGCCAATAAAAGCGATAGCCCAGGTGTTCTAAAACGTTCTCTGTTTAAGGTTCTGTCTAGACGTCTCTTATTATCTAGCACTGGGTTATGACCTTTTCAGCAGGTCGCCTTGGATTCTCTGTCTCAGCGGCTTTCTGTTTCAGGTGATTCTGTCAGATTCTTTGGTTCACCAAGGGAAAGGGCAGAACAAAGACCTTCTCACTGCTTCACCTACTTTACAGTGTCCATCTCTAACTACCTAAGATAATTTTACCAAAAACCTTCAGCGGCTTCTGCGCCGCGTCATACGGAGATTTGTTCTCCACGACTTGATCTGGTGGAGCACCAAAAGCCAAGGTGTTCTTTAAAATTTGTCATGCTTTATTGGGTCAAAGGTCAAGAGCAGGCAGCAGAGCAGATGCCAGGAAGGTAACGTATGGCTCCCATGATGCCGCGCTCTCAGTGCTGACCCAAAAAGCCATTAAGTGGTGTCTGCCTGTGTACCTGACAGGGGTGAGGCACAAAGAAATTTGTGTGTATGCGATGGGTCAAGGCTGTGATGGGTTTTTGCTGTTCAACCATTTTGTCTAAGTGCTCTTCCAGACCTATCAAGCTGTTTACCTTTAACATGCGCGTGCACATGTGTGTGCACCCGAGTCCCTTATAGACTTAACTGCAATGACAGCAGTGTGTGTTGAGATGAGGGTCGTTACATAATTTCTGAACCCTGAAGCCGGTTGTTCTCCAGTCCGTTCCTACATTCTTCCCTTCTTTTACGTCCATTATTCTCTTTTCTTAAACTCTCCCCTTCCTCGTGTTCCTTCATATAGCACCGGAAAATCTTTTCCTCAAGATTTTTGCCTCCGTAAAACCTAATCACACTGATATTTTATTGCCGGGTGTTGCTGACAGCGCCTTGAACCTCCCGTCATGTTGCAGGGTAAATACTTTTCTTTTCTCACACATAATCCCTGATGTATAATGTTGATTTAGAATTATGGTGTAATCACTTAAATCATGGTCATGTGGATACTTTTCTGTTTTGCTGCTAACAATCTATATATATTTCATGAAAGAGTTTATACTCACTGCTTCAGACACTCAATTTTAGCTTTGCCTATGAAGGGCCTTCGCAGGATACATATCAGCTCAAGAATGGCCCTAGCCGACATACCAAATGATAATTATTTAATAGGTGGATATATTTTGACATGGAAGACAATCTTTGCAGCAGAACGGATAATCTCTGGGATTGTAGTTCTGAAACACAGCAGCAGGCCGTCCCGAATACCACTTGGCCGTGTGCTGCAGGGCAGAGCACAGATTCTAAGAAAGACCTCTGTTGCATTTTGTACAGATCTGTTTCTCTCTCTTTGTCACCGACCTCAGACTCTTTATGTCTGTCCTCCATCAGTGGAAGAATTTATTCTGTCCCGTCTTCCCTCTCATCCACTCTACGCAGACCGCCAGAAACTCATTTCTTCTGACATTTGTTTTCAATCTAAAGCATCATCTTTACTTTTTCCACTCTGCAGACCTGCAATAATAGAATTAACCTATGTGCCGGAATAGACCGCAAGAGAATATCCCTCCATCTGTTTTCTGTCCTCTCCCTGTCTTTATTCTTCTCCTTTCTCTGTCTTTCTCTCTCGTGGGCTTTAACTCACAAGCAAATTTTAATGCTAAAGAAAAAAAAAACCCTAAATGCTGAGCTGTATTTTTTTATCATGTTTAATAGATCAGACTAGGTATTAGCTTATGTCATTTTTTTTTTTTTTTTTAATGATTTCTAGCAAGCAATGGTCATATAACCGTAAAACCACAAAGGACAATTATTTTGTTTTTTCAGATAAATGCTGATATCCAAAACCTGCTTGATCAGAAAAAATGGAATCTACATGCACATTTAGTATTACTTTTTTAGCATTTACATACATGGTTAACTTCTTTGGTGACACTTGGGGGCTTTTAGTTACTTTCGCTGTTTCCATGCAGCTTGTCAAATGTGATACATCAACATTTGGAGAAAAAACTTTTTTTTTTTTTTTTATAGAAGTTGATCTTCCATCCTAGAGGAATTTTTCTTTCTGTTTTTCTTCTCGTCTTTCTCAGTGTACCTTTCTCTGAGCCCTCAGTATTAACTGTGAAGGGCGAGGCTTTGGTGTCTTCCTTCGCTTTTATCTTTTTTATTTCCCCCCATTCTTTCTGTCTGCCTCTGTCCTCTCCCTCTTTGTCCTTTCTTTTCGAGGTGGGTTAGTGGACACGTGCAGAAATCGCTGTTTTGGCAGTAGTAGAGCCAAGTGAGTATTATATATAGAAAAAAGGATATTATAACTCTATCCAACAAGATTCTTAAGCAAAGGAATGTGAGGGAACAGTTGATATTTGCGCCTCCTCTCAGGGAAATAACAAACAATCGTTACTTTAGATCCAAATAGCTCCAGTGTCACATCACTGCTATCAGCTTTAATCCTCTAAATATAATCATGTTGATTTTGTTTTTTTTGTTTTTGTTTTGTATTTTTACGCTGCCCAGCAGCTCTGTCACCTATTGGTTCTTGGTTGAAGCAGCTCCAGCTGGTATCTTGTTGAGTTGTGGCTTCTCTTGCCGCCACCTTTAGGAAAGAGTAGTTTCTGCCCACAAATCTCAACTCAACTGTCCAAGTTCATTGACATAACAGATGTGAAATCTGTTCTATGTTGCATGCTCCGGCACAGAAATATCATCAATTATCCTCCAGTCTTTCATCAGATGACCTCTTATTTCTTTAGAACCTGACAGAGCAGTGTTTCTGGTTGCTGTGTACGTACGTGTGTGTGTGAGCGCGTGAGTATGTGTTTGTCTGTGTATGTGCTCAAGTTTTCGTCCATTTCTTTGTTTGTTTGCTGATGCATGTGTATGTGTCAGTTTATGCTGATGCATCTGTTTGTGTGCTGTATATGTGTATTTAATGCAATACAGCCCTCGTCCATTAGTTTGTCTCTGGTTTGATCCTGTCATCAGAGATTAATTTGTCCTTTTTTCAAGTCATTTAAAACCGTTAGAGAGAAATGAGCTCTTTTCCTTGTGGCTGACCATTACATTAACAGCACAGCAGGAGACCCTTACCCCCTCTAACAGAACATAGCTGGTAAGCTCATTTACAGGCACCAGCATTAGCATATGCATGCAGTTGATTGAGTAATAAACCAGACTTAAGGACTAATGGCAAAACCCCTGTCTAGGTAGTATTTTATTTTAAAACACTTAAACATCACCTCTAAAGTTAAATTGAAATAGTTCCCTGGGCTTCTTTTACCTAGGAGAGCAGGCAGTTCACTTATCTTCGGTATTTTTTATATCAAAAGGCAGGAAAGTCTAGATTATGGAGCAGAAAAGCCACAGGAGAGTAAGTTTTGCTGGCACTTGATCCTCAGTCACAGGGTTGTACAGTTTATGTGGTTTCACACGTAAGGGAACTCGGCTATCTAAAAAATAAAAAGGCACTTTTGCCTACAGTAAAAGAAACATGGACATGGCAAATAAGCCAGTCTTTCTCTGGAATAATGCTATCAAGGTCGTTTTGTTTTTGAACAGTAACTACAGCACCCCTGTGAGGTAATCATTTCATTTTTCCGACTGGTGGAAAACAACAGTTTAATGATTTTGGTCCATAATTTCAAAAGCTTCATTAAAACCCTGTCAGCAACATTTCAGACATCACATGTGACATTTGGAAAAATAAACAACTGCTTTGGCTCGTCATTATAAACTGAAATTTGGCATTACAAAAGAGTAGTGGTGGGGTTTGTTTTATCCGGCATTCACGAATATGGCATTAGCAGTAAGAATAGGAGAAAAAAAATAGAAAAACTTTATATTTATGTACCTTGACATTGAAAGGAATCCTTTCTCAAGCCAAGTCGAATTGTAGACATAAATTTGCAACAATGAATGGCCTTCTGAACCTCCAGTGCATATGTTTTGTCGTTATTTGTCGTTTATTGATTATTCATAGCTGCCGCTGTGCAATGCTTTTTTTTTTTTTTTTTCTCAAGGTACAGTGACTGTTTTACATTAGTTACCTAGTGAAACCGGCAACATATGATTGTTAAAGACAGAAATTTACAAAATCACTAATGATAAACTGAAGACAGTTATTAAAGAGACTTATCTATTTTAAAAACATTAACAATGCTCATAAAGTGTTGTTTTTTTTTTCTTTAAACAGATACTTAGTTATTGCAGGAAAGGCCATTTTTCCAAGTTAGTTAAGGACTGATAATTTAACATCTAAGTTACTATCTAGGGGCATTTCCCATCTCCTTCAGTTTAATTAAATAAAAGTTGCAGACTGATAGATTGAACCGGTATCTGTCTAACTGGAGCAGAAGAGAGGTTGTCTTTATTAGAGGAAAGGAAAAGACTCTTTGTGGCCAAGAAAAGAGGTTTGGAAACCTCTGCAGTGATTAAGTTGGTATTAAGTTTGTAATAGAACCATGAAAGTGTGTGTGTATGTATGTTTGCGTGTGTGTGTTACCCAATCCCTAAACTCACTAACATTGTGGGGTTTTTTGGGGGGTGGGGGGGCGTCTTAGTTGGAGGCCTGAAATTCAAAAGCCACTGTGGTTGTTTAAGGGGGAGACACTGTCTGTCTGCGTGTTGGTGTGTTTGTCTGTGAGTCAGTGAATCTGTCTCACACTTTTGTGTGTGTTTTGTATACATTTGTGTGAGTGTTTGCCTAAATGCATATTCGTCTGTGTGTGTACTGATGATGTTTGTGAGGTATTGTTTATGGCTGCAGAATGAAAATAGAACAAAACAAGAAAATTGCACTGTTCTCATTGGTGTGTGTGTGTGTGTGTGTGTGTGTGTTCTGGCAGGCTCACCACTGGGCCAGATGGGGAGAGTTTCATATCTGCCGCCTCTCTCCCTCTGCCTCTTTCTCTCTCGTTCTCTCTCATCATAGTTTTCCTTCAGCTGTAAATAGGCCGGTTGGGAAATCTATATGCACATATACACACATATACACACAAACACACACACAAACACATAAACACACAAACGCTCAATCATATACACATATTTTGGCTTGTTCTACTGGCTTGATGCAGCATTTTTAAGCCTCCCACGCTCATGATATGAAGGGAAAGGAAATGTGCATGAACACACAACACTTGGTACACACTCACACACGCGTGCACACACACATACACACACGCACACATTCACACACACACCAAGTCAGGCTCATCATACGCTTGCCCTTCTACTCACCCATGATCAGAGCAAGACACACACTCACACAGACACAAACCACATAGAGAGTACAGAGAGGAGCCGATTGCCCACAGCTTCCTCTTTTACTTTCTGCTAAGCTGAAATTACACTCAAACACACACACACGCGCACAAACACACACACACACACAAAAACACCGGCAACAAGGACTTTGTTTGAGAAAAAAAGAAGTAATTATGCATCTAAGTTTTCATACTCCGTAGATGAGATGCTTAATTTCCATGTACCAGATGTAAATCTTTGGAGAAAACACATTTTGAGGCATATCCGGCAGCAGCACTTTCCTTTTGGTGATCTGCATTTATGATGCAAATATATTCATACCATACTGCACCAAAGCCCCATGTTCAAACTAAAAAATGAAACATGGGACTAAACGAATTCAATCTAAGAAGGTGAACTTGGTGTGAAATGGATGTAACTGGGTTCTGAGCAGAGCGGATTGAAGCTTGAAGCTCTTACTCAAAAGTGGAAACTGTCGCCCAGTGAACAGTGATCTGCTGGTTTAAAGTCAAAAGATTGATAGTGAAAACTTCACTTTAAAAGTGAATGTGTTCTTGACATCTATCCTCCAAATAACAGCAGCATTTAATTCAACAGAATGTGAGCAAAATACTTTGTCCTCTCTTTGAAGCTGTGTGTGAAAAATAGTTTTGTGCTGAAGATAGCTTTTTTTAAAATCAGCTAAACGAGAGGCATCTGCAGAGATGGAGGACGTTGTCACAAATGACTCCCGTCTGCAAACTGTGAGCTTTAAAAAATCTAATATGCACTTTCTTTTCAGTTTCAACTAAATGGCATAACAAATAGTCTCTGCTCATCAGATAGACCATTAAAAATGTCCATTTTTCAGGGCTAATGGTAATGTACCTGAATGTAATTACGCACAAAGAGATCTTTGACTCAGCTAATCATAATGACTGGGACTGTTTGCCCTGGCTGTGCTCTGTGGGGTCAGACACTGACATCAAACGTAATTGCATACCATCATGCCCATTTTGCTGTAATTTTTCAAGTCAAATGATCAGAAGGATGCAAGTTAACTTTAAAATTGCCCCTCACTTCTTGTCTGAATGTTCGATTTTGGCCACAGATATTCTTTTCATCTCCTGGGAAAAGAAATACCCTGACTGCTCCTGTGCTCTCTCTCCTTTCTCAAAAAAAAAAAAAATCTTCATTTGGGCTTATCTGTCTGTTTATCTGTCTGTCTCCCTCTTCAGATATTGAGTCCAGCTCTCCTTTGTAATGTCTCGTTCTTCAGTTTGTTTTAAAGCTTTCAGCCCTTCACACAGAGGGTCCATTTCATTTAGCCCGGAGGGCCTCTGTATGTCTTTGTACACACACTCATTTTCATTTGACTCTTCCTCTTTGTTGTTTTTCTTTCACACCCTTCAAACCCACATGCCTCCATCGATAGATGGCCCCTTTTCACCAGGCAGTTCCTCCTTGTTCGTCTTTAACCAAAGACCTTTGGTTCCACTCTCACAATCGACCGATTCAGACAGTGCCTGACTGTATGTGTGTGGTGTGTATGTGTGATACACTAAGAAACCGCTAACAGGAAGTAGTTGGCAGTGTGCATAAGTATATGTATGTGTTTTTGCCTATTGTGTGTGTGTGTGTGTACATGTGCGTCTGTGCACGTGTGTGTCCGTATCCATCTTGTGTATTTATTTGACTTTTTTTTTTCTACCTGTTAGATGGCACAAAGAAAATCCAAGGCTTCTTACGTGAAAGTGAATGAATTAAAAGGGCCATAAAACCATAACTGGTTTGCTGTAGTTTGCTTTTGGAAGGTTTGGTGGACATTTGTGTGTCAGGCCTTAAACCTCATGTATAACCCCAATGGTATTGCTGTTGATTGAAAATTGTCTTTGTTGTCAAAGTTCCTCATCTATATAAGGAATAATTAGATTATTTTTTGTGGTTCTTTTTAGCTTTTCTTACTTAATATGTGGTAACTCAAACTTTGAACAGGCTATTTATGTGTTTGTCTCTGTGTGTTATTTGTGTTAGCTTGCCCTTGTGTTTGTGTGTGTCCATGTGTGTGCACTACTACTTGTTTGCTTCTGTGTGTGTGTCTGTGTGTGTGCGGGGGTAGCAGCTGTGTCTGCCCGCCCGCCCCAGAGTGAATGGCTGCCCTCTCTAAGCTTCTTCTAAAGACTGACAACAACACGACTGCTAAACGACTGGGAAAACTAAGTACCTCCATTCTCTGTCATTCTTCTTTTCTCTTCGCCTCCCATTCGCTCCTTCGCTCTGTTTGGTTTTCAGCAGAAGGACTGCAAGCTGCCGCCAGCTCTGTTTGAGTTCCCTCAACTTTTAATGAGCAATGAGGGAGGCTGCTTTCTTTTTTTTACGGACTAGCTCCTAATTGCGTCTTACTTTCTGCCTGTCTGTCTTCCCTACTTTCACCTTTTTTCACCTCCCTTCTGTCTTTTCTTCCCTACGTCCCCTCGCTCACTCTCTCCCTCTCTACCTCTCTGCATCTACCAATTTTATCGTCTCCTCCTCTCTCTTCCGTTTTCTGGATGCCAGCTGAAAGCCCTGCTGTATTTGTCAGCTTAGTTTCCTAATCCCAGTACAAACTACTATCGCTAATGACTTTCTCACCGGTTGCACTCTGGGTGGCTTCCGAGACAGAAAGGAAGGACGACAGAAATCACTGAACGGACTCTGTTGACTTTTCACTCTTTTTCTCCTCCGGCTGTAGAGGAGGTGGAAGAGGAGAAGACTTGTGAAATGGTGTGTATTTTTTCAGGTATGCACAGTGCAGGTAGAGGAAAAAGATACAGAGAGGAACAGGTAGTTGGTGCACAGTCATGCATGTCCTACAAAGAGTGTGTGTGTGTGTGTGTGTGTGTGTGTGTGTGTGTGTGTGTGTGTGTGTGTGTGTGTGTGTGTGTGTGTGTGTGTGTGTGTGTGTGTGTGTGTGTGTGTGTATTTATGAGACCTTGTGAACTCAGGTGCCCTGCAGGTGTGTGCCCCTACGCAACGGGGGGTAGGAATGTTTTTTATCCACGTGCACACACTTGCGCACACAGGCAGGCACACACACATACACATAAATACTCAACTACATTCCTTACTGGTTTGGCTGGGGGAGGGAGAACAGTGGACAAAGACATGGTCTGTAAAAGACGGCAAAAAGGTTTAGGAGAAAGAAAACAAGAAATAATGCATCAAAACAGGTGAATAGCGTTTCTTCAGTATAACGGACATTTTGGCTTTTTTTTATGGAGAAATTATGGAATAACTAACAATTAATTGTGTTGTTTTATGACAGTGATTTATATTTATTGAAGAAACGATAGCACACGCTTGGCACAGCTGGTTCCATCTCTTTGCACCACATTTCAAAAGAATCCTGGATGTTGTCCAGGCTCTGTAAAATTGCTGTCCAACATTGTATTTCATCTGTTCCAAATTGAGTCAGTGCTTTCCAATATAAGTCAGAATATGTTCTTGGTCTTCATTCTCAAAGACCATCATAAAATGTAAGCAATGTTACCTCAAACTAACAAATATTATGTAGGTCTTCACAAATTGGGTTGTTTCTCCTCATGTAATCCCTATTGTGATTTGTTGGAGGATTTAACATGCCTGCAGAAATTTGCAAAAGGTGAATAAAGATGTAGGTGAAGCAGCAATGAGACCAAAGAAGTGAGTAGAAAACGGGGGGTAGACAGGACAGGACCTGAAAAATTCAAGAGGGTGGGGGGGTTGAGGGGGGGCGAATTTCCATTTCCTTCCTCATGATTCCCTGTTCTGTCTGTCTGTCTGTCAGTCTGTTCATTAAGAGTTAACAGGTGCCGTCTGTCAATAACTGCACTGTCTGTCTGGATGTCTCACTGTGTGTGTGTGTGTGTGTGTGTGTGTGTGTGTGCGTGCATGCATGTTTTTCTTTTTCTTTTTTTGTATCCCGACTGCTTTGTGCATTTGTGTGTGTAGATCTGTGTGTACTTCATACAGATCTATGTTGCCTTTATGTCCGTATATGCACGAAGACAAAAAAGAGGAGGTAAGAGAGAGAAGGGGAAGAAGCAAAGGAAGCAACAGACAAAGCATCGAATCTGAAATATATTTTGAATGAAATTGAATAGGGAGAAAAAGAACACAGAGGGAGAGGAAAGAGTCTAGACCTTTAAGGTAATAATCAGCTGGCCAGGACGCAGAACCATATGCAATGGTGTAAATAAGCCTGAGACATTACTTTGAGGATGTTTTCTTGTGTTATTATTGTAAAATTATTGGACAGGGGGCTGAAAATGTAGGAACGAACTCATCCTCAGCTGGTAAACTCTCTTTTCTCCTTTCCTCTTCCCCCTCTCTGTTTGGTCGTCTCTTACTGGCAACTTAAAGTCGTTAGCGGAGTTAAGCAAGTCTTGTTAAGTTCGCCCCGGAGTGAGAGATTTCCAACTGTGACCTCCTCTCACACACACACACACACACACACACACACACACACACACACACACACACACACACGCCTGCAAACAACAAAAGACTTCAAAGGAATCTCAGCAATGCCAATCATGCTACCCTTTACAACCCTGGCTCTCTTTGCCTTTTTGTCTCTTTGGTTACATTTCCATCTAGCTGCCGAGTGAAATTCATGCAAAAGATTGAAATATTCCACAGAATTTAGTTGACATGAAGTTCTTTCCATGCACTTGGTGATAGCAAATACGGTACATTAACTTAGTACGGTAAATATTTTGTTAAATGAAAAAAAAAAAGAAATCCACAACAAAAATCCTCCAGAAACGGAACTGATCGCGTTTGTGCGTGTATTTTTTTTTTTGTTTTAGTGTTGTGTGTATTTCATGTGATAATATGAGGATGAAATTGTGTAGTTTTTGAAAGTGGATTTGTCCGAATGGGGCGACACCGTCTACAGTCAAATCACAATGATTTTTAATAATTTGTAGATATTTTTCCACAGGGCTCTTGGACATTGCATCGTACTGATATGTATCTTCATGCATATCATTACATATCATCGTATGCATCTTTTGGACTGTTGTCAATTCAGTACCTATAAGTACCAAAATAACACTGGTTAAACAAAACTCATAGTGGGAGGATTTGATCTTCAAATTTCTCATCCTCCCAAAACCTCTCTGACACTGTTAACAGTGTTTGGCTGGATATCTGTTAACAGGTCACTTTCCCATGAACACTAGTCAGCCGACTGGGTTATGGTAGCAAGTCAGTCGCTCTCGCAGTCTTATTCCTCTTGCATAATTCTTTTTCTCTGACGGTTCATATTTTTCAGAGTTCCTTCTTTCTGAACTCATCATATGTGACAGACAGGACTCCTTGCGGTTTGCCAGATTTTATCCCTGGTTCATTTCTGCAGTGAGGACGTCAGGAGAAGCAAAGGGCTCTTTTCCACTTCTCATTAATTTATTTCCTCTGTGGCAACAGAAAATTTTTACAGCAGCCTTTAGAAACTCCTGCAGATTAAACTGGACTAAACTGGACTGGACTCACTATGGCTGGACTCGATAACACTCACTAGCCTAGCAACACAAAAAGGCTACAATATTATCTATCTAAAAATATCTGCTGTAATAAATGAACATATAATTGCTTAGTTCTGAAGTACTGGACAACCCCCACTTGTTTAAACATAGGCTTTGGAAAAAAAAAATCAAAAAAGACTGTTTGTTATTGTTTTGTATAGAGAACCCTGAGCATGGGCTTTTTTAGATTATTTGGTTTATGCACCGGTAAAAATTGCTCACCCGCTGCACCCAAGTCTTATAATGTTACGGAAAACCCTGCATAAAAGCTCACAGAAGCTACATTTATAGTGTTTTTTCAGAAAAGGCTACTAAAGAGAGCACTATTTACTTTGTTGAAAGACCAAGGAACCCAATGTAAAATTAAATGAGATGGCAGCTGGACACTGGACCTAATCTTCTGCAGCTGTGGAAAATCTGATAGCACACAAGTGAACAAACACTCTAACCTGGCATTTAACAGCTACTGTTAAACCTGCCCTTCAGCAAAGCACCGAACCCCTAAACTGCTTGAGCTGCTCAGGTGTGACAGCATCTACCAGGTGTGAGATGATGCATGGACCTAAACTCCTCCCGCTACATACAAAGTTGTAACAAATATACATATTTAATTTGATATGTGTGTGTGTATATATGTGTGTGTGTGTGTGTGTATATATATATATATATATATATATATATATATATATATATATATATATATGTATATATATATATATATATATATATATATATATATATATATATGTATACATGTATGTATGAGCACATATCTGATGGCCTTCGTAATATTAAAAATCGTAATATTAAAGTATTAAAGTATACTTTTTTTAAAATTTATTAGCGAACTTGACATTTTGATGAATGCGATATTGCAAGTATAGTCCAATATAGATACTCCATCAAGGATCATAGTTTGTCAAAAAGAGTCATATGTCTTTTTGTATTTAAAGTCACTTCACTACGATAAAGGAAGCTAAGTCTCTAGTAACGTGTGAAGTGAAAGGCAAGTAATTTCTTTTCCTAGGAGATGAAGCAAGTAAGGCACAAGAAGTGGCAGAGTTGCCCACAAAATAACCTAAGGTACTCATCAATTACAATATATACAGTAGTATAAATTACAGTATATACAGTAGTATGCCCTGTTACTTGAGAAAGATACTAATGCCCCACCTGCTTATTTAAACGTATTCATCACTGTCCTGGACTTCTGTTGGACCCATTTTAAAAGGTATTTATAAAGCCATTTTCATTATAAATGGCCAGCCTGCAGTAATCAAAGTATCTCACAAGACCAGAAATAAAGCAGAGCTAATATGAAAAAGGAGTTCGCTGTTTTGCACTTAACCTTCTTCACATTATGTTTCTGACAATACACATCTGTAAATGTGGCCATTGTTCCTTGTGGGCTACTAAAGTCATTTAGGTGGTTTGACGCTGCCTTGGAGGGGCACCAAAAATTTGTTCCAGGTTTTTTTTTTTTTTTTTTTTTCTATGCGAAAAACAGACCAGGTGGTTACACCGATGGGAGTTTCTAGCAGCACAAATGTAAAGGAAATTTAAACTTCATCTTCATGGTATGGAAATATTGTTTCTTTACCACACATACAATGAACAGAGCTGTATTTCAAAGTCAGCTTTATATAATTTTCTGGGACTGACAACATATCTGATTTGAATTGATGCTTTAAATGCCAGCCACGGAATCATCCAAACGACATAAATGTGAGGAATCCTTTCCAACCATTTGAACCTGGTCTGGTTTGCGAGAAATGAAATCTGAACCCCCTGAAAGTGAATTTGGACCCAAGCACACATCACCCCGTGAAGCCTCTGAGCTGCTGGTGTCTAAACACAAAAGCAGCCCGCATCGTATCGGTCACTCTTGCATGGTGAAAAGGGAGGAAAAAAGACTTTTCTGTCATTCTAGTGTTCTGCGGGCTCTTTTGTATGTCTCATGTATCCCATAATCCACCTGCATTTGCAGGCAAGGTGTCAGTGCATCACCATAGCATTTGGAAGTGAGAGTTCGCACATACAAACACACACCCACACGCACACAATCCCATCTATCTGTCTATAGCGCAGGTGTCAGTGCATCACCACAGCTTCACACATTCCATCCAGTATGAGCAAGAGCTGTATTTGCTTTCCTCTTCTTATGTGTGTGGCTTATGTGTGTGTGCGTGTGTGTGCAAGAAATTGAGGCTGCTGTGTGCGATTGCGGCCGTGCTTGTATGTATGAGTTACCCGTATTTGTGGCCCCAGAAGGCGCTGTGACCCGTCAGAGAAAAAAAAAATGGCCAGAAGATGGATGAGGTCGTGGAAAGCTGTGAATTAGTTTACATACACTGCAGGACATACAATAAATGTTTGCCTGTATATATTTATGTATGTGTGTGTGTGTGTGTGTGCGATCCACAAGACATAGTTGAGAAAATACGTGACAGAATTTACTTTGAGTTTCCTTTCAAGCTTAATGCTGGTTGACATATTGTGTTTATATAGCAACATGTTTCTGCTGTGTGTGATTTTGTAATTTTGGCAACATGCAAACTTTATAATAGGGTGTGATTTGTTAAAACCACAAACAGCAGCTTAATATTTATGTGGAATATGATCCTAATTTCTGTAATTGATCCCTCCTAATATGTTCAAATTGCAATGCCATCGTATTAAGTATTTCAAAATAATAGGCTTTTATTCACCAGTCTTTATCTCGCCGTCAGCTTGTTCTTCATTAATTTCAGTGATTGCATTAGACCAAATTAATTTCAGAAGTGAATTTGTATCCATAATTCATTCATTTTTTTCCCTAATGCATCCCACATTTTTTCATCAAATCTCACTTTCCCCTTCAGCCTCCCTCATTCTACCCCTCTCCTCTTTTTTACACTCATTTTACAGTTTGAATCCTTATCTCATTTTCTTACAATATTTGTCTTTATGTTGTAACGCGCTATACATAATAGTGGATGCATATAGATAGCTCATTATCTGTTAACTAGCAGCCCCCACACAAAGTTGATGTATAGGAATCTGATAAATGCATTATTAAATCAATAGCACTGGGACCTAATTTAATCTTGATTGCCTAGCAGATTTTCATCATGGACAGTATGTCTTCCTGAGGGGCTTCTTCACATTATATATTGAGGGAAGGCACCTCTAAGCCATCCCAGGGATGGGAAAAAGTATTTAGCTAAGTTTTTTTAACCTTCAGTTTACCTCCAACTGGTTTGACAGCCAGGAAAAAAAGAAAAAAAGAAATCAGCTCACGAAGCAGTGTTATGTTATGCATTACATGATATTCAGAGATTAAGGTGATAAAACTGGCAGGTGGATACGAATCACATGCAGAACACTTGCATGAGGTTAACTGCGATAGGTGTCAGTTTCTCCGTCTTGGTCTCTTTCTGCTTCCCCTTTCTCTTCTCCTGTCTCTCTCTCTCTCTCTCACACACACACACACATGCACACAAGTACCTAACTATCGACAGCCCTGTTCCCATTAGATTAGTAATGATTTTTTGCTGTCGGATCCAGGACTGACACGGTCTCACCACTTGATGGATGGCTGGCGGTGTTTGACAGCCAATACAGAAACATAGATTTCAGCAGAACTGTTGTGCAAATCTTTGGTCAGGGAGCGAGTTGGGAGAGGATGAAACAAACATGTCCATCCAATGGTGACTCAGAGTGAAGCGGAGGTCACGGTGAATGGGTTTAGATTGTGAAAGCTGCAAAAGATCCTTGAAAAAAAATATTTTCATTTAGGGAGAAAACACTCAGCGAAGGTGAGGTGCCAAATACAAGATGCAGCAGTTCAGATGAGCATCATTAGTAAATAGAAATTTGTAGGCGAGTAGAGGAGAAAGGAGAAAAGACGGTAAAATTCCTAATCCAGTTGTAAAGTTACCATCCAAAGTCTGTATTCTAGTCATCCAATAACGGTGATCTCAGCTCATGCCGTGGTCTGTTACTCCATTAACCTCTTCATTGCTGTCTGAGTAGTGTGATGCCACTTAATAAAGATTCCATTAGGAAAAACAGAGCGGTTGTGAGTTCTTCCGTTAGTCGTAACAGGATCAGCTTTAGTCTGCTTCACTTCCTGGTTTGACGAATACACACACACACACACTCTCTCTCTCTATCTCACACACACACACACACACACACACACACACACACAAACACACTTTAACCTGTGGAAGGCTGCTATTAGAGGTTGTAGGTCAGGGTCTTAATTGATTGGCATCCAGAGCTCTGTAATTAAAACAATAATAAATCAGCTTCTCAGTTAATGAGAATGGCTGACGGTGACAGTTCACACACACAGGCACACACACACGCACGCACACACACACAGGCGTGCAAACCCACACACACTTTAGCTGTGCATTTAGAGTGTGAGCGGTCCCTCCCTCAGCGCTGCCCTTTCACCTGAACTGATGTCGGCACTAGCATAGCTCCTCGTCACCGGGATGACCCATCGTTGCTGTGGTGCCTCGGGTGGTCCCACCAATCACGGTTCAGAGTGAGATTCCATTGCCGGACGGATGTTTGAACCCTTTAATAACAGCCTGCTGCAGCTAATTTATGATTGGTAGCCTGGGCCATGGGAGCTCCATGGGGCTGATGCATTGGGTCAGCTGAACTATTTGTCTTTTTAAGTTGCTTTTATCTCTTCCTTGAAGACACGTTTAGTCAGTTTTACTGCCAAAAAGGACATCTGAAGTCCTTTTTCACGTTTTAGTTTGAGTTTGCGAAGTGCTTGTCTGAATGTAGGAAGCTGTTTATCATCATTTGAATCCATCTATGATTTTTAAATAACCTTTTTTGGTCCAGGAGGCTTAAGGGTAGCTATTGTCAGGAAAGGTTTGCAAATCAGCAGCTGTTGAGGCCGAGAGCCTTCATCTTCACCCTCATCTTTGCTGTTACTTTGGTGTAATGCATCGTTTTCAGATTATTATCATGGATATCTTGTCAGAAAAGAAAAAAAAATATGCCTAGGGGACAGCAAAAGTTCGTGTCAAGGAATCTGGATTTGTCTCTCCCTCTTGAGTGGCCGGTGCCTTCCTCTTGATCGTAGGCCTCAGACAGTTTGTCTGGGCAGAAGCAAAATGCACTCGTCACGAAGCCCTGCAGTGTTTGTGTTCTGCTCCCTTTGCTCTCCTCGATCCTTATGACAGCTTCGGAAATCTCCTGTCAGGTTTACTCCGTCTTCCGCTGTGAAAGCCTGCAATTTCAGTTGAACTACATCAAGACACTGAAATGAATCTCACAATTGTCAAGTCACATAGTGTTGATATTTTTCCTTTTGAGGCAGTGGCTCTGTTGCTGCATCTAAGACATGAAAGGTTTATATTTTTCATTTTAACGCTGTAGTCGATCGGCTGTCAGTTTCGAGAAACATAGACAAGAGCCTGAGAGAAAAAAGTACACAGAGTAGAAACAAGGGTTGAAAGACGGAAATAACAGTAATTTAAGATGAATGATGGACAATTTTCATCCCTGCCTTTCCCACTATTTTGTGGGAGCCGTGAATGTTGCATTTAAAGGAGCCACTTCTAACATCATGTTCAACAAGTGGATTTAATACGGGTCTGAAAGACTTAACCTAGCTATGGCAGCACAAAGCCTCCTTAGATTACTGAAAGACACACAGACACACACACAGGATAGCCAGACAAAAGCAATTCAGATGAAGGTATTTAAAGGAAGAGGAAATGTCAGTCAACAGGGGGATTTAGGGACTCTCTCACCAAGATAAAATTCACTCCTCTTTCTTGTCCCCTTAAATCAAGTCTCTTTATCACTCTGCTGCATTTTTCGGTCTCTCCTGTGCTCTCTTTCTGTCATCTTTTCCTTTTTCCTTCCTCTCTTCCGCTAACGTTTCCCCTCTCTTGGTTGTTTGTCGCGTTCTTATCTCTGTCTCTCCGCTTCCCTTCTCAAATATTACCCCCCCCCCCCCATGCCTTCCTTCCTCCCCTCCTCCCTCTTCTGTCACTTCTTTCCTGCCTTTTGCTTTGTACGATTTCCCTTTTCCTTCTTTCTCTCAGCGCCGACACTGTTGACGTTGGCCCTGGCTCATTTCTGTAGCATGGCTTGTCAGTGGATGACAAATGACTTGGTGTTGCATGGCGCAGCACGGAACATTATGCTACTTCTCATTTTTCACGGACGAGCATGCTTGAATAGTATCACTCTGTAGCTCTGTTGGAATGACAAGGTTCAAGCAAACACTGTTGTTGGCAAAGTGTTTGAAGACAAACGTCATCATTATTCCAATTTTATCACCAATCAGAAACAAGACAATGAATCTAGAAAAGGCAACTTTAAACCGACACTTCTTTTTACCTGATAACGAGCTTTTATTTGCGGCATGTGTCTGAATTAGTATAAATTTGAAAATGTCAGGTTTCATGGAAACAAGGAATGGTTTCTGACCATTGTGTGATGATTTTGGTGATTTAAAAAAAATCAAAACACAACCGTCCTGTTATTAATCACAATTTAGAAACGGACCCAATGTGTAAAATTGCTGAAATGCACTTGTAAGTAACCAAACAAACAGCCCACTGCAGGACAGCGGCAACTTATCTCTTAATGTGCAACGGAGAGCAGTGCAGGGCCCTGACCCTTTTCCGGGTTTAGTGCTGAACACTTGTAATGTTGTGGAAGTGGAGCTCCTTCTGCCCTTTCCCGCATTATAAGCCACTTTTGGAAGGAGTCTGAGCTAAATAAACAACCTGTGAAACATGTAAAATGCAAATGGAGCCGATTATTCAGTTCCTGCTGACCACCCTCGACTCCTTATTTTTTTCCCTAAGTTTCATCCCCCTCGTGCTGCTCCCTCTCTCTTCCTCTCTTTATATAATGACAAATAAGTTTGACCTCTGACCCATCTGTTATGATCCTACAAGCTTATAGAAACAAAGACAGGCCAGGAAGGAGGGAGAAAGGGAGGGAAGGAAGGAGGGATGGAAGTGGAGATGAGACCGGTTGATAAAGCTGCCTGATGCGTTATTGACACTTTTTGGGAGAGGGATTCTTGACATTCCTCAGTGCTGCAACAACAGCACACACACACTCATGCACATCGAATGTCCAAAGAATGACAGGTAGACTTCCATGATGACCAGAACAGACGTTGCTCTGGGGTATCTGGCCCGACTGGAAAACTTCCACCCCTGTCATTTTACTTTCTGATCTTGCATCCCCTTCTCCATTTCATTCTCTCACTGGTTCCTGTTTCTCCCTAAATTTCACTGTTATTCTGGCTTTTTTTTTTTTCCTTTCTTCCTGCCTTTCGCAAATGTCTGGGAGAGGGTTTGCACCTGGTTTGGTCATAGTATTGTAGACATGCAAGGACGTAGCCGTTACACACATTCACAAACATGCACAGAGCAAACCGGACATCCGAATGTCTCGGTTGTAATTCTTTCTAATTACATTTTAACGAGCTTAATCAGTTTACCCCGAGAAGTTTGACCCCCCCCCCCCCCGCCCCACTGCGCCGAACAGTCCTCCCTTCCATCTTTCTCCTGTGTTTCTCTATTGCCACGTATTTATCTCGTGTTTTTCACCTTCTTTTGACTCAGGCATCCATTCATCCATCCAGCCCTACTAGCTTCTGTGTCTTTAATAAAGGGGGTCAAACCAATTTAGACATAAATCTATGGCCCGTTTGCTCCAAATCCTACTATTTCTTTCCCAAATTCATATACCAGGAACAGTGGAACTGAGAGATTTTAAATGGGAAAAATGTGTACAGTCTGAGTAGGAATGTGACCATACAGTATCTGTTAAGCCGTAGAATCAACTTTTGATTCTCTTGTTGAATCTGTGGGCCTAAGTAATCCTTGGAAGACCGTGATGCTAATTCTTGTGCTTCAAGTTAGCGGACAGAAACGTATTTCAAATATGGCTTAGCAGAAGGATGTATCAGTAGATAAGATTATAGAAAAAAAAAAGAAGTATAAAAATGTGACGGCAATCATGAATGAATAACATTATCCTAAAGGGTAACTTTATTTATTACTACTTGGGTTTTATTTTTGTACTTTTGGCTGTCGTGTCAGTTGGTTAGGATAATATTGTGATTAGATCTGGACTGTGGTGACATAGCTCTACTTTATCACTGTAGACTGACAGGCGAAGTAACAGGAGCAGTCAGACCGTAAAAGAGGCTGTAAACAAACCGACAGTTCAGCGAAATTATCTAAAGCCCTAAATTGGAGTCCAACCGTAGGTAGGTCAAAAGAAGGCATGTGTGCGATCTGACAGTCTGGTGATATGTTTACTGTTCATCATCATCATCATCATCATCATCATCCTCATCATGGCCTGTGACACTTGTTTTTTTAGCGGTGCTTCGGCATTCCTAGACCTCCCATTCATCTTGGTGAATGCAATGTTACCTACAAAGGTGATGTTCAAAACTAGGAGAATAAGATCCAGGTTTTTTAATGAATCAGAGTTGCCCTTCGATGATGTCGGGGAGTCTGATGAGATGATGAAGTTGAAAACCGTGTTTTACTTTTACTTTTTTAATAAGTGGAAAAACACTGGACATGCTAAGATGAGCGGAGACTTGCTCATTTCCAGCTTTTACCCAGGTCTTTTGCAGGATCTTTAGCAGGAAAAACATAATATTCACCCCTCTTTTATTTGCTGTCATAACTCCCGACTGGTGTTTTAACAGGCTCCTGTAGGTGGAGAAGACAGATCCACTTACTTTGTGACACAAATATTGAAGCAGATTAACGCTGTTGCTGTAATTACTCCGGCTGCTTGTCATCACACACTCAATCTCGTCGAGAGGGGGAAAAAGAGGTAGAGGGCGCGAGGGAGAGAGAGATTTAATAGATTAGCACTTTCATTCACACCCAGGACAATTTCCGCTTGATAATAACACTCATCCAGTGTCTTAACCAATAAAGAAATACGGACAGAGATGGAGAGAGTAATAAAAGAGCCTCGCACTTACCACTGTTGTGTTTCATTGTATCTTTAATCAAAAGAGTCGAACTTCGGGTGGCAGGCTCAGTTACTGAAGAAAACTATCTAAAAAGCTATCACTGCTCACGCAGACACATGCGAGGACCACAAGGATCTACTCAGTCACACACACGGTTCTGTAAATGTACAACATATGAGAACAAACAGACAAAGTTGTTTCTCAGTCGGTTCTGTTTATAATCACGGCTGTAAACACATAGTTTTACACCATGCTCTCTGTCTTCTCAACAGTTTAATAACTTGCGTTGTGAATAGTGAAGACACACAAAAATGTACGCACACACACGCACACACGCGCACGCACACACGCAAACACGCACGCACATGCAGATAAGCACAGATGCAGAGGCAGAAACATGCATGATTTGGATTTTTTTAAAATTTTTTTTGTGTACGCTTCCATACAAAAGAATGTGAATATAACACACACACACACACACACACATTCCACACGTCCATGGAAGTTCATTTTGGTTAGCAGAGGAATGTGTGTTCGCATATGTCTGTGCTTTTCATTCAGCTTTTTTTTTTCTCTTTCTAAATGAGGAAATTCCCTTTGTTTTTGTGCTTGGGTGGCATGACGAACAGTATACTATTTCAGTCACTGAATGTGTGTGTGTGTGCGTGTGTGTGAGATTGCCAAGTCGGTCCTACACACTAAAACACTTGGTTGTCTTACATTCTTATCTAACGTCCTTCTCCCTTTCCTTTCTTTCCCTTTATTCCATCTTTTTCACGCTCAGTGTTTGTTCCCATTCTCTCAATTCTTCTCCTTAAACCTGATAATCTGTCTCTCTCTCCCTCTCTCTCCCCCCCTTTCTCCTGTCCTTTATATCTCTAGGTCTCTCTACCATCTCTCTCTCTCTCCCTGTCTGTCTTTATCTTCCTCTAAACACCTTGTCGTTCCCTCACTTTTCACCAGCTGCTGCTTGTTCACACTCACCGATCCTCAGTGGCCCTGACGCAGGCAGGCACACACACACACACACACACACACACACACACACACACACACACACACACACACACACACAGATTAATGTAGTATAGGGTCGGTTATACAGAGCATATAGATGTAGCTGCTGGCTGATTTGTTGCCTGTTAGGGCGTAAAACTGAGACAGCTCTCTTTGCTGAACACGTACACATGCAGACTGTCACATTGTGACATCCAATGGGACACGCTCCTATGTGCTTTTTGCCCTTTTACACACTCTAACCCACACACGCACACACTCAGCAATTGGTCAAAGCCAATCACATATTTCCTTTACTTTGGTTTTGGTAAAAAGGCCGCTGGTATATTTTGCTGGATAACGGCTGCTCTTATTTCCCCTCCCTCCGTCTTTCGGTCTCCCTCTCTTTTGCACTCATCCCTCTCTTTCTTTCTCTCCCTCTATGCGTATGGTTTTGGTTTTCATCTCCTCTGTCCTTGGGGCATGCTGGCTGCCCAAACTTTTTGTGCGGTCTGTTTTCAAGTGTGTATGTGTGTGTGTGCGTGCGTACCCTCGCCTGTGTGTGTGTCTGTGTGTTTACGTGAGCGTGAGACATTTTCTTGCCGTGTGTGAAAGGAATATATGTTCTGTATTTTTGTGATGAGGAAAGAGAGAGGGAATGCGAGCAAGAAAACGAGATACAGAGAGAGGTAAACTCTGTGAGGTCTTCGATATTAGTCCCACTAACCCGGCTGGTTGTGAAACAAGCCAGCTCTCTGATCTGACATCTCTATGGGGAATACACTCTTTCTTTTTATCTCTCCTCTCTCCATCCTCCTTTCTTCTTTCTCTCAGATTTTTTTTTTTCTCTAAAACTACAGAAATGCCTCATGAATGTGTATGGAAAAATGAGAAACATATGGGCTCTGTAGAGAAAACTGGCTGCCTCCCCTCCGAACGCAAATGTTGGCTTTAGGGTGTAACACACGCTCGCAGACTTACACCCACACAAGTACCCACTGACATACTTTGGCACACACACACGCATGTGCACACACTCAAAGACACACCATGTGTATGTGCAGTCTATATATAAAATGTACTATATAACATCTGCTTACATTCTCATGCATATACATCTTTTAGAACAAAAGGCTTTTAAGAAAACAAATGACCATGCCCGTATTACAGCCACAAACACTGGACGTTTGCATGCATGCACACGCTGACACACACACACACACATACTCACACACACACACACACTCTCATGGACACACACACACACACAGACACACAAAGTGACGGCATGCTTTATAGACCTATAACGTGTGGAATAATAGGAGTTGAGGTGCTAATATATGTGCTGCGTTTTAACATGAATATCACCTTAACACCTTAGGAGACTATTAGGGGAATTTTACTTAGGTGTGAGCATGTGTGTGCATTTGTGCATGTACTTGGTTTTTATCCTACTTATGAGGACCTCATTATTGGCTTCTTGGCAACCGTGGTACAAGCCTGCATGCAGTATGTATGCAGTCCAACCTGCGTGCATGTGTGTTTTTCAAAGACCACCCAAAGTTGTTTGTTTTCCTTTGCACTTACTTTTACTGTAAGGTGATATTATGGTTGCTTTAATTAACTTCCAGTTTTAACTGAAAGGTTTCTGTGACACTCTTCCTTTCCTTCAGTGCCTTTTGTGCAAGGAACTGATCCCCCCACAACTCCTGTTTTTCAGTGGGAGAGTATGAATATGTGTTTGATCATTTTTCCCTAGAGACATCTCTTGTTTGCTTTTGCGTAGAACTTTTGCAAACCCGATGGTACTGATCGTTGTACTGATGGTGTAGTAAGTGATTCTTTACATTAAGTTCTTTGCTTAAAGGCATAAGAAAAAAAAATCATGAAATGCAACTATTAACAGTACAGTCACAATCAATGATCCAAAATTAGGTCGTTTAAGTTCCCAAAAAAGGTTGTAGAGGCTACAGTCCTGGATTGCAAACATGATATATGATATATCAGATTTAGCCTTGAGACTTGAGTCCAGGTCAGCCAGAATGGCTTTAGGACACTCAATGGAATTAAAACGTGTGGCTGCATTTTGAGGCCAGGATCTGAAGTGATTCAACTGTGATCAGTAAAACTTTGAATGAACTCTATGTGTAACTTTTTCCTCTTGGTTTTAAGCATGTTGCCCTTGGCTTCTTAAAGGAGTCGGCAGTCATGTTGACCTCCTGGCAGATCACAGACCTGTGGAGCACCTTTGGCACCTGTCTCCATTCGAACAAAACGCTGACCTGAACTCAGAGGCTCATATTGTAACAACTACAACTGTGCTGCTCATTATCAATCCCCCATGAGGGATGTGGTACCTTTCACCGCTTCAGGGACAAAGACACAGCATTTGACTGTATAATGTCCAAAGTTAGATTAACAAATGAGAAAAAAATAAATAAACAAAAGGAAGACTGTTAAAAAATTTCAGAGTTGATTCATTTAGTCACTTGGAATAAATCCTATAAAACATAATTTTCTTCTCACTTTTCCGATCCACTCATCTCCTCATGATCCACAGCACCTTCTTGATCCTTCTTCTCATTAGTGAAACTGAACTTTAAAGTTATAATCGGTGTTTCACCACCGGAAGGTCGGCCCCTTGATTTTATTTTAATTGCTTAAATAAACCATTCTCTGAGAACACAGCTTAAAGAGCTTATTGAGCTGGCTGTTAGAGCACTTGTCCTTTTACCTGGGATGTGGTTGTAAATTGCTGTACGGATCAATGTTGATATAAAATTTCATTCCGATTCAATTTATTTCACCCTAAAAGGACATTTAAGACCAACTTAAACCGTATTTATCCACTCCTGCATCGCTGCTTGTTACTGAACATGTACAGGTTTGGTCCAAAAACAACCTCCAACGGCTCTGTGTCCTGTTAAAGTGCCCTTGAACAAGACAAAGACTGACACTTTAGTCCTATATTTTGAAAAAAAAATACGTCAAAATAATATCCACCTGAGTCAAATCATTGTATTTTTAAGTATGTTTTCAAAAATCTTGAATGTATAAGAATATGAGGCAATGCGAAAAGGGAAAATCAAAAGTAATTAACCATGTTGTGTTTTAGTTTTTGGCTGTGTGTCAGAACTTCATAAGTCACAAGTTGTAGTATTACTTTACAAACACTGTTGGTTGCTTTAGAAGTTGCCGGCAGGGTTTGACGATCCAGACACCTTGAACATTCCCTGCTCTTTGATGACGGATTTCTGTGGGCTACAGGGCAACTATCGCTGGAGGGGGGAACACACAGCAACGCGCACACATACCCACGCACACATGCAGGCACACAAATCTAAACAGTGACATGCATGCCAGCACACACACAGAGTCATGGGCACTCTTAGAAATGGATAGCTGTAGGGGGAAAAACAAACACACACACACACACACACACAAACAGGCGGACACACTCAGGACGTGTCTAGGCGGGGAGCAGATGGAAGCTGGCTTTGATTGCTCTGTTGACATCTGACCTCAAGGTGAAAAGGTACCGGAGGGTTCAGCAAGACAAACACACACACACACACACACACACACACACACACACACAGATCAGGATACACAAGCTCTCTATTCTTAAACGCATGCGCGCACACACACACACACACACACACTCCCTCCAGCATTTTGCAGAAAGGTCTAGCTTTCGGACCACTGTGTGTGTTTTGGAGGGTTTGCAGGTCACATCCCACCACATGGAGGTTAGGATCACTACCAGCTGGATTCACTTTGATCTATGAGAGAGAGAGAGAGAGAGAGAGAGTAGGAGAGAGATTGGAGTGTCAAGGTCCTACCTCTACCTACCTCTGCTCATCAGTCGCAATCGGCAAGTTTGCACCAGTTAAAAGTAATGAAATGAAGCATGAACCAGTTTCTCTCCTTTTAGACCTATCGGCTATAGGCAAGATAGGCTTATTTTGGGAACACAGGAATAATATATTGTTTGAAAGCAGCATTTTCTGAAATTAGTATCCAACATTTTTTACCAAGTTACTGTATAGTCCATTTAAGGGGTTTTATAGGGCACTCCTGTGATTTTAGTGTGACGGGTCCATAAAGTTTTTAGGCTCAAAAGAGACAGATTCAAACAAGAATGTCAAATCAAGCCAGCAGAGGCTGAGAAAGTTTGAGTTTTAGTCCCTCGTATGAGTTAAGGTCCAAAAACACTGGATCCTGTATTTCCCCTGATGAAACTGATGCTGAATATTTCCCCATTAGATCCTTCCTGCCTGGTAAATACCCACCCTTTCAAAGCCCTTGTCCCAAGGTTGCAACACAGATGTTTTGTTAGAAACTTGAGTAATTTGAGTTATTTTCCTCAGAGGACATTGTACAAATGTTTTGTCATGTTGAGTGGTGCTCCCCATAAAGAATAACCTGATCTTTATATGTTAACTTTAACAGAACTCTCCATTTTTAAAAAATAGACAATAAGAAATGGGCAAATATATTTAAGAGGACACCTTTTAAAGGGATACCCCGTCAACTTAGTATTGCAAGTCCACCAGAGTGAAGCTGCTAAAGGTGGAGATATCTTGAATTTAGAGCCCAGAAGGTACACAAAGACATTTTTCACAGACTTGGTAGTCCCTCTTATGATGAGTTAACCGAACTTCACCTGTAAAATCGGTGGAGTGCCGCTTTGATCAAGCAGCAGTTGCTCTGATGTAGTACTGCTGTGATGTTTTATACCCTGGGGTGGTGATGCAGGGGTGAAATGCAGCAAAGGCCCCCATATGGACTCGACCCAGGGATGTTAGGGTCACACACACCTTTATTTGTTAAACTTTCTGGTGTTGTGGTTGCATCCAACTGCGAGTGACAGCATGATATGAACGTTATGCCTGCAATAGAAAAGCATAGGCAGGTACTGAAATGTCAAGGTCCGTTTAAAAATAAATAATAGAATAAATTCCATCCTGTTATTGCATCTCCTCTTTTTTGACGTGCCAATATTTCCACCTCAGCAACCTGTTTCTGAGAAAACAGGTTGCTGTTTCCACTCAGTGTTTTTCATATGAAAATCGAAAAATGCAAGTAAAAACAGGTGGGTTGAATCACACCTTGGCAGCCTTGCTTAAGCTTGTAAATGAAATGAATCTAAGCGCCAGATACTGCTCTGTTCTTATCAGAGGAAATAAGCTGGCCATCGGTTTGATAGCATCAAACTACCGAATTAGTTTCAAACTTGCATTAATACTTGTTCTTGCCAAAGCTCGTTGGAAGGCAGCAACGACATTGTGCTGTCAGCCGACATAAAAAGTGCATTTTTCACCCGTGAGGAAAAGGGTCTCACCCGTATGTTTCTGAAGTTGTTACAGTGTGTTTTCAAAATGACTGAAAACTGGATGTTGGATGTTTTGTTTTCTCTCCTGACAGGCACAATTTAATTGTCACGTCAAGTGATCAAAACAATGTTTTTCCTTGTGAAATCCTCCGTGTGCCGCCGCCCCCCCGCCCCGCCGCCTCCTCGTCACGTACACAGAAACACAGGCCTACAAAAGTTTAATGCCTGCCCTTATCAAAGCTGTTTTTATACCCTCGCCCGTATCTGATTCAGAAGTTGTGTCATGTTTACAGAGCGGGTCCTCCACAAGCTCCGCAGGTCCGTTGTCTACCGGCAGGAGCCTGTTAAATCCTCGTTATAAAAGTGGCGCGCGCCCCCCCTCACCTCTCTCCACCTAGCTGGGCAGCAGACATCAAACGGAATCGGAGATGTGGGACTTTACGACCGATGGCCCGACCCGAAAGACAGATAGAGCCGTCTGGACGAAGACGAGTGTGTGTCTGCGCGCCCTGTGGTAGTTTGACTGTGTGTGTTATTGATGGAGGGATCCTCTAACTTGCTGCAGCTGTGACCAGAGCCGCATCAGTCTCCCCTTCAGCTCTGTCTTCATTAAGATTTTGATTTATGGAGAAATCCAAAACAACACAGATTTATTTTTCACGCTGAATGAAGTTGAATCTCCCCAAAGTTAAAGAAAAACTATTGTGGTTTACCCTTTCAGGCCCATTCATTCGACGTTTGGCATGACTAAACAATGCAGATGTTTCAACAAATTATAAAAGCTGGTTTCACCTACTGTGCTACACCGCGACCATTAAACTGCACAAATTTAATTTGATACAAAAGGAAAAGACAAAATCTGACTGTCCTCTACTTCACTGAGTCTACAGATTTTTCTCTGAAAAGTGGTTAAGCTCTGTACTTAAACTTGCATCCTGTCTGGACTCGAAATCCCAGACTCATGTTAATGTAATCTTAGCGTGGTTTGTGTGTGTGTGTGTGTGTGTGTGTGTGTGTGTGTGTGTGTGTGTGTGTGTGTGTGTGTGTGTGTGTGTGTGTGTGTGTGTGTGTGTGTGTGTGTGTGTGTGTGTGTGTGTGTGTGTGTGTGTGTGTGTGTGTGTGTGTGTGTGTGGGGATGTCTTTCAGCAGCCCTGCCCTGCAGCGATACAAGTCTGATTAGCTTTTCGCAGTCAAACTCTCCCTATACTCTGTCATTAGTGTCATTTCACTAATGTTTGACTAAAAATACTCATAGGAGCGTACTATTAAAATACAGCGAGGCAGTGTTAATCGTCTTGAAACACTAAACCCAGCCCCCCTCTCTCTCTTCTGTCACTCACTCTTGCCCTCTCGCTCACTCCCTAATACTTTGCTCTTGTTCTCTGTCATGTCACACAGACTTTTTTTTTTAAACCCCTCTCTGTCTGCCTCTCATGAGTCCTATTACCAGATGCTATCGAGCTCTCGCTGAATGTGTCTCTCCACTGCCTAATGGCTCAACTATTACGGATTATGTTATGATTCAGGGAGTCAGAAAGAGAAGGAGAGAAGCATTAGAGTGTCTGTGAGTGTGTCTGTGTGTGTCTGTGTGTGTGCATGCATCATACAGGTAATTACAGTATATTTTGGGAGGAGTTGCTTTATGAATCATGGCATTGGCTTTAAGCAAGCTGACTGTTATTATTATTATTAGCTCGATGTGTTAACCCATCAAAAACATGTGTTTTGGCGGTATGCCAAAAACAACATATCTCCATAACAACGCAGTGCCCCTGAGTGTGCTCATTATGTGTGTGTGTGTGTGTGTGTGTGTGTGTGTGTGTGTGTGTGTGTGTGTGTGTGTGTGTGTTTGGGGTTCGGGTGGGTATTTGGGTATGTAACTTTGGCCACTAGTTGGTGGAATCCATTCATTTGTGGACGAGTGTGCAAAAGCTTAATCGACATTTACGTTGCCATGGGTCGAGGTCGGTTTGTTTTATGTTTTAGGATGAAAAACATCATGAAATGGTACCTCAACAATCTGAAAATGTCCCCCTACATTCTATCTCTCTTTTCTGCTTTCTTTCTCTATATATTCTATAAAAGAATGATGGTGTTGGCTGCATGCTCATGTGTGTCCCTGGAATATGCCCTTTGCGTATACATTACATGTGTTTGCAAGTGTGTGTGTGTGCATGCGTGCGCGTGAACGAGTGTGGGCGTGAGTGTGTTTGTGCGTGCACATGCGGTCTCAGTGAGCGGAGGTGTACAGCAGGGTGGAGAACTTCTGATGACACACACAGACACACGTAGTGTGGACAGCTGGGCTCCAGATGTACTTCGCAGTCACGTCTGAATCCCATTTATTGTCTTTATGGATGGTGGACACCAGGACCGGTCTCATCCAACACCGCTGACCAGTGGACTCGCTGACCTCACAGCTCGGCTACTGATCAATCAAAGTGATGACCGCACTCAGTGCAGACAATTAAAACACACAGCAATGAGGTGGTGAGGGCTCGGGAGGAATACCACACAGTCTGGAAATCCAATTTGTCAAAGGCTATAATTCCTCTCCCCTGATGTGAAAATATACCTGTAGCCTATAAATATCTAAAGCACTGTGAAGTTTAGTATTTTATAAAGGCTTTTTATGTCTGGAATTGCAGATGGTTATGCCCCGTGTTATCTGCTGTGATAAATACAGCGATATTTCAACTCATTTTATCATTTTAAGGTACCCTGTGGAGTTTTCCTGTAAACAAACACAGTGATGTTTGCATCATGTCTTTGTCTCCAAAATGCACCGAGGCCAAATTTTTTTTTTGAATATTTTTACACCTGAATCCTTTGAAATCATGTCTACATCAGCCCTTGCTAAATTTATTAGCATATGAGGGTCACCAATAGTCGCTCAGCAGAATAGCATGAAACCGCCTGCAGGGATGTGTACTGCGTCACCCGCAGGCACATGTGCATCCATGTCAATCTTTGTGTTCATGCTGTTGGATCACGGGTTCCAAACAGAACCCGTACCCGTTCACCAGAGCGTTGCTCCATCGTGCCGTCAGCAGTCAAAATATCCACTTCCCACCTTTAAATTACCGTCCGTATGTGAATATTTCATACACTCAATTCAAAGTATTGCACATTGAGGGAAACCGAATGATGAAATAATGGCAGGAAAATTGGAACCCAGTATAATGATGGTTGCTCAAAGTTGCACACAGAGTCCTATGATCCATTGAAAAATCACTTCGTCGCGTTGAGTACTCTTCAGAACAGTTACCCTTCGGTCACTCCTACTCACAGTAATCTTTAGTCTGTCGGGACTGAGGATTTTCAGGGATACGACAGGTCACATGGCTGTTACAGGTCGATTTTTTTTTTTTCCCATCAGCCCAGCAGACCACCTGCCGAACCCGTCTGTCTCTTCACCTCACCATCTGTCTTTCCACCCACAATTTTCTTCGTATGACCGTATGATTGAGTCGTATGTAACCTAACACCCATCTGTTTTGTGTAGGCAGTTAAAAACCAATACGGTCCAAATTAAGCTGCTTCACGCTACGTCTGACACACTGAGCTCTTCAACCAGTGTGAGATGACCCAGTGTGGATGCTTTGTGGGGGCAGTTAAAAGCCAACCCAGACGGGATTAGACTCTCTGTCATGCTGTTTCACTGTCACTGAAACCCCCATCCTCCCAAAAATATGTGTGCTGGCCCATGAATGATGCCCACCAGTATTGATTATCATTGACACAGTCATGAAGAGGTACATTAAAACATATTTGGGCAAATAAATAGGAAATAAATAGGGAAAATATTATGAAACTTCCCGCTGATCGGCCTGTTTTTTGTATTTCCCCTTTGATCTTGCTATTTCACCAATCAAGCCAATTTTCAGCAAATGTTTGCAGCGTTACAAAATCTAGAGTAAAATGTTAGTAAGTTTTAAGCCACTAAACTGAGCGAATAAATGTCAGACATAAACACTTTCAAATGTAAAGAAAATGGCTTTTCAGGGTTTGATTGGTATTGCGCAAGTTTCTTTAGTTTTAGCTAGCTTCAGGAAAATTTTATGCTTTCATATTATTAACAGAGAAACGGATCTGCCAGTATTGCAATACACAAGCTAATAGCCATACAACCACAATGAGTAACTTATCCGTGGCAGGAACAACAGGTATAAAATTTCATTGCAGGCCAAATTTTTACAGACAATATTTTGGAACATCCCAAACATCTTGTGTCGGTATGTTGAACCTCTTGAGACAAACTATTCATTGGGCAATCATGTGAAGCCCACGTCTGTACTTATTTCACGAATGTGTTTACATTGCTGTAAATTGGCAAATTTCTTTCTTGACAAAGAAAAATATTTAGAGAGAAAAACAAAAACTTTTTGGACAGTACTGAAAAGAACTAATGTTTTCATTTCGGTTCTTTCCTCCATATGCGATAAAATTGACTTAATTGTCAAAAGAGCTTTGGCTTTTGTCTCCATCATAACATTAAAATTTATGCATTTGCCAGACTCTTTTATCCAAAGTGACTTACAGGTCAAGCAACTTTGAGTTCAGTGTTTTGCCCAAGGAAACCTCGGCACGCTGAAGGGAGGAGCCGGGGGCCCAATTGCCAACCCTGCATTCATTGGACAGCCCGCTCTATCACCTGAGCCACAGCTGATGACCCTCCGTATCTCCCGCTTCTTTTCTTAGAGGCTTTGCAAAAAAAAAAAAATTTCTTTAACTTCTGCTCGTTATCTTTCGCAGCCTCAGCCTCTCTTCATCTGTCTTTCCCCCTCTCCCCAACTTTCTCCTCAGGTCAGGTCTGGTAGTGATCATGCATGCTGATCGCTTCAAAACCAGCAGAACTAATGCAGAGCAGAAGAAGAGCTGTGATGTAGTCGGAGAGAAAAGAGAGGAAGAGAAGGACTCAAAGACGAGGAGTTAATGGAGGGGCCGAGAGAATGTGGGATACTAGGGGAGATGTGAGAGATTGTGTGTTGAGGTAATTCATCGCCTAGAGAAAACAGGCGGGTGTTACAAAGGAAAGAATAAGAGTGACAGTAATAATCCAAATATTTGTGCGCTCGGAGGTAGAGGCTGAGTGTTTGTGAGTATTACATTATGATTGGCCATCAGGTTCTTATTTAATGTACCATAGATAACAGCTGGGACTGTATTTTAAACTATCATCCATCCATCTATCCATCCATCCAGCACTCCGACTAGAGAATCATTATTCTAGCCATCTATCATCCCTCATCCGTCCTTCTGGCCATTTATCTACGTATTGGCAAAATGCGCATATACTGTATATTGTTTCTCTTTATTTCTCCATATCTTAATCCATCCATCCCTTCATTCTTCCAGCTGCTGGTCTTCTTCTTCTTGATCCATTTATATTCTGCAGGAGAGTTAATCTGCATTACCTCTCAATCATTCACTCCTTTATCATCCTCCCGTCCATGGAAAAAAATGCCACACAGCTGCGCTCGGCCGCTTTTCATTTGTCATATCAGTCACATCAGTTCGTTTCCCTGCTGATACACATTTTTCTATCCATTCAAAATTCTTTTTTATCTTATGCTTTATCCTTATCTCAATTCACCGCGCTAGTTGTGATGCAGTCCGAATCCTTCGGAAACTGGCGTTTTATCTCCTAATTGTTTTATAATCCAAGAATTAAGATGAAGAGAAGATTTAATCGCCAATGTCAAAGTACTTTTCAGTTCTTAGTGAAATGTCCGGCACGTTTGAGAGATGTCACTCAGGACTGTTGAGAAACAGATTCTGTAACTGAAGTTTTTCGTCCAGTAGTAATAATTCAATTTGTAATAAGAGAGATGGCGCATGAAAAAACTAAGGTACATTTCAAGAGAGGTTGAGCATTTCAAGTCATCTGCTCTTACAAAATGACTTGTACTAAAAAATTCTAACAGAGAAGAGGAGAAGAGGGTTTTATGAAAGACTATGGCATGGTTTATTGGGATAATGTGATTATAAACACCTCCAATCATAAAAAACCTCACTTTTTTTCAAGAGAGCTCTGTCTGTGCCCCCTCCCCATCTGTATTAACACCCTTCTCTCCAGCCACCTGTCCATGATCCATAATCCATCGACAGTGTGCTTTGCTCCCTCTTATCCCCCTATACTAATTCCCAAACTCCACTTTTCTCCTCTTCTTTCCCTTTTTTAATATCTAGCTGTTTTTCATTAAAGTAGCTTTGATTAAGTGGGGGGGATCTGACTTTTTTGGCTTTTGAGCAAAGATAATAGAAGCAGATGGAGACTAGCACATGGTGACAGAGATGGTAAAGAGATAGAAAAGGAGAGTAAAGAGAAAGGGAAAGAGGAGTAGAGGAAAGGCAAGGGGAGCAGAAGGTGAAAGGAAAGGTTTATGTCATACAGAGAGAAGAGAAGAATCCGGAAAGAGGGATAAGAGAAAGAAGTGCAAGCGGAGGATGAGATGTTGAAAGATGATGTCACTTGTTCACATTACCCTGCTGTGGAAGCATTTTCATTGCTGTAAAATGTGAACTACGCAGGCTAATGGTAGGGACAGCTCTTCATTATTCTCTGCATTCTCTACTCACCACATATCTGTCTTCCCTTATGTCTCAGTCTCTGCTTTCTTTCAAATTTGAATTTAATTCTGTTATGCTCTGCTGACATGAAAGTGAAGCATAACTTTGCCAAAGCATCAAGAAGATCAACATCATTCTGTTGTTGTGCACTGTATCGGTCTATCTGTGTCTTTCTTACTTCTTTTGTTGCCATTCTCCCACCTCCTCATCTCATTTCCCTCTTTCCCGGTCTTCTCCTTTGGTGCGTCAGCCTAATCTTCACTGACGGATCAATCATCACTTCTTTGTTCTCATTCTTTCATCCTGACCTTTGTGTGTGTGTGCGCGCGCACGTGTGCGTGTTCATAGGAGCGCACGCTTTCATACGAACGTGTAAAAATATTAACACGTCACTACCCTCCCCTTTCTGCTGTTCATTGATGGTGATTAGTAGCAGGTGTTGGCCCTGAATTCAAAAACTCACTCGGGTTCGCGCACGTGCACGCACGCACATGCACATGCGCATGCACGCACGCACACACTTGAATGATAGATATGATTAATGGTGCTGGGACCTGTGAGTTGCTGGAACAACACGGACTCGCCCTGGAAGATAACATACAAAGCACGCACACGAACAAAATGCACACATACGTATGGCATGAACACATGTAGACAGGGACACACACACACACACACACACACACACACACTCTCAAACACACAAACACACACACACACACACACGGGCGCACACACACCTAGACGCACGGTGCATTTTTGTCTGACACGGCTGGCTCCTTTCAGCCCAGAGGTGAGATTAGACGTTAAAGATCTCGTGATGAAAACCCTCCTTATGGAGAATGCACTTATTTATCTTCAGGAGCAGATACAGGTCCTTCACTGCGGTTCTGTATATCTCTGGCCTGTTAAGGCACCTGAAATAGCATTCTTGCACCGAGCAGACATATTTTAACGCCATCCTCAGTGTGCCTCTGAAATGGATGGTGGCCGGATCATTAATCCTTTAATCTTCTGACAGCTGAAAAAGAGAACAAAATTGCCCATAATCTGCTCACTTATGACATGATTCAGTACAAAGTAGTCTAGTGAGGAGAATGAACTTAATAGTATATAACTGATGATTCCTGCGCAGTATTTTACGAGGCTGCTACTTTGTTCAACAGTGCATTAACGCTTCAGACATCAACTGTCATTGTTGAATGAATAATGTCTAATAAAGACTTGTTCATTCTCCCTGAACAATAATTCAGCAATTTAAAAGTGGCTTTGGATCTCATGAAATCTACAGAATTTTCTGTCTGTCACTCTCATAAATATCACGCGTGCCATCGGTCGCACTTTTATGGGGCCTTTCTGGCTTTTGGAAATTAAATGGTGTAACATAATATTGCTTAAAGCATGTGGTTTAAATACACACAGGAGTAAACACAGACACTAGCTCCAGGGATTAGCTAGTGTAGCTAACTGTAGAGAGATGCACTTAAGGGGCAACCACATTTTCCAAATCTTTAAAACCTAGGTGGCTAGTGCAATGTTAGGGTAACCCACAATCAGAGTGGCTACACTTATGAGAAATATACCCAGGTCGAAAAATACCAGAATTTCCCTATGATAAGCATGACATATGGTCAACATTACATAACACTGACTGTTCTTCCAGGATGATCAACTGCTCTATAAACTGAGGAAAGATACCTGCAGTTTCCTGCATTTTTTCCTCTCCCTACTGATGCAATTTGTTATCTGTTTAAGGAACATAAGGTCTGCAGGGCAACGGCAAAATGGCCAAGAATCCGATTACATGCTCTTAAAATTCTATGCCGTTTCTACATAAAAGACTGTGGGTTTACAGTCATGGTAACAAGGGCAATACTAAACACAAAACAACTTAGGCAGCACATGGTGACCACATAGGTGAAGCTTTTCACTCTGCCAACAGTGAGACACAATAAAGTGACCCATCAGCTAAGCTGACAGCATGTGAACTACAACGGCTTATTCAGAGCCAATTAAGACAGTACCTCAGTTTGTTTTGTTTTTTTTCTTTAATTAAGAAAATTAATGAATTCTATTCAGAAATGGAAACATAGTAATAGAGAGAGAGAGAACAACATAGCAAGAAAGAGCGTTAAAACCCTGGAGTCCCTTCAGTGAGTTCCAGTCTGCCGAGCTACAAACGGACCATTAGTACTACTGTCGGTACTAATTACTCCCTATAGACTTCAATACTGTCTGCTTCTCTTTGTCCTGACTTTCTGCACATGCAAACGCTGCTCAGTTTTACTTTATTTCTCTGCCTGTTTTTTTTTCCTCCTCCATTTGTTACCTGTGGCCTCTGTCTATCTATAGCTCTCAACAGGAATCAAAACAGTACAGCCAGAAGTGATCATTTATTTTTTTCGCTTTTTCAATTTTCCTCTTCATCCTCATACTCTGTAGTTCATTTTGCCCTTATCTTTCCGCCTGGTTTGCTTTCGTTCATTTCAGGTGCTCTCCTGCTGCATGTTCTCTGTTTAGTTTATCAATGAAAAAGTAAGCAAATTAATTCTTTTGTAGATTTTGAACTAATGCAAGTGGAACAGCTTCACTTAATGTGATAAAGTAAAGTGTGTATGCAAATAGGTTTGTCAGAAACATAATACATGAAAAATGACTTGAAAGAAAATATCTGTAACATGAAATGAAACAAGAAACCTTAGTCACTTGTGGCATTAATTGCGCTCTTGTAGTCATATTATGCCAAATTGCAGCATAATTAATGTGTATGTGTGTGTGTGTGCTCTTTGTCAGAGAGAAAGAAAGAAAGAAAGAAAGAGGAAAGAAAATGGGAGAAAAGGAAAAGAAAGCTGCATTTAAAAAAAGACGGTGGAAACTTGACAATTAGCATGTGTAATGAGGCAGGCGGTTTGTTTGGTGCTAAAGTGAGCGGGGCTTTATGGGTGGTTGGTGTTCGACTATGTGGGATTGGCAAGGTGGTGGGGAGGAAGAAAGCTTTGAAGTCTGAGGGAAAAAGAACAGTAAAGAAAGTAGAGGAAGTGATAAACACACTGCCACTTAGTGTAGGAAGATGGCGAGATAAGAAGGAGGGATGGAGTGAGCGGAGAGAGTGAAATTTCCCTCCAATTTCTTAATCCTTTCATGGGTTTGAAGTCATACACTGGGTTGCTTTGGAGATTAGTCCAGCGTTCAACTTGATGGTCATAAGGACTTATACGAGCTCTTAAAAAATATTAATATTTGTGCTTACTCGTACATTATGTAACCAAGTTTGTTTTTCATCTAAGCAACCGCATGTTCATCTGATGAACAAGAACATTTGACTGTATGTAGTTTCTCATTTCCAGCCACTTTCTCTTGTACGTTATAGTTTGTTAACAAGGGAGTAGGCTTAAATAGTTCAAAATACTATGTAATTTGCAGTTTGGGAGCCTCTAATTTTCTAATATTTTTTTAATGCTAATTGATTTCTAACACTCAGCACAGTAATAAATCACCCAGTGCCACATGAATGATTTAGACGTCTATATGTCATAACTTACAAGTATATTACTTTTAGAATGGAGGGATACATAGAGGGGACAGAAAAGGAAAGGGAAGGCATGTGAAAGCAAAGGAAAAAAAACAGTTTAAAGAGAAAAGAGGAGGGAATAGCGACCGGTTTAATGATACATTTGAGATATTAAAATGTTCTGTCTAACAAGTTTTGCAGTCTGAGTCCATGGTAACCCATAGTACTGACTTAAACTGTTCAGATTTTATGATGAAAGCATGATGATGAAAGCACTGAAAATAAGGCTAATAACATTCGTGTGTGTGTGTGTGTGTGTGTGTGTTGGCCAAACCCATTAGTTTTGTAGGGTAAATGAAGAGTGTAACCTTAAAACACGAAAATGAGATTTCCACCACATGCAAAAAACAAGAGATGTCTAGCCAACTCTTATGAAAATGAAATGTACTGACATCATAAATCAGTTTAAAAAAAAAAAAAAAACACGTTAGTGGCTGCTGTGTTTTGAGGTCATTGCCTATTAAAACCCTAAACTTTTTGAAGCTATAGTCCTCTATGTTTTAGGAATTTTAGATGATGAATCACAAGCGGCAAGTTTCTTTATGCAGAATTACATATCCTAAATTGAGTGTGAAAGCTGCTCTCAGATTTTGGAACGAGGTTGACTTTGAGTTGAAGTTTTGATATCATGAAGTAACAAAATATTAGCAGGGTTTCATTCTAAATCCCACTTCCCGCCCTCAAAAAACAAATCATGCTACATTAAACAATTCTGATTTATGTTTCATATTCAGAGGTTATAAAATAGTGACCAAGCGCTTTTCAGGAAGTATTTTTTTCCCTTACTGGATGTGTTGTGTTTTGCATCGAAGCGTATTCAAACTAATTTCTCACTGAATGGCATCAGCAGAATTTGACCCCCTGTCTGGCCATTGCATGCTGGAGTGAAAGATAAATCAGGTTTAGCTTTTCCACATTTAACTGATGCAGATTGATTGTCCTGCACCGGGAGGTAGACACTGCACACACACACACACACACACACATACACACACACCTACGCATAGTTAATCATGTATGTGAAGGTCCAGTGGGGAGGAAGGAAAAATCTGGAATACCGGTTGGACTTCTCTGTCTTGTGTGTTTACATATATGTGTGTGAGTGTGAGTGTGTGTGAGAGAGAGAGAGAGACTTGGCCCTTTTCCCTGCCCCTCCACGAGCCACGCGGCATGGGGTCTTTACTCGGGATTATCCCCACGAGTCTCGCGCGCACACACACACAACCGCACTGACACACAGAGATGCACGCTAACCCTGCCAGTCCGCTGTGGGTCATCCACCAAACTACCTGTCAGCCCCGAAGCCCGCCTCCAGCTGTCAGAAGCTTCCTGTCCACTTCCTGTTTCTGTCAGATGCAACACAGAGGCCTTCTTCTGCACATAGACGTCCCATTCATTCATCACCATTACCGTTCATTCTAATAGGAGCTTCCTGATATAATGCTTTTTTTTTGGCTCCTTTGGTGTCTTTCATCATATACCTGCTATTACACACAGTCGGTGTGTGTGTGTGTGTGTGTGTGTGTGTGTGTGTGTGTGTGTGTGTGCATTGAGAGAAGGCAGTGTCCCCAGTATGCCCAGTAACGTTTAATTGGTGTAATTAACCTGTTACCATGGTAATTAACCTGGGCAACAGTTCTGTCAACATTATAATGACAAACAGATGGTACAATTGCTGCCAACCCTGACACGCGGCCATGAATACACACTATCACGCACACACGTGCAAAAACTTACCTGCTCATACTATGTGTCCTTGCACTGCCTCAAGCGTACAAACATGCATATGCATATTATTTGAATACGTGATTTGTGTTTATTTTGTTCATTGGGTTTCATTAGCTCTCGCCGCTGCAACAGAAGTCTAAAGTAAAGTAAAAACTGAAAACAAAAGCAATTTACTTGAATACAAATGCGTTAAGCAGTCTCAACAAGAATACAAATGGCGTCACAAAGATAATGAAAATTATTTAAATAAGCTAATTAAATAGAGCAGAATGCAGTTCTGGTTGGCAAAGCAGTCAGCAGTTAGTGCATATTGCAAACATTGTCTGCAATATGCATTACAATTGATTGTCCACTGACAACCCAGCCTGCAAAACAACATATACATTTCCCGTAGTAAACTGCAGTATATAAACTGTAGCTGTGTAAGGGTAGTGTTTAGTCTAAAGTATAACTCTTTAAAAGTCTCCTTAGCTAAAATCTTAATGTTCCCCCTAAGAACATGAGGATGTTCAATGTGAATTTCAGCTGAAAGTAGTATGACTGTAGACTAAAACTAATAAATTCACTGTATTTTATGAATAAATAAAGCCAAATTCTGTCCCCTTTTCCAAGCTAGCTTCTTCTCAATTATAGCCTCAGCCTAGAAATGTATGTCCTTGGATATTGTTGTCCGTATTTGAAGATTAATGATATATACTACTGACTTGTAAAATAGGATCATTTCAACAACTACACCTCCAACGAGGCTGTGGCAGTTGTCTTTACTCTATGACACTATTTGTATATGTGACTAAAATATACCGTATCCTTTGGGATTCTTAATATTCATGATGTTTTTAATATTTTTTTAAAAGTACCGATTATTTTTTTGACAATAGAAATTTGCGGAAAATCCACATATATTTGAGGAGTTCCAGTACGGGATGTAAAAATACAACCATTTAGGGCCTTCAACTGAATGTAAGTAAAATATAGAACAGTTATATGGTGTGTTTAAAGTCACTAGTGGCGTAAGTAAACCTTTACCATCATCAAACACAATTTATATGATATAAGTGTTGTTTGGTGTTAGTTTACTTAAATATTATGATCAGCATGTGTGGGTGCAATGCCAGGTTCCAATCCTGTATTTTGACCCTTTTTATTTTAATATTTCAATCACGCTTTGAACTTTAAGAAAGGGCGGCTTAACAAACTGCAGGACTACATTGCTCTTTCAGGTACAGTTTCCATCCCGAGTATGATTAAAGCTCAGTATGCCTGCGATGGGAATAAGGAGCACTGAAAGCTTAGACAGGAAAGTCACCATATGGAATCCAGTAGTAATTGTGTAAGGATTTGCAGTGTCACCACCACTGCTTACCCTTGGCTCTCCAAGTCACTATCCCACTGACAAGCTGCATAAAGTTTTCCAGCCAGAACAATAGAAATTAAACGATTCTAGACCACATTGTCAGACAGTGTAATCACTGGAGCGTGATTGGGGCTTTGATTTGATTACTTCCTGGTGTTTTGGACCAATCAGGGCACATTTTTTTGCTGCCGTTGCAGTGTCTGATCAGATCCTCCCCCAAAAAAAAAAGGCACTGTCAGAGTGATGATGGAGCGATTTTAATACACTATGAAGGGAAGGACTGAAAGACATAAAGGCTGACAGAGAGAGAGAGAGAAAAACAAAAATACAGAGGGATAGAGAAACAGAAACATCATGGTGCTGATGGATAGACCCAGAGAAAGGGAGGTTTATCTTGATGAAAAGCAGAGCTCCATTAGTTTCCCAGTGTGTTGCTCTATGTGTGTCTGTGCAAGGATGTGTGTATGCGATAAGTCTGTGTAGGGACAGTTTGATGGCTGTTTGAATAGTTAACAGACGGTTCCACTGCTTCCGTCCTCTCACCTCAACCCTGGCGGTCCAATCAATTGGTTCCACCCTGACAAAGAGCAGGACACATGTATCAGCACAATCATGTTTCTTTAATTACACCAGGTTGGCAGTGTACTACTTTTATCGAGTTTGTATAAGCCCTACAAGAGGGTAGTTAACTCACTGTTTTATTAGTGCACACACACCTAAGTTTAAGGTTCTATTTAAACGCTTCTTATAATGGATGCCTGTCACACAGCTTAGGTAAATGTTGAGCACTGAATGGCCAAAAAAGATATCAGTTTTCAATAGTATCAATCTACAGACCATAGATTTACTTTAAATTGAATTTAGAATAAATTTCCAACTTTGCGCCCTCTGAGGTAGTAAAATTGATTGAGTGCATACTGTCCTTTATACAAAGTTTTAATCAGCAGTTACAAATAATGTCACAGAAATAATAAATGACAATTTTTTTAATACTTTTAATATTAACAAAGGTTTTGATTTTAATTGAATTGCAAACAAAGTTTGTGAGTTTCATTAACACAAACGTTAACTTGATATGGCTAAATAATAAGACACTCTCATCGAAATTTCCAGTTTCAAAGTAAGAAATGAGAAATTCATTGCTCATGTGCACTCAAAACCAAGATTTAGAGCTTGAATTAAGCAGAGAATTAATTGGGTGGGTGTCACCTTGAATTTAGGGCAAGTGGCGATCTCAGAAGTTTGTTTTGTGATGACATTATCCACACACACTCACCATCAGGAGGTGTCTTTAGGGAACGTGTGTGTCAGTCTGGGTCACAATGAGAGAAAGCGTCCACAGGGACACTTTGGCAAGATAAGAAACAGACTCTGCTTTAGATAAACACAGTCATCCTAGTTGTCAAGGTCACAGCCTGTATGCGTATGTGCTTGCATGTGTATTTTTGTGTAGGTGCTGCTTGCGTTGTGTATAAGTGTGTGTGTTTGTGTGTGGGGGGGTGGAGTCATTTAAGGCACATCTGGAGTACTTTTAAGCTAGATCTGTCCTATTCTCCTCTTTTTCCCCTTCCATCTGTCATAATTTGTTTTATCTAAAAATGACATTTCCCTATCTTTACGTGCGAAAAGTCATCAATAACATTTGGTAATGATTTATGCGACCTTCGTTTTGTAAAAAAAACAAAACAAAACACAAGACTTTGACTGTTTGTTCTAAACGAGGCTTCAATAAAAAAGAGTAAACTTTTTCTCATATTCTCATTCATTCTTTCTTTAGTCGCCCCCTGTTCTCACGGTGTCCATCAGGAAGTGAGGTGTATTTTCATTTTCTCATTTATATACAGTAGAAATGTAAATCACAAAGAGTAATTGCTTTATGGTACTGGCTGTCTAAAGATATGCTGGAAAAGAGTCTTGAAGTCTTTTGAAAATACATTAACTTCCCACGAAAGCTTTTCCTTTAAGAAACCACAAGGTTGATGACTTAACCAACTCAGTGTCATGCTTGTCAAACACATTATCTTCTGACATTGAATCCTGTCAGAAGATAATCCAAAGTCAGAATGTTGAAAGTAGACAGCGAGTTATATTTTAAATAATGTCCCCCCCTATTTTGCTTGACTAACTTGAGATGCATCTGACAGGCTCAATCTGTGTTTCCACCAGGCAACTTCCTGCCTCAAAAAGAGCATCTGTGAGGCGTGATAGCATCACCGGATAAAGGCGCAGTTGTGCTTTATGGTTGTCTCCACCAGGGGGCGCTGTGCTGTAGTGTTTCCAGCCCCTTTGATGTGGGGGGTACAGGTGGAGCAGGGACGGTACAGCAGTAAGGGTGTGTTAGGTTTGCGTCACCTCGTAGCCCGGCTGTCGGTGCGTGTGGTGGTGCTCCCTCCACCGAGTCGGCGCAGTCAATCACGTTGACTTTCGAGGGGACTCAGGGTTGTTGGTTGTGGCTGAAACTCTTGACGAGAACCAAACGGCGAACGGACGCAGAGGCTTTTGTGTTGGTCCGCTCAATAAGCCCGCGTGGAAAACCACATGACCCTCTTCGTCCTGCTGGTTCCCAGCATCTTTTCTTTTTTATAGTTTCTCTGATGCTCTGCGATGTCTGTCTCGTTTTTCTCCCTTTGCCGAGCTAAGACACTGTAAGCCTGGTTAATGCCTTGTCATGTAATCCACATGTAAATATGAAATGTAATTATCCTAATCCCTAATGCCAGTGAGCCTTAAAGAAGCCGGCATCAATTGGAAGGGTTCCTTTGGTGTCTCAATTTTCTGTTTTTCTTTCTTTCTTTTTTTTAATCTCGGGATTTTTGGGATTTGTACATGTGTAGGTATTTTAGTATTCGTGTATATCTGCGTGAACTCATGGAAATATTTGTCGAAGTTTCAGTTTAATATCTTACAGATCAAGGATTTAAAGCCAGTATCCCTCTCCCAAAGCTCTGACTGCAGAGAGTCGAGTGAGTTACCTCAGTCAAAATGCATCTTTATGCTGTAGAATATATGCTGTTGTAAAGTCCATCATCTCAATTGAATACATCTTTGAGGCATATAATGAACCCTGAACACAGAATGGCCTGTGCCCTTTTCTTCCTCAGCCTCCATCTGTGTCTCTTTCACGTCACTTTTTCTCGTCTTTGTTCTTTTTCCCTTCTTTCGTAATTCTCAGCCTTTTCAACCATTCTTCCTCTGCTTCCTTTTCTCCAGTCACCAATAAAAACAATACATCAATGAACCTCAATTGGAAAAAAAATTAAAAACCCTGAATTGTAAATATGACAAGCTGCACATATTTTGTGTCTTGGGAAGGTCATCGGCCATTTTCCCAACAAAAAAGAAAATTAAATAAAAAACCCAAAAACTTCTAAATACCACAACAAGCAAAGACATCTTTGTGAAAACAAGGATTTTTGTCTGCTGGGATCTTTCACCACCGAAATCAGATGTTTTTTTAATGGGAGCAACAAACCTCTGTTCTATCACTGAAACAGTTCCTGTGACACCAACAGAGAGCGAGGAGAGGAAGACGAACAGACGGACAAATTTGTAGGCAGGCGCACTGAGCAAAAGCTAGTGATAGCTTCCCCATACCACCTCTAAATTACAGCAAGAGGAAATGAGGCACAGAAAAGAGAGAAATTGCATAAAAGATAAAAGGAGAAATAAAAAGACACAGGGGAAAAGGGCGAGGAGAGGAGCTGGGGACTTCCAGTGGATTCCTGCAGTCTACGAGGGATTTGAAGTTAAATAAAAATGATTGGATCAAGGTGACGTGTTCTTGACCACTGGCAGAAGGACAAGACGTCATACTGATTTTTTTCATCAGCTTTCCTTTTTATTTGGATCCGAATGTTAGCAGGCTTGTTTTTCATTATATTGTTCTCCACTCTCTGTGCCGTTTGGTTTTATTCAGGCAGATTCCCACCATAATATACATAATATTTTGAATATATATAAAATGTCACTGTTTGTGACTTTTTTGAATATTTCCAATGCATTCTGTGTGAGAAAACTGAAGAAGTGTTTAGCTCCAGGCCATGAAAATGCTGAACCAAGTAGAGGCAGCAGACAACCTCAGACACAACCAGCTTGTTAAAAACAAAACAAAACAAAAAAAATCGACTATGAACCAGAGCATGGACAGAATTTGACCATTTTCTTTTTCCTTAAGGCTTCCCAACAATTTCTTGGATTGGAAAAGAAGTACAGTTCATGAGGTACATCTCAATTTTAAAATTAAAAAAAAAAAAAGCATGGTTCCAAATTTTACTCTTTGTCCTATGTTGTGCAATTTCTAATGCGCTGTTTCAAACTTCTGTAAAAGTGGTGTCATCAAGAAAAAAACAGCCCGAAAATCAGGGTTTAACATTAAAAAAAAAAAAAAATAGTATTTGAAAATAATAAACTTAAACCTCAATGCTTCCTAGCTATGGCCATTTAATGGCTACGGCCCAATGGCAACAATAAAAAAAAAACCCTATACAGCATCTGGGAGAGCAAGTGGATGTGAAGCATTGTATTTTTCATGGATGGTTAAAAACTATGCACGATGTAAAAAAAAAAAGTGCCTTGTGAAATGAGAATATACAATTCAAAAGTGATGACGCTTTAAACTGTCCATAATGTTATGGAACAGCAGACATCCCCCATCCTTCTCATTCGCTCTCTACTCATTGTGGTAAATTTGATTTGTCACACCTGTTCTCTGGTACAGTTTTGAGCTATTCCTCATGTGTTCAAGTCTTGCACTGATAGTTTCCATGAACGTAGAAAAATATTTTCAGAGCATCTTTTTCTTCATTCTCCCTTCCCTCCTTCCTTCCTCCTTTCTGCGTCAGTTTCCAACCATTCCTACCACAGTTTGTCAGAAGAAACTTTGTTCTTGTGAAGTTTACCCGTTTGTCACTTTATACTTATACCTCCACTTGTCTTTATGTCATTTCTCTTTGCCCTCTCTTTTTTTTATTGTCTGTGGTGTTACAAAACTGTTTTGCATTCTGCTTCCAAAGAACTTCTTATTTTTTGCCGCTTTCTTAAACACAGATTGAGGATTGTGCCCTTGTTTTGTGAAAGCCATCGGGGATCAATTATATTTATCTGCCATTTATAGGAAACCACACTATTAAATCAATCACAGAGGTTCTATTGTTTGATGTGTTACGCTCAATGAAAAGCCAGGGTTAAGAGGTCTAATTTTCAACGCCTGCTGCCCACATTCCCCATCATAAAATGCACTGAAGTAATGAGAAATAAAGCTGATGATGGTCATTTTCTGGTTTGTTACCTCACCTAAAATTTGCACAAAATCACACTAAATATGGTTTCACATCAAGAGTAAAACCTCATTTGAAAATTTAAATGATTTTAACTTATTGTACAGTTATTATACAATCATATGTTTATATTTTTGTAGTGATTTTCAGCAGTATTTTTTTTTGTTCATAACATTTGCCATCCTTCTGTCGACAACAAAAACGTGTTTTTTGAATTAGTTTTTATATTGTAGGCTGGTTAAAACATTTGGTGAGCAAAGAGAAAAAAGGATAGAGGTGACGGAGGAGAAAAGGAGAAAGAAGATTTAATAAACAAAAAGCAAGGAAGCATAACAGATGAGTGATGCAGGAATGAACAATAAACAAGGACAGGAATAGTACAGGGATGTCTCAGTCTGAAAGCTTGATACTTGAACTACTTTTATAATTAAAACTCAACGGTATCCAGGATTTTGGTTTTCACTTAATAGTCTGACCATGATTAAAGGGTTTCTTCAACAAAGTAGAAAAGGCGTTAAATTCAGCCTTTCTCTTTATTTATTTTAGGTTTTATTTCTCAGTGTTTTCTATCACGTTCTGTCTGTCTCTTTCTCTCTCCCTTTCTGTCAGTCTAAGCCTCTCTCTCCCCCTCTGTCATAACACTCCTGGTTGCCACAGCTGAGGTCCCTCAAAAACATGCCTGACTGAGTTTTGAACCTCACACATCATAAAGTCGTTGCGAGCGAATGTCGTGCCAGGCCAGATGAAAGTGCTCTGTGCCCCACAAATAACACCGCGTTAACACAACTACAGACGGAGTAGAGGCACGAAAGACAGACAGCCATGCATGCGGACACACAGACAGACAGACCAGCACATGGGCATTGTGCATGCTGCCGCACTGTCACCCTGTCACGGCAAACTGCAGCCGCCGTACAGAACAGAGCCGTCCGTGCTGTAATTGCTAACGGCTATGCTATCTAGCTGTGTCAAATCCGACCATCTGCTGTAAAAAAAGAAAGGTACAGAGTGTGTGCAAACAGAAAGTCCAGGTAGAAAGAGGGGAATAGAGGCAAAAAACACAGTTTAAAAGTTGTTTTTGTGTGTGTGTGTGTGTGTGTGTGTGTGTGTGCGTGCGCGGGCCTGTGTGTGCGCCTGCGTGTCTGTGTGTGTCCGCATTGGGTGAAGACAGGTATGCAGCCAGCTAATTAGTTCTGAGGATTAAGCTGAATAATGATTGGATTTAATTAGTCTTTTGTTCCAATACACATCTCTCTCTCTCTCTCTCTCTCTCTCTCTCTCTCTCTCTCTCCCCCTCTTTTTTCTATGTGTCACTCTTTCTCCCTTCCAGCTCTCTCTCTCTCACTCTCTCTCTCTCTCTTCCTGTCTTTAATTTTCTTTGTCTTCCTGTCACCCCCCCCACACACACACACACAAATGCACATACGCTTTTCCCAGAGCAGAACCCAAAATTAATCATCAGCACACCTGTCTGGTGCCGTGACACCATTCGATTCATCTGGTGCAGCTTCCGCGCCTGTAGGCGTCGGTGCCGAGATGATGAGGTGTGTCCCGGCGCGGTCCCTCTGAGACCCTCTTTGGGTTGATCAGGAGGTGGGTGTGCTCGGCCGCACGAGTCTTCTCCTCGTTAGGCCGGGCTGTTATGCTAACAGGCCACGGGGAGTTTACACTAACGAGCGCACGCGTCCACTTTGGTTGGGCGCTAGAGGGAAACGGTGTGATGGCCTGTGTATTCATCTCTCTTCATTTACTTCCACATGTGGAACTAAAAGTGTTCTGTGTGTGTGTGTGTGTGTGTGTGTCCCCGTGCACTTATCCTCATGGATGTGACCGACCACATGGAGCACAGTTTTAAGATGTGTCCATAAAACTTTAGATTTATTACTCATTTTGGCAAAATTGTAAAGTACAGTAAAAACCAGAACAAAATGTAGAGACATATGCTCGACATTTTTATAATATCATAGACAGCCTGCTGCAGCATCAATCTGTTTCAGTGTTTATCACATTACCTAGATTATGCAGTTATTACATTAAGGAAAGTTCTTGCTTTATCAGTTTCTAGATGCACAAAAACACATACCTTTTTCACTCTTGTTATGAAAATGTAAAAGAATCCGTATTTTAAATCTTTGTATGTATATGCTTCTGTTCAGCTTCTTCTTCTTGGCTTGGAGTGTTTCTGTGTGTATGTGTGTGAAAATGTATATCTTTGCTGTTGGCTTAGTATTTTGGTTTGGATGGAGAGGCTGATAACATCTTCTGGAGGTCAGCCAGGCCTGAATCCTCTCTAACATTTTACCTTTCTTGGCTCGGGGAGTGTGTGTGAGTCTCTATATATGTGTGTGTGTGTGTATTTTCTACCCTCCTTAGCTCAGCCATTAAAATGGTGGGTGGGTTTCTCAGTTTCCTCTTTCTGCCAGGACTTTTTCAATCCCTTCCTCAGCTCCCACCCTATTTATTCATTCTTTCTTTTGCGTGTCCCCATTGTTGTTTTCAAGCATCCTTTAAGCCCCCTATCCGATGTTACCTTCTTTATCATTTCTTTTTTATTCTCCTCTTTTATTTCCCTCAACAAATTTCTCTTCTTCTCAGCATTTTTCCTCCCTTCCTCTTCCTAACATCTTCAGTGCTCGCTTCTTTCCGTCTGCTCCCTTTCTTTCAATCTCTCTCTCTCCCTATGTCAGTGTCACCACCTTTTTTAATGTGTGTCACCTGCTAGACTAATGGCCAGGGCTCAGTGTGCCATAGCAGTAATTTAACACTGTCTCACACACACACTCACACACACACACACACACACACACACACACACACACACACACACACACACACACACACACACACACACACACAAACACAGTGATGCACACAAGGTGATGGATTACTCTGGGGACTGTAGCAGAGGTGCTGTATGTAGGGCGGTCCCACGTGGATATGACAGTAGTAAATTAAAGTTTGTGTGTGTGCGTGTGTGTCTTGTGTGAATAAGAAGTGACCACTACAGACTCAACATGCTACGCAGGCGGTGGCTCTCACTGGGAGCCGTGTGTTTCAGACCGGTTTCTCGGACAAGTTCGATTCCAGTTTTATGCGGTCGGGACCTGGCTTCAGTGAATTTCTGGTGGTTGCTAGAAGAAATCATTAAAGTCATAATCTGCGACGTGGTAGTGAGAATAAATGTCTGTTTTGCCACTCACCATCGACATCTGATGTGACTTAATGACAGAATCTTAAAGCCACTTCAAGAAAGCTTTTCCAGTTGCTCATCTAAATCCAGTGGCCAGATGCAAAAAATGACACGGCAGCCTTAATCGGTTTCACAACGGAAATTGCGTACAAAGGCAGAAATATGCATGTTCACGGTGTGTGTTAGATTCATAAAGCTGTGATTGCACAAGGTTGTATTTTTAATATATCTTTATGTGGGAACACATGCACAGGGCTGATATTCCTCAATCATAGTTGGCCATAAATGTTTGTAAATGCAGTATTAATCAACTATTTGCATATCAATAATTCAGTCTGCTCCTCCAGTAGTTAAGAACTGCCAATGAAAATAGCAGCAATGAAAAATGCACTTTCACTCATTGTCTGTGTGACTTGACACATACGTGACTATAATGCATGGACGTGGCTATTTACAGTACCCGAGTATATTGCTTATTCACCACATGTACCAGTCAGCCATCATTTGCAGTAACATAATAAAACATTGGATTTTACATATTCATCATCTGGGCATCTTGTCCATGAAGTCAGGCAGAACATTTCTAAAAAAAATACTTTGGTAAACAGAAGGTGCTAAATTTTGTCTCTCCAAGCCGAAGCCAGAGTGTTTTGTTTTGGGGTTTTTTTTGGAATAAATGGAAGAAGAACCAGGCAGCTGGAATTAAACAAAAAAAAAATGCCATGGCTCAACAGACAGAAGAAAGAGCACAACTTATTTAAAATTCAGACCGTGTTAGCAGAATAGTGGAGAAAAAGGTGTCAAGCTGTTTGATTGACAAGTGTTTGGGAATACGCTACAAAAATTCCAGAGCATGACGCTGAGGACGGCCACTTTCATTATTTGTCCTGGCATGGACAGATAATTGATGCCGGACTGCATGCAAATTTACCATGAGCTGACGTTGCAAGAGAGGGAGCAGAACTGTAGGTGGTCGCAAACACACAGAAGGACACGGAAAGATCAAAACATCTGAAAGCTCCGGGTCATAAACACCATGCACACACACACACAGTCTTGACATGAAAGCAGTGGCATAGCAGAACAGAAATGTTTCATGTTCCTTTTCAACACCTGGTTTGTGAAAATGAGCAAGAGAGACAAAGCGAAACACATTGGAGAGGGAATGAGGGATGGAAAACGCCTGCCCGGTGACATTTTGTGTGCCCATATGATGCCCATGTACCATGCAGTTTTTATCATCCGTACAAGATTTTGGAGCCGCCTGCTCCTACAGTTTGGCATCACATCAGTCACTCACACACAAATGAGTAGACACAGACGGGGTTGCTGAGGCAGGGTTTTTAGCACGTGTGTGACTGTATATTCCTCGGTTGATATTTTTATGCGGGTGAGAATTTTTTGAGCATGAATGTGTTTTATATGCCCGGGTTTGTGTATGCAAAGATATTAAGACCTGCGTGTGTGTGTCTGCGTGCACGCGTGTCTGCGGCCAAGTGTTTTCAAACAGTCTTTGACAGTGAAATGACAGTTGAGGAAGATGGATGGATTGCAGAAACTTGACAGCGGGAGATCAGAAGGGGCGGACTGATTGTGTGTATTTGCGAGTTGGCTCGAGCATGCTCCGGCATCAGTGTGTGTACATGTGTGCAGGGGGTCGGGGGGCGTGGGGCACCTGCTGACTGATGGACATTTCAGTCTTACAGGCTTTGGCAGGAAGAGATGAGATGACCATATGTGTGTCATAGATTTCTCTTCAAATACGTATCCATAGCAGCACTGCAGCACTCGACACAAAACAGACACAGACTCTGTGCTTCGGAGAGCAAAGATGGGTTCCAGGTACCAGTCGTCACCACCATCAGCGGTAACAGAGTTTCTGCATTGTTCTCTTTAACAAGCAATCAACAAAGGAAGAAAAAGGATAAAGGCCTGGGGCGTAGCTGAAATTAAAATCAAGCCGGGACGGGCTCATCAAAATGGAAACACACCATCGCATATGGCCCTCTATGACTTTACAGGAATCATGTAGAGGTTAAAATTTTTAGGACAATGCATGAAATAGAAACACGTGAATTGTTTTTATGTAGTTTTGTAATGTTGTAGTCTATTTACACAGCTTAATGACAGATTCCGTGATGATTTTGTTCCTGTAGTTTGTGAAGACAACCTGTGTCAGAAACACCTTTTCATATTAGGGTCCACAATTACAACTAAAGTCATCAACAATCCACTGCTCGCTGCCTCAGTCTTTTAAACAATGATGAAGATACGAAGACGTATACAGTTAGTGGGTGGGGGAAGACGGCCCCTGTTTTCTTTGTATCTGGCTAATTTTTCATTTCTTCCACATTGAGCCACCAGCCCATTTTGCGTAGCTTCCCATCAGGAAAAAGTCCTTGTTCTGGTAAATAATATTGGCTGAACGCTACCTGAATCATTAACTAACGCTGAGTACGCTTACTTGTCTAAGTTCTCATCATTTTCTTGCATTTCCACATAATCATACATTTAGGATTTTTGATGTAAGCATGTGTTTTGATGAATGCAGAACTTTTTTTTAGTGGTTTGGCTTTGTCTCATTAAGCATTGTCTACATACTATTAGACCTGCAGCAGCTATTAATTAGAAAACTGAAAATACTTAAATTGGACTTGTGGGGTTTTTGTCCGACACTATAAACATGTAGCTATGAAAATGTTTTCATCATGTTAAGCATTTCTTTGTAATTTTTTTTAGAGAAATGGGAAGACTTGATAAAGCTGGACAAGCATGAAACGGTTTTATCCAAAGATGACTGTGTGTCAAGTGTAAGTGCATGGGAATGTGTGTCTGTGTGTCTTTTCTGTATCATCTAATCATAAATGCATCCAGCTGTAATGGAGACATTAAGCAGAAACACCGAGAGGCCTGGTTTGGACAGATAAAAGAAACAAAGTATGCGAGCAGAAACACAGACCAGAGAACATTTCTGTTTGAGTGTATTTTAAACCAGCAAACCTAAAGAAAAAAATGAAAGCCAATCACTGATCCTTGGTCAGGAATTCAATACATACGATTCATCACCGTGCCTAGAGTGGGACATTATATGTATGCTTCAATCAAAATGACCGTAGAATTATTGATAAACCATAGATCAGAATTTTGGCACATACTAAATCAGGGGTCTGCCCAGTTGTTGGAAAGAGCCCCATACTTAGTCAGGAACATAAAAGCCTTCAGGGGTCAACACACTGATTCTAGAGGTGATGGTGGGGGAGGTAGTGGCTAGATGTCTATTTGTTTGCCAGTAGCTGAAGCACTGTGCTCGAGTTGATAAAGGAGATGGTGAATTAGTGTGAGGGCACTATGTAAAAAAGTGGGAGGAGAAGTAGATTTACCCTCACTGAGGTGGATCATGTTAGAACAGATGGTGTTTGTAGATTTCAAAGATAGGATAACAGATAGAAAGTGAAAATAAAATCATACTGATGAATCGAAACCAGCCAAGAGCCACTGGTAAGGAAAAAGAATGACTCGTAAATCAGAGAGGAATGAGTTGACTACTTTTTGTTTTGAGCTTTTGCCATGCTCGATTTGTACATGATGAGTAAACCTATCACTGCCATTACAGGCGCAATCAATATGGATGCCATATAACTCACACTGATGGAAGACCGGCTGGTCATATTGGAAATCTTAACTCGGCACTGACAGTGGCACCCGCCGTAAAAGTCCCGCTTCAGGCAATTTTTTAGCTTACTCTATTAGTCCATATGTTTTTGTTTTGAAAATTGCAGAGAAGCACATGATTACATATTTAAAACAATATATCAACCCCAAACATTACTTGTAACATCAAATGTTGGAAAGGGAGCAAAACTTGAGATGTAAGTCGGCGAGCATGGAACAAAACAACCTATAGTGGGTCCATATTAGCCTTGTTTCGACTGCAGCCAGTAAAAATAATCCTTGCACACTATTTGCAGAACATTTTATAGCTTCAATATATGTTACCCTTAGCCCCAAAACAGTACATTTTGGTGTGTGGCGTAAATCTGGCATGGCAGTTCGATGGTCTGGTCCAGTGAGCTTGGCATTTTCGCCTGATAGATTGGTAAATGGGGAAGGTAGTTAACATACAACCTGCATTTGATGGGACGCAATAACTCACCCACACTACGCAATGTGTGAGTTTATTGTGATTACGCCCATGGCTAGGGTGTTAGTTATTTCAGAATTCCCGCAGCACTGAATTAAAACAACCCCGGTAACACCTGTTGACACTTAAGGTCATTTACAGGGTCACAAGGTTATTGAGGAGGCACATAAAAGTTTTTGGACCCCTAGTCTACAAATTACGCCTCAACTTGATGTAGTGGAACCACACGGAGCGCGAGTTAAAGGAAGAGAGACGCTGATAGTCGCAGACAGTAAGTGCCATCTTGACAAACCACCCTTTACAATCATTATCAGAGCTCGACCACAAACAACACAACGCTACTCTGGCTTCCTCTTAGTCAATGTATTCCTCGCATACACGCACGCAAACACTTATCCCCCTAAACAGACAAAACGCACAGACACACACACGGTGGTCTTGGTGAGATCAGAAGTGTCTGTCAGGAGAATTTGTGGAAGCGAGATGAGAGATCAGCTTCATCATTACAGTACATCTTGGAACCATTGGCTGGCTACCACTTAGAGACCACAGAGGAGTACCCCCCAGAATTACACACACACACTCACACACACACACATGCACACACACACTCACGCACACACACACACACACACACACACATGCACACACATGCACACACACACAAACAAACACACGCACGCAAGCAAGCAAACACACATGCGCACACATGCAAGCAAACACACACATACACACCACGCTGCTGCTTGTCTGTCCGTTGTAGATCAACAGTTCACATGAAAAGAAAAGAGCAGTGATGTAGAGTCGTGACATGTGAGAGGAAGAAACCCTGAGACAAAAAGGGTGGAAGAGGAAGACGAGAGGACAAGATGAAAAGCAAGTAAGACAGATGGATGAAGGGAAGAGAGAAGTAGAAAATATGCGTATGGGAGGGGGGATGTGGGGGGTTGGGGTTGAAAAAGAAAGGGATGGCGTCCTGTCATCTCCTTGACTGAATTGTTAGCCATTTGGCCCCTCGACTTCACTCACACATGAAAGACTTGTATCTTCATCCTGTCGTCCAGACTCACACAGAGACACACACACTCAATCACGCCCGACATTCTCAGAAGTACAAACTGATACGCGCGCACGCACACACACACAAACACACACACACACACACACACACACACACACACGCGCGCAGAGTCCCCCCCTTGCCATTTTAAGTGCTCCTATTGTTCGGAGCGATGCTATGACTTCCATATGGGGAGCCAGGGCTGACTGTGAAAACTACTGTACTTCAGCTCCAATGTATATGACTCTATACAAGTCCCACGTGGGTTCCGCTAAGGTGTCGGACCAACGTACAACACATGGTAACCTGACCTTCACTACCGCTTTGCACCTTATGTCTCACAGGTGTCATTCATGCTGGCCAGGCGCGGGGCCGAAGCCATATGTGGGGTAGCGGCTGGAGAGTGAAATGATCAGTAGCTGGGAAATAGAAGAAATAAATGTAGGTGCATTAAAATCGTTATCTGAAAGCCACCGAGGATAATTTCATTTCAGTATGCTGTTGAGTCTAGCTGGTGGATAATGGTTCTGTATGTAACATGATGAAGCCTGCTGTACACAGCGGCTCTAAGTTCCTCTTAGCGGCCAGCCACAGTGTGACAGACAAGAGCCTCATTATTTCTGACCACTTTTAAAAGCATGCCATTGGTTTTTTTACATTGATTTTCTACCTTCAAGGCAGCTGCTAGTTTCAGTTCTTCCAGTACATTATGAAGCTCTATTTGTACAGACCTAAATGTTGCTTTAGAAAGGTAGTCCATCACAGTGTAAATTTTGTCACTTTTACCATTTTCTCAAAGGTACTCCGTGCTCCTTCTGAGTTCTTAGAGGCCTCGAATATCTGAATTTTTTGGGGTTGACAACCAGAGAGCAAGCTGTTATATGCCAAAAGTTAAAACATAAATAATTAATTAATTTTAAAAAACCCACAGTATTCTTTTCACAATGTCCATTTGTGCTAATCGTTTGTCTTGTGGACAAACCCTTGTCGAAAGCCCAAGCTCGAAACCCCCGATCGGTGCCTGTTTACAGCTGCATAACTGTAGAACAATGACGTTACTTAGATAAGATCTTTCCTCACATTCATAAATAATTAAATAGGGAAAAATAAAAGTTTACAATGTTACAGGGTCTAAAATTGACCCACTTTTGCTCCAAATTCTTGTTGTGTCTTTGCTTTATTAGTTTATAGCGTAGTATTTCATATGCACACACATGCGGTAGCGCAGGTTGAGTGTTCAAGGCCTGAGGGGATTAGTGGTTATGCTGATGCTGCTGGACGTGGTTTCTGTGCTGCTACGCCTCTGCTCTGGTATGTCTCTGCGGCCATATGTGTCCCATAAAGGTGTCAAGACCAATGCAGCACGTGGTAACCTAAGTTCAGCCGCTGCTGTGGATTTTGTAAATCACTTCAAGGAGGGCTATATCAACAATGTTAGCTGTCTTTTGAATTTTGATGATTTTATTTTCTTTTTCTTTAGAAACACACAAGACATTTCCACGTTTGTTTTTTTTTTATGTTCTATTAAAGTAGCCAGCTAACAATTAATTATATAAACAATAAAGTAAACCCATTTTTTTTTTTCTCCCGGGATGATTTTTTTAGTGGCAATCACCCTTTAGTCCGAATACAACTTGTTTCAGAAAAGATTCCGGGGAAGCAGAGCAACACACACATTCGCCCTGATATTAATACAACAGAAGGAACAGGAAGTGTGTAGAGATCAGGTGTGTGTGAAGTGAGAGAGAGGAAGAAACGACACAGAGCCACAGAGATCGGAGGAAGCACATGTACAGAAAATACCAGCAGACCTGGCACGTTATTTTAACATCTGAATCCAGACACTCCCTTTTTTCCATTAATTTCTAATTCTAAACAGTCAAATTACCATCCAGCTCCATCATAAAAAAAATAAAAATAAAATAAACTGTATCCGTCTATGTTCTTGTAAAACATGGGAATAGAACGATGAAGGAAAGCCGGGGGAAAATGCTGACTGAAAAGTATAGAAATTTAGAAAAAAAAAAAGGGGGGGCCACGTTCAAAAATCATAAAGATGTGGAGAGATTGTGGGTATGTTGTATTCTTTCTACTTATTTATTTATAAGTATCAGCTGCCTCAGAGTCACCCTCAAACTGCCCCAAAATGGAACCAGATTTCTGGGAGGCCGGGAGGTGGTGGATGTTTTTCTGGCTCCTGAAGGAAAGATTGGATCAAGAAGGGGGAGATTTCATGGTTTTGGGGTTTTGGAGAAAAAAAAAATCGGGGTTGGTTGTATTTTTTTTTTTTTTTTTTGATCCGAGGACTGAAGGTTGATTGACAGACAGTGAGCTTTAGGGTCTCCTTCCCTCAGTCACTCTGACTTGGATGAACGAATACGGTAAAGAAAATATTTTCAGAGGTCGAATTACGCTATTGGTGAAGTGCAGTGAACATGTAGGGGTTTAATCCCGAGATCGCTGAGTACAGTATTAACACATTACCGTTTGGCTTTAGTGTTTAAGTGTATATGACGAACGAGGAGTGCTGCAGTGCTCTGGACTTTTTAATTTGAACATTTCCATTCAAGGCACGGTATATCATTAATGGTCCTTTTTGGTTTTTAGTGATATAAATGTATCCCTCTATAATTTTAAGTATCACCCACAGGACTCAAACATTTGCAGCCAAGTATTAGCACAGCACCACAAGGTTGAAAGCATTTTGAGAACATTTTTTGTTTTCACTTCGGGATAGCACAGCAAGCACTTTAAGAATAAATGCCAATATAACAAAGAAGGAAAAATGGACTGAAAGCATTAAATTAAAAAGATCCTGACAGTTAGGGTCATGATATAAGAGATTTCTGCCTTCCAAGGTCTCACATTAGTGTGGAATGCCCCTTTGAAAATTTCTGTTTTATGACATTAGGAAAACTATATCTTTTTGAGCCAAAATTGACTTATTCTTTGACATGCTATAAAAATACACCTAACAACCCCAAAAACCTATGTTATAGGCTTACAAAATATAGTATGGGGGAAAAAATAGATTCAATAGATGGTAACTTAAACCGTTAAGAGAAAGTGTTTGAAGCTTTCAGAGCTTCAGGCTTTACCTTGTGGAACTGGCTGTACTGCGTGAGGGCTTTAGTGAAACTCTGTTGGCTGAGTCCGACACCAGCGAGCTCCTCTGTGGTTTAAGCTGAAACAATAGGGGAGAGAGAGAGTGAAAATCACCTCTCCTTTTGTCCGGAGTGATGAGGGGCTCTGTCTTTATGCCCTTTTCTTTTTGGCTTTTTCTTCATTTTTCAACCTTTTCACTCTCTCACATGTCTGCCTTTTGTCTTGCGTTCTTCTGTAACCGGCTTTCGCAAGTACCAGCAGAAACTCTGGTCCCATTGCATTCACAGAAATGTCCACTTTCCCACTAGCTTTTTTTCGACTGATATAACACAGCTCCAATTCAGGCTATGTGGTTCAAGAGTTCTCCTTCAAAATACTTCAGATACTTCGGTACGTGGGAAGAGAAAACAATTGACATTGTTTTTTCATTTTTTTTAAATTTGGAAGGCAAGAATGGTGGTTTGTGAGGATAAAAATAAACGTTTTGTTACTGCTGCCAACATTTGGACTATATGGAAAAAATCCCCGTTGTAATGTGGAAAGATATCAAGATCAGTTACAATATATAGAGAAATACATTTTAGATCCAAGCTAGAACGGTTTTACAGACCTTCTTTACATAGGGAAAAAGTAAAATAGCTTGAAATAGAAGAAATAAATATTATTGTCAAAATATGTAAGACTCATTATCTTTGGTGCTTCACCATTTCACCATCTTACCTATAAATGACCAGATTCCATCACTGGAGTTGATAGGCGTAAAATTGATTTGTACCTTTCTTCCCGTGGTAAATTTATAATCTGATGGCTGCTGTTTTCTGCTCCAAAAAAGAGAAAGTTCTTGGCAGTTAATGGAGACAAAAGTGCTTTTGCAATGAGGACAACTGAGAATATGCTGATAATAGAAAGTTAGGAGACAAATGGGGGGGGGGGCACAATTAAGTGACGAATACAGTTTGTGGCAGAGTTCCTGTAAGATATCTGTTTCAGCTACGGATGTTATTTTTAAACTCCATTTTCATTTAGATTTTGTAGTTTTTGTATTTTTGATTTTATTTCTCCAATTTTCACTCTCTCACTCTAATATTCTAAATCAACATTTATTTCTTGCTAGAAAACAAAATTAACAAACCCCACAGATACCTTAAAATTAAACTTGCTAGGATGATGTGCACTTCGTACTGTCAAGGTTTTCAAAATTTGAACATTCAGCCCTCATTCTAGTCTGCTACTAGATCTTTTTCAGCTTTTCCTTTTGATGTGTTTTTCCGGCACCTCAAAAACAGAAAGAGATAAAGACAGGCAGCAAAAAGAGGAGATAGATAGGATTACATCTGGTGACACTGTCAGTCATGTATAGATGAGTGAGTCGGTGGTGTGTGTGTGCGCACAACTGTTGCTTCGCCTGCTGTCCATATGTGTGTGTTTGTGTGCGGGTGCTGTGTTTAGCCCTTGGAACAGAGAGCAGTGTGTGTGTTGGCTGAGTTTGGGGTGAAATGAGCCTTTTTAATGAGTTAGTTACTGTAGTTACGTCTGTGTGTGTGTGTGTGTGTGTGTGTGTGTGTGTGTGTGTGTGTGTGTCCAGAAGCCCACATGGCTCAGCATGAGTAGCTGCATATCCATGCATGTACACACACACACATTCGTATAAACTCTTCAAACATCAAATTATGTCAGTGTAGAATAGTTTGAGAATTTACAGGAACACTCCAAACGCCTTTATGCTTTGATTGCCGTGTTTTACTAGCCCGTTATGTGACGACTGCCAGACTTATAAAAATATGACTCAAGCATTATGAAGATTTGCAAAACTGAATATGCAAGGGAATTATGGCATCCACATTAAATATTGTTCCACTTTCCTCCAAATTCCAATTATTGCAAAGCGAACAGGACAACAGGACTGGCAAAGTGGAAGGAGTTACTTTTAAATCAGGCTGCAACCAAAGCATTAAAGTGTAATTATAATGAAGACAATAAAATTTCCTAATGGTGGAAGTCAACCATAATTCAAGACTTAAATTTAAGTCAATGTTGCATCTCAAAACACAGCCAAAAGCTCATTTCGGCCCAACTCTTAGAAGTTAAACGGGTTAAATGAGGTGTGGAGAAGTGGTTGCCTGGACCAAATTTATGTGGACTAATGTTTTTAAGGAAACATTAGTGCTGTCTCTGGCTCAAATGAAGTTAAGAAAATAATTACTTTCACTTCCTGGAAGCAATACTCCCAGTTTGTTCATGCGGTCCATCCAACACAAATGGCACTGTCTGGTGTCAAATTTGGGTGAAGGGGTTTTTCTTGCTAAATGTGTTACTGGTGATCTGTGTACAGACACCTCTTGCTTAAGGCCCTGACTACCCTGAACAGGGATCAGGTAGCGTATGGCTTGACGAAAAGATGTTTAAAGGCTCGATGTATTGGCTATTATACTGTTTAGTGTCATTTATCATTCATATACTGGCTATTCTGTCCTCAGGAATTAAAAAAAACAGCTGTAAAAAGAAGAAATCAAGTCTTTACCTTGTTCTAGAAAACAAGAACTCATTCCAGTGTTAAGTATCTATTTTTGAATACGTCGTCCCTCGGCATTGTTTACTCCTGTTAAATTAGTGGTTTGAGGCTTTGGGTTGACCCTTGCCGATGCATTATAATGCAGTGTATTAATATCCAAATATGAAATCCAATTAGTGAGCAAATCAGCTTCTGACCTCGAGTAATTTCAGCCTTAACATAACTGTACACTCTCTCTCTCTCTCTCTCTCTTTCTCCCTATCTTACTGCCTCTTGCCTCAGGTGCACTCACACACATGTAAACATAGCACCTCGAAATACTCTCAAATAGGTGCACACACACACACACACACACACACACACACAGACGCGCACACACCCACTGTCGCATGAAGTCAAGTGAGATTAGGGGATGAGGGGTGACCTCAGTTCATAAGCCAGCACAGTGCACCTGGTTATGATGTAAATGGATCATATAGTCTTACAGTTAATCATACACTGAGCTGGGGCACACTATGTGTGTGTGTGTGTGTGTGCATGTGTGTGTGTGTGTGTGTGTGTGCCAGCTATAGGACACAAGCAAGCTGGAGGTCATTCACTCATTTTGTATAAACACACACTGTTACCTTCTGACTTCTCTCCTTTCATCCTCTCTTCTGTCATTATTCTTTCTCATCATTCCATTTCGCTTTCATTTTCCTAGCTTCATTTGTTTTCTTCAGCATATGGGATTTTTTTTTTATACCCTCACCTGCCCTCCTCCCTTCACGTTCCTCGTTTTTTCTTGTCGTCTTCCTTTCCATCTCCCCTGTCCTCTCCTGAGCCTCCATCTCCACCTCCTTTTTTTATTCTAACAAATCCCATCCCTTCCTCTGTCCTCTGGCTCTGGCGGCTTCCTTTTCCTCCCCCGGGGGCTCTCCCTGCTCCACCCGGGGCCTGTTTGTTTGAATGTGCTCCTCCGCACAGAATGCATATGAATCAAGCCTCTGTCATGATGTCACGATAACTGAGGTCATATCAGACGGAGGATGGCTGACTGGGCCCCCTTGCTCTCAAAGCAGCATTTTTCACTGTGTGTGTGTGTGTGTGTGTGTAAGTGCGTGTTTGTAAAAATTTGGATTGCTATTTGTGAGTAGGCACACAAACACACATGCCAAAATGTCACAGAGCACAGTGGGACTCATACAAGCAGAACAGTAGTTCATCACTGTAGCAGTTTACCTCTGTCCGTCTAATACTCAGCTTCTCCTCTCAACACAACCCCCCCCAACATCTATGTAAGTGACACTGAGTGTTTAATTGGCCCTGGAGGATTATTTGTGGGTCATGCTGTTTCAAAAGAGGAAGTATCTGCAATGCAAGGAAATTAATTTTCCACTGGGCAAAATGGTCAAGTGCTTGTTGGTCCACTTAAGCTCCACAGCTTCTGCGCTGGTGGGGCTTGAGGGTTGCGTTGGGGCCACACTCTGCAACAAGAACACACAAGTTAGATGTGATATTTTTGAACCACTCCTTTTAAGAAAATGGGTTCAATTTCTCATTGAAATAAATGATCCAGTGCTTCACGTGTCCACAAAACTGCACAGTCTGTCTCAGGGTAAGCAAACAAGTGCTTTGCTGTTTGACACAAATGGTATTTGGGGAGTTATGGGTTTAGAAATGGGCTTTTATTGAACCACCTACAAAAGGTACACTAATTCAGAGGGTCCACTTAACCTATTCAAAAATGCCATTTTGCGCCAATTAACATTTAGATGGGATGATTTATGAATGTCTGTTTGTGTGTGTGTGTGTGTGTGTATATTTTTTTATAAACTTACCTCTCCCCCTTTCTCTCTCCTTCTATCTCTCCCTCTTTCTCTCCATCAACCCACATTTTCTCTCACAGGTCAGACCACGCCGGTTAGCTCAGTTCTCTGCAGCCCTCTCCTGCTACCCTCCATCTTTCTTTTTTCCCCAACCAGACACCATCGAGACATGACACAGGGATCGTATATTTGATTAGTGTCTCCATGGCCGACGGCGCCACTTGTAATTTCGGTGGCTTTATACCTTTAGCCTTTCTAGAGGGAGAGAGTCGAACATTCGCAAGCATACATCGACGAGCAAATACAGGTAGACGCGCGCACACACATACGCGGACACACTCGCAGCACAAACAAAAAAATTACAGGCGTATTTGCATAAAAGCACCAACACTATGTTAAGTGCCCTTAGTGGTTATGATACTAAAGATGGGCCTTTTAGAAGAAGATGGGCCTCTTAGCTTGTGAATTGCACTCAATGAGCATATTCAACACAAATTTAGAGGAGAGGGGCCAATAAGAGAAAAACGTCAATTTTCAGAGAGGACAAGAGGAGAAGGGAGACAAGACGGGCATAGGGAAGAGATTGGAAATCTGGGGGGAAAAAATTCAATGGAGATGAGAGCAGGGGGACACACGGGTCAGGAATGCAAACGTAGAGGCTGTATTTCTTCCTCAGCAGGGCGAGATGAAGATGAAAATCTCGGACATCTCGTTTGTTGACATGTCATGTTTCTTCACATAACTTTACATCTTACCTGCAGTGCAGGGGTCCAAGTTGAGAGGCTCATCCCACCTGTAGAGGAAACATTTTTTATAAAGATGCCCGAGGATGGAGAAGACTGAAAGAAAACTGTTTTGTTCCGAGTAGAGTTGCAAGACATTTTATATAACAACTTCTGCTTTGAATTAGTGAGTTTTTACAGATCATGTGTGAACAGCTCGGGCAGCTTGATACTTAAAATATGACATGAACCAAACATTTACATGTTGTTAGCACTGTCCGGTGGTGACCGTCCTTCTGTCGGTCTAACTAGTTGTTCATTTCATTTCTCTCTGTCAATGAGAGGAACAGATAGCATCAACAGAACCAACAAACACCCACACACACGCACACACACACACTGAAGCTTCAGACATGCAAAAACCCCCTGAGGCGCACACTCTCTCACACACACACACGCAGACACACACACACACACACACACACACACACACACACACACACACACACACACACACTCACTCACTCACACACAAAGAAGGAAAGGGAGAGAGACCAGGGTGTAATACATTGCAAGTAGGTGTGGGTTGCAAAGGGATTTCCTCTCTTTGGCACAACGGTCAATCTTGGTAGATGTGTGAGCCAAGATAGCTGCATGTGTGTGCATGTGTGTGCGCATTAATGTGTGTTTGTATGTGAGTTCTCAGGAAATGGTGTCCTGTTCTACATGTTTCACTCTCACTGATTTGATTGAGGAAGAGAGATAATAAACTTAGTCTGGCTACCACTTCCTGGAAATACCCAATAGACTCCACACTGACCCATGTCCACACACATACACACGGGTTGGGGAGGTTTCTAATTACTTATGAATAAGCATAGAAACATTCAATGTCATAATTTTTTTTTTTTTTTTTACAAGGTTGCTTCCACAGCTTGGAGTACATTTGGTTCTGTGCTGAAACCTTGAACTCTTTTCTGCTTCTATATATAGTTTAACTGCAAGATTTATTATTATTGTTATTATTATTGTTATTATTATTATATTTAATAACTTTTCTTTTTACTGCTAAAACATCCAAGCAAGGAGCCATTTAGTTAACTCTCAAATTTTTTTGCTCTTTAAAATTTTAGTACCACTAAGGTACTGTATTTCAATTTAACCATGTTTTTCTTTGTAATTGCAACTGATATGTGACATTTCTTTTGTGATTTATTAATGCAGCCCTGTGGCATTTTTTCCGTTACCCCCCGAACGTACAAACACAGACCAGCACCCACAAATATGTGATGCTATGCGCTTTCAGTAGAACTGAACATGAAGTCCAACTGTTCATGATAGATTTATTTGTTTCATAACGTTTCCATGACAAGATGACAGATCTCAACAATGACGTGTTTATCTTCAAAACAGTGACTTGTGCTGCACTTGTTTTGTTGTTGTCATGGTAACATTGGACTGCAAAAAGGGAAGAAAAAAAAAAGGCAGAGAAAAGATGAAAAGAATGGCACAAGGAAATGGCCTAACGCAGATGCAGCATATCCTAAACAGTTCGGTTTCAATCAGCGTGATGAAGCTTGTTCTTATTAAAATCGTTGACCACTCTCATGTTTGCTCATCTTGCACTTGTCTGGTTCTAATTTGCTATCTTGTGTGTGTTGCATTATAGTTTCTACTTTGGATTCTGGAAAGTCAGATGCTGCTCAGATACATCAAAGTAATAATATAAGACGCTGTCATATAAATACAACAATAATATGATATGTCTTTTGTTCAAGTTGATGGCCAACTGGCAGCACACGCTAGCTATTTAATCTGTTGGATGTCGCAAAAGTGTAAGTGGTAAATCTAACACTGTTTCTCACCAGAATATCTAAGTGAAAAATAGTCCCAGTCACTTTAAGAATGAGCAGTGTCGCAGATTACTATTTAATGTGTAATCTACATTTTTTATATTACATATTTATTACTTGGGAGATCGATTGCAGCCTGGATATCAAGGTTCTCCTCTGCACCACTAGAGGGGTAAACGAGATTGATGGAGGGAGCAATGGTAAGAGAAAGATGGAAAGAAAGGGGGTTAGGGGCTTAATTTTTATTAAGCGGGTGGAGGCAGAAGAGGAGTAGCTGAGGGGATGAATGGATGGACAGATGAGAGAGCCAGACTAGGTTGCTTGTATAAGGATAGACAAAAGTAAACATGGGGTGAAAGGTGAGAAGGGATTTAGTGAGGCACGAAGGAGTCGGAAGGAGGGAGAGTGGTAAAAGGACAGATTTAGAGAAATAAGAGGTGGAAAGAGGAGTAGCAGGAGAGGTGGAGGATCACACAGAGGGACAGAGGGAGGTGTGGAAGAAGGGATGAAAAGACAGGCGGATGAGCCGAGTCCCCAACTGAGATCTCATTTCGAGCTGTCTGATAATTCTGTTCCTCTTCTACCCCTAATCTCTGCACAGAGGAAATGAGAAACACACACACTCACACACACAGAAACACCCTCTTGAGTGTCGGTGCAAATACACACAGCAGTACACCGAACGCACATGCACTGTAGATGTGCACACGAACGCACACGCAGACACACTTGCCAGGACACACGTTTGAGTGCGTATGCATTAGATTATGCGCACAAAAGAAAATACCAAAGAGCTGAACACTGACAAAAACAGAAATATAAACCTGGCCATGTATATAGAGCAGGTACAAAGATGCGTTGCCCCTACACGGCCTTACTCTCACACACAAACAGACATGTATTCCCTGCTGGGAGCCTATTAGCTTCTTGGTGTCACAGGGTGAGCAGAGGATAATGATTTACAGATCCTTCCAGTATCTGTTTTGCTTCTTTGTAGACAGAAGAAAGACAGATACAGTGGACAGACTGACAGACATAAAGAAGAGAGAATAGAGTGAGATGACACACAGCAGGTGCGGGAAAAAGAAAAACAGTCATCCCTTTTCTTTCTCTGGTACCTTTCTCTCGGCCAACTCTGCCTTTCATCAGTCCGCCTAATGAGCAATATGTCAGTTTGATTCATGTCCGGCAATGACAAATTCTGAGGGCATTTAGTGGGGAATAGGAAAATTATGCAGTTTTCCATTTAGATTGTGTACCTAAGCTAAAGAAACATCTAACATATAAACGACAATTCTTTAAAATGTGAAGACACAAGATACATTTATTCTTTTTCATTTAATCACTCAGAGGAATCTTTATTCCTGTCATCCACGCCTACATCACCTCTGAAATTGGATTACGTGTGTTCTTGTCGGTGCATTTAACACGTGTGCCGCTTTGGAAGTTCACAAGGGTGGGAAATGATGACCAACCACTTTTCTTCAATTATCAAAAAAAAACAAAAAAAACAACCCAAACAAACAAAACAAAAACAAACCCAAAAAGGAAAAAAAAACCCAACATATTTACAAGGGGAGTGAGTCTAATTATTTCCTTCTGCGAAGCAGCAGTCCTGTCTCTGAGTGCCAGGGATCTGAAGGTATTGATGAGCCGCGAGCCTGCAGGGTGTGTGATAGTGATCTGAGTGAGTGATTGTGAGAGAAGGTAAACAGAGAAGCATTACGACGCCATCTACTGTCGGGAAACTCCACCTGTTCCCGTCTGCCAGGGCAAGGTGCTGCTTTGATACAGGCAGCATACCTGCTGGGTGGGGTTTGAGCTCCACTGATGGGCTTTCTGCCCTGCCCAGATATTTATTGTACATCTACAGTAAGGCGTTTTTTTGTCACCGTTTTTGAAACAGATATATATATATATATATATATATATATATATATATGTGTGTGTGTGTATAATTTTTATTTTTAAAGTTAGGGTCATAAGCACTGTTACTGCCTATCTTTTTTCCCCCATCTGCTTTCCCTCAGCTGTAACTTTCTGCAATGTAATGGCTGTTTGATTGCAGCAGCATGCCTGCGACCTGAATGAGAAAGGGAACGTGGTTAAGATTGCATGTATCCAAACTGTACGTTACCTCATAAACACATGAGCCACTGCAGAGTTTCAGTGTAATTTGGTATAATAGTCTAAGCTGCAGTGTAATGTTGCATCTGTGTTTTCTTTTACTGAACTGTGAATCAAATGGCTAAACATAAGCCATTATATCATGATACTGTATCTGGCTGCTGTTGAGTATCATTGCCAACATAATGGTCGGCTGTTGCCTAACTTGGGAGTTGGACTTATTTTTCTATGCTCTTGAGGACCTGGGTGAAAGCATTTTTGGGTGGGCCATGGTTTTTTTTTTGAAAGTCAATGAAATTGGTAATTTAGGAATTAGAGATACATTTAATATTTTAACCTTAATTTTTTTTAATTGTTTGGGTTAGGATCAAAAAAAGTCATCAGTGGGCAGTCTTATGCTAACACAGCATTTCACCAGTACAGTAAAATGTTTTGCACCTTTCTGCCCTCTTAGCTAGTTGTTGTGTGTTGATGCTGTAGCTTAGATACTTTAAATTTGCAGAGATGGGTTCCTGCTTACGATCAAGATAATGGAGTTGCCATGCGGCTATGTTTTGTTTGTGTTACTCATTGCAGATTGTTGAGGTTTTGATGCAGTTTCACAGGGTGTCTGCATTTCCGACCCCTGTGGGAGTTTACCGCTGTAGCCCAAGGTTCAATTTCCAACTGCAGATTGTATTCATAAACTGAAAGATCACAAACACGTGCGCCATAGATATTATTTAAAACAATATGTTATGACTCATTACAATACAATAAAATCTGACAGTCTGACAATCAGTTTCCTCACTGTAGAGCGGGCTACCCATCCCAAATGAGGTCCGTTTTCACTGGAGCATTTCAGCCTCACAGGATCTAAATGAAGAGGGTTTGATTTCAGAAGACATTTAGAAGAAAAATTAAACCCTCGTTACTAAGCAATTGATAGCACATGATCACATATATTGTATATTTAAAAGATTGACAGCAGCAATTTTTGCACATTCTTAACATATGAGTGCCGTTTCTGCAACCCATTAAAAAAAAAACAACATTGCTGCATGAATGCTGCAAAACCACATGCTGTCATTTAAAGAAAATACAATATAACCCCACTGTTCTTACGGGGCTCTGTGAGTCATACTACAGATAATTCAGAGAAATGTTTTATCAAAGTACCTTGCAGGATTAAAACCATTGGCATGAGTGGCTCCAGCTGAAAAAAAAAAACCCTCATCATTCAGCATCTCATATAAAATTTAAATAAATAATTGAATGTATAAAACAGAATTAAATGGCTTCCAGTTTCTCCCTTTCTGTATGTCTCAAGAGTCGTTCTGATGTGGTTGTCAGCCATTTTGCTGAGGTAAAGACATAAAGTTGTGAAATTAGCCCAGCCTTGTAAAGACTGGCGTAGTTTTATCCTGGAAAACATTAACAGTCTGGGGCAATTACCTCTCAATGGCTGCATTCTGTCTGACTGTGGGGCTGTGTAATAACATGTTTCTGTGTTTTGTGTGTATATAACACAGAAAGAAAAAAAAAAACGAGGGCATTGTGCGCATTTGTGTTGTTGCACATATGTACGTCGCGTTGTGCAAAGATTGCCCATTTGCATGTGTTTGAGTGTTGGAGAGAGAAAGAGATCATTTTGTTCGCCATGTGATAACAATATGTGCTGATTGTGCTCTCCTGGGTCCTGCCCTCCCAATGCCTCCACCGCAGGTTATTTCTCTAACACACACACACACACACACGTTTCACTCTAAACTCACCTCCCATCCTTTCACTGTGTCCTTGACCTTTCTTTTTCCTCTCTCCCCTTCTCTGCTTTCTTTTCTTCTTTTATTCAGTTTCATTTTTCCCCTTTCTTTGTTTTGTAATCTCTTCTTCCCCTGTTCTTCACCTCTAAGTGCTTCTCTTGTTCTTCACAACCTTATCGCCTCCTTTCTTCTATTACTCGGATCACCCTCATTCTTTTAGCTTGTTTTCTTCGCCCCGCTTTTTCAATGGTTGTCCTTTTTGGTTCTGTGTTTCTTCATTTTTCTCCTTCCCTCCCTTGATTCCTTCCCTCTGCACTCCACTCTTAGACCTCCCCAACTTCCTCCTTTTTCATTCCTCATACTTTTCCTCCTCTTCCTCTTCTCTTCCTTACTCCTCATTCCTCCTCTCTTCTGTCTTTCCTGACCTCCATCCCTTCCTCTGTTCTTTACCTCCATCCCTCGCCTTTTTACTGTCCTTTCCCTCCTTCATCCTCTCTATCTCTCTCTCCTTCTCCTCCCTTTCCTTCCCCCTACATCACCCTCCCACCCCAGCCCATGCCCTCCTCTCCATTAGCAGATTAGATTTAGTCCCATAATGCTGCTGGGCACCATGATTTTACCGGCTCTCATTACTCCTAAATCATCTTTTCCTCCTCTCTCTCTCTCTCTCTCTCCCTTCCTCTGCCTCTCTTTCTCTCTTTCTCTCTCTCTCTCTCTCATCTCCCAACTATAATATGCAAACACACACTTCCACACACATACACGATCACACACCATATGCCATATGCCAAGGTCTGCGCCGCGCACCGTAACACCCCTGAATTAGCGGCAAGGCAGGTGATTTGCGATGCAGTGTGATTGGGTGGGAGGGGAGAATTTGGTTCAATTTCTGTCTGTCTGTCTGCATCCATCCTTTATTCCTCTCCATATATTCCCTCGGGCGGGAATGATTTTCATATCACAACATTTGAGGCCGACTGCATTCGCTCACATGCTGTTATACAAGGTGTTTTGGAGCACAATTTCCTGGAATGAAGGAATGGTGTAATACAATTTTTGAAGGACAGATTTCTTTTTTCTTTCCATGTGCAGCCACTGATTGGAGAGAAAGAGACAGATGTGAACAGACAGGCAGGCGGACATGGAGAAAAAACCCCCAAAAAGAGTCAGTTGTATTTATGCATGCGTGTGAGCGAGCGGGCGTTCGTTCGTTCTGAGTGTTCATCATTCCCGTTGTGTCAGCGTCTTATCGTTTATTGTGGCAGCGGGTGAGTTAGCTGTACTTTTACCCTCTGTGACAAAACTGCTGATCGCCATGTCCATTTTAATCATGCCATGCCAGCGTCGAGCACATTTACAACATTCATCTACATGCTGTTCTGAATGCACCGTATATTAAATACCATCACGTACTAAAATAATACACAGCCTATTAGGATTTGCACAATATTGGCTCAGAATAAAATAAACGCTACTTGGAAAAACTGAGCAAATATTGTTATGAATGCCTGCAGTAAAAATGAGACAAACTGTTGTCTCTCATTTTCAAAATGACTTTTGATCAATTAATTATACAGTGGGGTTTTTTGTCATCTTTTCTCTCTCTCTCTGTTTAACAATCATCATTTATCCATCCAGTCAAGAATTCTGTCGAACCACATTTTTCATCTTAGCTGCCTTAATGGAACACACACAATGGAATGTGCACATAAACCACAGCAGTACTATCAAAAAAAAAAAACAACAAACCTACACAGAAAGAAAGTTTGGAAAAAAGAAACATGCACACACACACACACACACATGCACACACATAGACACAGACACACTAGCACACACGCACGCATGCACACACCCACCACCACCATCACCACCAGGTTGACATTGCAGTCAAGCTACTGAGGTCAGCCATAGTCAGCTACAGGATTGGTAGTGAGGAAGAAGGTCGTCCAACCCAAAGGGATCCGCTCCGTCCATGACTGCTTGTCATGTCTTAATAAATCTGTCAATATCGTCATGTTGGGTATAGGTCAGTTTTCCAAAAGAAAATCCCAGTTCCACTTAGGGAGCATTTTTCCAATCCAAACACAGAATTTAAGGGTAGTCTTTCCTGCTAAATATAATGATATTCCTCTCCGTTGTAACATGAGGATTATTTTCATAGCGCTTGCCTTAGTTGTCAATATACACTGAAGGGATAATAACCCCAAATTATATCCTATCAAGGTAACTAAATTCATCCTCACTTGGCTCCAAAACCTGGATCCTTGTACATTTCTAGAACATGTGCACATACATAACCTGTATCCCAGCTACATATAATACATTGAGGAGAGTTTCAGCTCAGCTTGACCCTCAGTAGTGACACATGATACAGCCTCAGTAATATCTTTAATCGTGCCTCTTTATCAGTGTTGCGGCTAAGAATAGTGAGTATGTTCCCTATTACTGAATCCCATATATTATCTCCTATATGTTATCGAGACAGCCCGCTGTTGTCTTCTAATATAATCTATAGATCAGTTCATATGTAAAGTTTTCATGAGGGGAGATTTTACTTGCAGAAAATGGATGCATGTTATGTGAATGTGATCAGCAATATTTATTTCATCCATCACATTATACTCATGATTTATTCATTACACATTTTCAGCAACCAGTAGTGTCAAGAGTCAACTCTATACAGCATCCATTTTTTCACACCGAGGATATCAGAGATGATAACCACGTAAAAAAGTCAAATTAACGAAAAGATATAAAACTTTGGTGAATATTAAAAAGGGCAGAATAATTTATCCTCCATGTTTCTTTAAACTTCCTGCCTTTTCCTAGTTGGAAACCACCGCTCACTCTGCTTATCACCGGGAGCTACAGTTGCATGTTAAAACTGCAATAATGACCATATGTTAAACCAAATTGACCCCCCCCCATCTTTGAACACCCTGATTTGACGAGGCAAATTAACTAAAAATCCATTTCCTGCACCTGTCCTGTTTTCTTGAAACCACAGAGAAGCCTGCTGTAGAGGAACAATAGCACAGAATCTGGATCCACTCAATCTAATCTCTCAGCCTTAATGGGCACTGCTGCCTTTTCAGACACACCCTGCAACACGCATGCACATACACTCAGAGACACACACACACACACACACACAGGCACACATAAAGCGGATATGGTTCCAGGCAACATTTATTCAACAAACAGTTTTTTCCCTACAGGTAGACCCTGATGGTTTCAACAAGGATATGGATACATTCATGGGCATACACACGGACATGTATAAACACACCCACTCACATAGATCCCTCTCTTCCAGTTAGCCCTGACATTAGCCACTCACGGTTTCTAACTGGATCATGGGGCTTACTAAAGAGATTAGGGCCCCGACACAGCATAGTAACCTCACATGCACACACACACACACACAAACACACACATATATATGCACACGCATTCACATGCTCACAAAAGTGCTTTCCTTGTCCGTAGTTGTCTCTTTTATTCCTTTTTCTTTCTTAATCACCCAGCATCTCTCTCTCTCTCTCTCTCTCTCTCTCTTTCTCACACACACTGACATACACATCCACACACACACACACACACACACAAAAACACATATTCGCTCTCTCTCTTTCTTTCTCTCTCACTCAACCAGACAGGCCCTCAGGCAAAGAAGACAGCAGCCAGTAGCCATAGTAGAAGACAGTCTGTCAGAGGAATTAGCCCACCGCTGCATGGGAAGGGAGGATGACAGTCTGCTCTGTTAGCCATCACAATCACTTTATTTCACCGAGTACACACAGACAGACACCACCATTGTGAGAGTCTCCTTTTCTTTCTGCGTATTTGCCTCACTATTGTGTTGCGAAACACCAAGACACAGGAGGACTTGGGAAAAATTCTGATTTAAATCACTTTTCAGACATGAGGGGGTATAAAGAGCTTTGCAGCAAGAGGATTTTAAAAGGCAACAGTTTGAACTTTTTTAATTTTCAACTGCTCTCAAAATATGCTGAATGGGATAACATAACGGCTGATGGTGTACAGAATCTGTTCAGGATTGAAAACTACACTGACTGAAACTAATACACATTTTAATGGTACTTATTGTAAGTCTATGATGTCATTCAGCTTCCCAACTGTTTCATTTGACAAACTTTGCAGTTTTTCTTGACTTAATTGCATTTTGGGCACGGTGATTCAGACTCTTTGAAGCTCTGTGGGTTGCGATTTTGTTTTGCTGGTTGCCAGGTCGTTTTTTTAATAGCTAAACAGCGTTGCCAGTTGGCATTTAATACAATGCGACCCGCCATTGTAGGGATTTACTTAATTCATATTCCCTCATTCATGTTGTGTGTACATTAATGTTTACAGTACAAACCGGGTCTGTTAGCCACTAAATTGATATGACTTTCAGTGGAACATATTTCCCTATTTTAATGTGTCTCGAACCCTTTTCCCGATACAGGCAAAAAATACAATTTGTCCTAAACGCTTGGTAGATTATTTTTCACCAAAAAATGTGGCTTAGAGCACATTTAGTATCACTAGAATGCCAGATCACAGTATTTCTGGTGAACCTGAAAGTAAAAAAAAAATAAAAATAATAATAATAATATATATATATATATATATATATATATATATATATATATATATATATATATATATATGTATATGTATATATATATATGTTCGACATGCTCAGTTAAGATAGTGAAAACCAAGCCAAAAGAAAATTCCTTTATCCTGATTGAAGTACTAACTTTATCTCCAAAAGAAGAACGACGATTATTTAACAGTATTCAAAAATGTAGCATCAGGTCATTTTCAGATCAGTTTTTACACACTCTTATGTTACAAGATAAAATTTTTGCCTCAAGTGAGTCAAGAAACTTTTCGCACACAGGTCAATGCGTCAGGCTTTACAAAGGAACACATTATGTCATCATAATCAAAACAGGAGCCCCGACTACCTTACATCGCTGCGCTCAGGCTCACATTTTCTCGCGGCTCAACCGCGGTTGTATTCTTCCCTCAGAATCATGAAAGGCCATGCAGCTATTTGCCAAACATGGAGACTACAAAGGCTCGCCGTGTTTCTTTTCTCCCACTTTCTCTTTTTCATACACGCGCACACACTGTCTCATTTTATCTCATGCACGTCCTCCCCCTGCTTGTCGGTTTTCTTTCAATAGCATACCCTCGAAAAAAAAAAAAAAAAAAACCCACTACACGTTTACACACACACACACACACACACTCCCTCTTTCTAACCCCAGCACCATTGAGACACCTGCGCTGTTCTGTTCTGTTTCTGTGCTAAAAGTTAATTGGCCTGCTGGCAAAATGGCCTGCAGTAACCTTGACAACGCTGACCTGCTGAGAGACAGATCAGAACTCAGAGAGATGCCTTACATGTATATACACAAAACATACCCATACACACACACACACACGTGCCCATACGGAGGACATGTGCACTGACAATCCCAAAGGCATGCATTACACAAGGGTGAATGGATCATAGTGTTTAATATTGACACACCTCCAAAACACAAATATACAGTAGTGCATATTCACTGCCATGCATGCGTGTCCATAGAGGCACTCCCTCTCTGCAGCACACACACATACACACACACCTACGCACACTTCCACACACTTCCAGCAGTCCTCTTCTTCTGTCCGATCTGCTAATTTGTGGCGTATTATTTATTGATGTGGAGGAACTCCCCAGATACTTATAAAGGCAAAACACCATAGTCAGCTTCTTTTATCACACCCTCTCTCTCATACCATCCACACCTCCACCCCCCCACACACATCTTGCTATCCTCTACTCTGCTCCTCCTTTACCTACCTTTTTTCTTTATTTTTTCTATCCTCATTTCTTTCACCTGTTCCCCATTTTTTTTCCCCATCACCTGCCATCCTTTATACCCTTTCCCCATTACTTCATCCCGCTGGCTGTCAGCCCTTGTCTTTCCTCCTTTCCTCTCCTCGTGCTGCCTCCTTCTCCCTTTTAGTCTTTATAACAACCCATCTTCTTCAAAACATGTCCATCTCTCCTTTAGTGACGGTCATGCCTGTTCAGCCATTCAGTAAAGAGTCAAGCGGGGGCTGTTGGGTTCATCCTCATCCTACTGGGAAGCCTATGCAGCACCCACCCTCTGTCCTTAAATCAACCATATATTAATGTGCTTCTCCATTTACTTTAAAGGCTTGCCCATCCATTTACCATATGCAATGAGGGTTTAATCATCTAGCCAATGACAGGATTTGTCCCATCTCAAACGATACCCTGCTGTGTTAAGTAAAAGTGCACTCCTGAATTGAGCTTTCAGCTTAATTTTGTTTTAAATTTTGAAATTCATCCCCCCCTTTCATTTAAAACTTGACATAGTTTGCAGATAGGCTGGGATTGGCATATAAAATTAGCAGTTTAGACAACTGCCTGTGGAGTAAGGGGCTCTCAAATAGCCATATGTTGGTTGAGCAATTTCCCAAAGAAAAAAATCCATTTAGTCAAGGAGCTTTGGCGATTCACAAAATGAGGATCTTAAGCCTAAATCCTCCATCACCAGAAATGCTTCAAATCTATTCCTCGCTGAGGATCATTCATTTCAATTTAGGGATCCCATTATCAGTTTATCATTTTGATGCAGATGTATTGCATTGGATGCCTTGCAGTTATTCCACTTTGGTGTCAATAATGTGTGCATAGGCTCAATCAAATTTCAGTACAACTCCTCTGTTTGTGAGGCTTTTATGAAAAAAAAAGAGATCTTTGGATCAATTTTTAATGAAAATTACTAAGCAAAACTGATCAGTTCATTCCCAGTCCATTTGACCCAAAGAGACCTCAATTAAAAATAAGCGCATCATCATCATTTTGGCAGGTTTAAGAGCTTTTTAAAGGTCAAAAATATACATATTAGCAGTTTTACCAGTAGGTCAAAGATAAGTCCTCTGAGCTCAATACTTTACATAATTGGTTCAACTATTCATTACATCCTTAAGTATATAATTTAGAATATTGTCAGAAATAAACGCAAAATAACCAGTGTTGTATGTTCAAAATATTAATTAAAATGTCCAAGATCACCAAACAAAAGAAAATTGCAAAAAAGAAAACATGCATAATAACACAAAATGTACCACAGACACAATTATTTCCATCCTCCACTTCTACTTTGTTGCCGAACCTTTGGCGACACTTACAGCTTCTGAAGGTTACTGTAGTCGTCTAGAAGCTTCTTGCACCTGTCTGTTGGTAGTTTCTGCCACTCTTCCGTTCTTATGCCTTCACGCTCTTCAAGTATGGCAAGTTTCAGCTCTTTCCAAAGGCTTTCAAAGAGATTTAGATCAGGAATCATTGCTGGCCAGTTTAAAATGGTCCATCTTTTCCTTTTCAACAATTTTTTAGTGCCGCTGGATATTTGCTTTAGGTCGTTGTCCTGCTGAAAGACCCAAGACCTTTGCCTCAAACCTAGTTTTCTTACATTTAGGAGCACATTTCTCTCTAAAAAGCTTTATGTTTTCTGATAATAGTATTTCTGATTCTCTCAGATAGCTCTACTATCTTCAGTGGAAACTGGAAATACACAGTAGAACAACAGTTTCAGGTCATGTGACCACTGAAAATTAAGCACCCTTCAGTAACCTTCAGAAGCTGTAAGTGTCGCCAAAGGTTCGGCAAGCAGTTTGAGGATCTGATTATATTCATCAACAGGTGCCAGTAATTGATGCAAGTGTAATTTTTATGTCTGTATTTTTTATTTCGCTGTTTGAAAGCATAGTTTGTCTTGGTTCATTAACTTTGGACATTTTCTTAAATACTCTGATTATACAAAATCTGCATTTGTTTCTGATGACATTCTAAATTCTGTGATGAAAATTCAGGGTTGCCAACAATTTCAACCAAAACTGTACATGTATATCGGTGGAGTAAAACTATTTGCTATTTGCTGTTGCTGGCAAGGACACAACCTTTCCGTGTTACCAGTATGATTTATTATGCTCGTCAGGTTTTTATAAGATTAAGAAATAACCAAACTCCCACTTATATAGCTGACATTGCATCTTCCTGTGACTTTACAGAATAGATAAGATATCCCTGCCCCCTTGGTAAAACCTACTTTTTGTGATTTTCATATTTTAATTTTAATTGAAAGATTACAAAGTCCTCTGGGATTTGAGAAAATTCCTCAGCTTCTTTTCTTTCCAGAATACATAGATTAAACCAAGAAAACACCATTTGAAAGTATTGATATCACCTTTTGCTATGTACATGTTGCCATTAAAAAATATAATAAAATACAGTTAAAAGCTATTTTATTTTGCATATGTAGAGATATGTAATATTTCTGTTTTGCAAGCCTTTTTTCTTCTTCAGTGCACCGGATTTGAAAACTTGTTTGATTTATTTTTTACTATTTGTTGATGTAGCATACATTTATCTCAATTCTGGTAAAGCAAATTATTTTTTTTCTCACAGTTAGGTGTAGTTTTATAGAACTAGGTGGAATTTGATAGCGATTAAAGTTTGGTTTTGTCAAGATTGATAAGAGTGAATATAACAGTCAACAGCTGTCACTTAAAAGTACATGTAAGACACTAAATCAACACCAAGAAAAAGACAAAGAAACCTTTTTCATTCCTCCATCCCCAATCTATCTAACTACCCATCCCTCCATCTATTGCACTATAGTCTTTCTATCTTTTCTCCCCTGCCTGTTAACCCACCCACCCCTCCCTCCATCTGTCTTCTCTCTCCGTGTCCATTCTAATGTCGTCTCTTGACCCTTTGCTGCTGAAGTTTTATTAGCTCCATAAATGTCCCTAAGAACCTGCAATATCGCTTAGCTAAAGCACTTGAAGAAAAAGAAGAACTAACAAAAAAAAAAGTGTTACAGCAGTAATATCGCTTAATCCTGCGGATGACAATTCAAATGAGAAAACGTATTAAAACAAAATGGCGTCAGGGACATTAAAGTAAATTAGCCAATAACAAATGACCATGTGTGCACCCCAACGCCTTAACATCCCAACTATTTTTTTCCCGATAGTAACTCATCTAAATTTGTTGGACATCTTTTGGGCATGGGGCCAGAAAAGCTTTTATATCCATAAAGGCCTATGGATCACAGAGAATTGCATTAAGCTGTCCAATTTAATTACAGTATCGACAAAACATAATAGATACTTACAGCTTTTCGGAGAGCAATGGGTAGAGGAGGGGAAAGAGCGCGGGGTGGGGGGTTGTTGGGGGCCAGAGAAACGAAAAGTGCAGACAATGTCCATTTATAATGCTGATGCAGTGTATGTATCAAAGGAGGCGTTTGAGGAATGCGTGCATGTGTGTGTGTCTGTGTAGGTGTGTGTCAGTGTGTCTCTAACAAGGGATTTGCAAGGACCCATGAGAGCTTTTGAGAACGCTTAGTTTGATTTAGATGCTACAGCTCCCCGATGGCTGTTTCACTTGCAAACGCACACAAATGCGCCGCCGCACCACTCCACCTTCTGCACACACACACACACACCAACGCACAGTCTTACACAATGTCACTCGTAGACACACACCTGTCCGCACGCGCAAAATCGCACACATACACGGATAAAAGTACACACACGCACACAAATACACATACACTTTCTTAGATCAGTGTAATGGAGCGAGTTAGGAGAGTGGCTGTCCTGTCCTGTCCCATCCTGTCCCAGCCAGCCAGGGCTGTCAGCCTCCCTTCCACCATGATCAATAGAGGGGGGCAATATTTTTATTCATAAAGCGCCCACTTAATTAAATCACAGGGAGTGGAGTGGGGGTGGGAGGGAGGAATAGGGGAGGAGGGATGGGGAAGGGGGGTTGCAAGAAGTAGCAAGGGCACTGAGTCAAAAGACTGTTGAAGAATTACAAAGACGGGAAAGAGGAAGGCAGAAAGGAGGAGAAATGTGGGAGGAAGACCATTCCGTTTGTCCTCCGTTATTTTCCATAGTGCACCAGGATACAAAGGACACACACGTCGTATGTGTCTGATGGGATGTACTTTTTTTGTCTTTGCAGTAACATTTTCCCGTTGCCTAACAAAACTTTTATTCCGTTTTGTAAAGAGCCAGCCTTCAGGGAACACGGGCGGCTGGGATGAAATTTGCACGAGCAACTTAGAGCATAGTTCAGCACTTTGAAAATCTTCTTATCATGTTTATGGCAGAGATTTAGACGAGAAGATTAATCCCGCTCATATGTCCCCGGTAAATGCAAAGCCACGGTCAGCGTATGGTTAGCTTAGCTTAGCATAAAAACTCAAAAAAGGGGGGGGGGGCGGCTCCGCCTGAAGGATAGCGAACGAGCAACTTTCCCCACGGTGCCAGGCTGTTGCTTTAACAAAAACCGAACCTTGCAAACTCGAGAAGAGGAGAAATGTTACAGAGAAAGAAGGCTGAAAATGTGCGAAGAAAGGGCACTCGGGTCCCCAGACCATCTTTTCTAAGCAAATACCAAAGTCAAAATATGGCGATGAAAAAAAATTGTGTTTAGCTGTAAACCTTTGAAATATCGAGAAAAAAAAAAAAAAATCCCCACTACAGTGTCCCACACAGCAGTCCTGCTGTCTGCAGTGCGCTGTCAGCATGGTGGGTGATATATCCCTTCAGTTTGCTGGCACAAGTAAGAATCACTCAAATAGAGTGGCTCTGTAGCCAAGATTTGAATACCATGGTTGTAATGGGAAGGTTCCAGTTCTGAATGCACAGAGTTATATGTGAGTTATATGTGTATGTGGTGTTTCCAAAATGTAGCATTTATTTATAGCCAGTGAGTTTTTTTTCCCAGGATAAATGAAGGTTAGAAAAAAGTTGCTATATGTTCCGTTACAAGTTGCCCAATAAAATAATAGCTGGAGTATCATATACAGCTCGGAGTTTGAGTTATTTCCACTCACATACCACATAGCAGGCCTCCCTGTTTGCTGTTGCAAGTACATGTCCATATACATTAGATCACTCATACCAATGTTGACTGTGTGGTTACTAGCTATCTAGAAAAATCCTCGTCATTTTTTTCAATTTTTCTTTTTTTTTTAGGGATCTTCGCTAATTAAAGTCATTACATGAATTGAAGTCATTCTGCTTTTGCAGCCTAGCGAATAAACATAAAACGTTTAAAGCATTTACTACACCAGAGATTCAAACCGTACCATATATTTTTTTGTGACTTAAAGGCAGTACTTAACAGTAAGTTAAAATGGCATAAAAGACATTTAAATACTTCCCAAGGTTACAGATACTACAGGATATTGAATCGCTTCTACAGTACAGGCAGTACCGTAATACCTGCGGTGTGACTTTGGTCTTACCCTACAGTAGAGTGCCTTTAAAAGCAAGGGGAATATGAGCTAGCCAGCAGTCGATATTTATTACTCTCTTTATGGAACAATATTAAATGCAGTTACAGCCCCCGAGGGAGAGAAAAAGAGACAGACAGACAAAAAGAGAGAGGGAAAGTGAGATAGCGGGTGGGGTCGAAAAAGAAAGTGATAGAGGAGGAAGAGAGACAGGGAAAAGAGAAATGAGAGGCTTGAACTGACCATTGAAGGTCCCTCAGTTTCCATAAAGAAATTGTGCCACCTCTCTCTTCCTCCTCAATCCCTTTTCTTCCACGCCCTCAATTTTCCTCCTTTTTTTCTTCTCTCTCTTTTTCATCTCTCCCCTGGAGCCTGGCCAAGGGTCATCTCTCTTTCTTTCCCCCACTACAGTCACTCTTCTTTTAATAAAAGGCGCACACAGAAGCACGCACACAAAGATGCATATTGTACATTGTAGCCCCTGCACTCTCACTTGCCTGCTGTTTCTTTCACGCAGAGACACACAAATTCTACCTGACACGCAGATACACACCTTTGCCACCGTCCTTGTCATCTCTGTCTAACTGAGACCTCCTGTGATGCAGACTGACACCAAGCCACATGAAATCAAACAGGCTTGCTCCATCTCCCCTGTTCGCAGGTTAAAGGTTCAGGGCTGTATGGCCCTGGCTCATATCTGGATGGGCCTGAGGGTGGATCCATCTAATATCTGGTGTCTCCTGTTGCACAAAAAAGCGTATGGCGACATGCCCTGGGAGAAAAGATCATTTGCTGTGTGTGTGTGTGTGTGTGTGTGGGTGAGAGTGAGTGTAAAGGATGCGTATTTTTTTCCTGCTTTGATATTTGCATGGATTGTTTGAAGCCATTGTTTTCATGGGTATAAATGTACACTTACATGTGTAATATCTTTGTTTGTGTTTCTAAAGGTTTAACACCAGTATCCAAGGAGATGCACGGTGGCCTACTTAGCACTGTTTGTGTGTAACAGTGTGCGATAAAGGGTTAACAGTAATATCTGAAGCGGGAAAGGGTGACCTGGCAAGAGTTATTATTCTCCTCACATGAATAATGGAACTTAATATGGAGGAGGTGATAGCTGGGAGCGTGTACGCACACGCACGCACACACACGCACACACACACATAAACACACCCTCACACACCAACACAACCGCCACCACCCCAACCAGAGGAGGATGCTGGCATTCTCAATCCCCCCAGACTTCCAGGGGCCACAGAGAGTCATCCTGCCCAGAGAAGAGAGGCCTTGACTGGGGAAACTCTAACCGAGAGGGTGGGGGGTCTATATGGTGAAAGAGGGAAGGTCTGGAAGACATTTGGTCAAAATTCAATCAATTATACAGTACTTAGGAAGCCATGACAAACATGGAAAGGATAATGGAGGACTGCCCTTTCTTCTGTGTCTGTTGTTGCTGTTTATTGTGCGTCGTCTTCTTTTTTTTTTTCCCTCCCTTCTCTTGTGATTCATCCCCTTCTTCATTTCTCCTTGTACCCATGGAGACTAAACTTAGCTTGCTTGAACTTTTGTGAACTTTGCGTTGTTTATCTTGTCTCCCTCCAGCTCCCGAGATCCTCCAATTCCTCAAAAGATTTGCAGTTGTTTCATAATCAGTATCACTAATTTACAGAATTTGTCATCCTAATAGAACTGATGTATAATTCAAACAGCCATCCGTCTCTTTAATAGAATTTTTAGAAGATTAATTGCCTGCTCCCTCAAATGCTGTGGCAATAGAACAGAACCAAAAAGGCTTAATCCAATAATTGAAATGTGGGAGCAGATTGCTAGACACTGGTGTCCAAACCATCCCGCTATCCAAATGCGCCCTAGTGTGTGTACCTGTGTGTGTGTGTGCTTGTGTGGTTAGTCTATCAGTCAGTGTCCTTTTCAAGGATCACAAGCCAATCTCCTGTTTGTGATAGCCTTTGCTCTACTCAAAGGTCAGCAGGTGTGACTCACAGAGAGATGAGAGGACAACTGTTTACATGAAGACATGACGTTACTCTGGATGTTGAATCTGCCCAGATATTTGAGTGTGCGTCCATATAGCCTTTTATTTTCTGCCGGCGTCTTTTGCCATTTATACCCAATGAAAATAGAGCGCATGCAGACGAATGCGGCTTCCTACAGGAAAAGATCAGTGCCCAGCACCTTTTTTTTTTTTTTTTTTTGTAATTTTACTGCGCTTCACCTTTTTTTTTTCGAGTGGACGCTCCAAGCACAAGTTGAAAATCTCTGCACTTAATAAACAAATAGTAATAAAAAGCAAAGGGTTGGTGCTAGTCCATCATACAATTGCGGTGGAGAAATGTTGTCAAGATCTTGCTGTAATAGAAACAAAACCCACGCACAGCGCTTGAAGCGCTGGGATGAAGCGCCCTGCCAACGCTTTTCTGCCAGAGAAAAAAACGCTATATGGACATCCAGCCTTAATAATACATTATGCTAGAGTAAAGAGTCATTTTTTATATCTGCTAGAACATAGCGTCATTTCAAATCTGTGCCAAATGGCAACCAGAACCATTTACTTGAACATTACCCTGAAAGCCTTTTTTGCCAATCAGCTTCTTACTATGAGCAATGGAGTCCTACATGACCACAACATTTTCTGCCAAAGTCTGAACAGTTTGTTTTTCCACAGGACAAATTTTTGTATGTTTTTGTCATGTCTGTCTACCAATCAGTTTTTAGCAACTTTTCAATCAAAATCTGATGACGGTTATTGGGCTGTTCCAAATCTGTTGAAGAAAAAAAATAGCAGTTTTTTAGATTAAACTTTTAGTTTTTACGTATTAGCGTTTAATTTTTGCACATTTAGTAATTACTCTCTAATTCTACAGAGAAACACCTAAGTTTTGAAACCATTCTTTCAGGGGCTTTTAATTCTTCCCTATTCAGGTATCATGTGAATTTTTTCAAACTAGATTTCCTCATCCTCATGTCGGGTTGAGATGGAGGTAATGAAAATACTCAGCTGTGGTTATTAACTGTAGCTTTTTGAGACAAAGTCTTTTTTTTCAAGTTTTTCTCACTCCCTGTGCAAAAATATGTTACCAGTGTCCACATCTCCCAAAAAAAACTACAGAACCAATAGCATCCTGTAATGGGTGTCGGCCTTTTTTTTGTTATTTTGTTTTGTTTCAAGCTGATAATACCTTCGCATTTGTACATTACAAATGCTCCGAACACATTTATCAGCCTGACATACTTTATCTATCAATGGACACATTCTGAGGATAGCAAACTTCTCTTTTGCTCAACTTGTTCATCTAATCCTTTCACATCTATTAAAACAACATGTTTCCCACTTTCCAATAAAATGTTGATGAGGTGTCCACCTTTTGTTTACTCCTACTGAAATGTCACCCAAACAGTGAGAGCACTGGATGCAGCTTGGACATAAAAACTTTTCCATAACCCTAAAACCAACTGCACAAATGGACAACCAGTAACCAGCCGTTTAATGAAATCTTAATTCAAAGCCTCGTGACATGAGTTTTTTATTTCGGCACCCTTAACTGTGTACTCCCGGAGCTGGTGTCAGTCACTCAGCTGGAGTCATAAAGACCAACAGACAGACACAGTCTTATAATGGCTTTTATTTGACTTGGATGGCTTTCCTTCTGTTAGAAGAAATAAGAAATAAATATCGTGGTTGGTAAACAAAACAATAAAAGATTTATTATCTATGGAACGCCTCTGAAATATGGCTTCTAAATGTTTGTTTTCTATATCTTGTTCCCTTTCTGTTGCTTTTTTACTCTTTTTTTTTTTTTTTTGCAATCATTCATGTTTGTCGGCAGTCCACAGAGGGCAGAGTGGTACAAAAGAGATGCAAATTATAGAGATTAAGACGAGATTTATGGATATAGTCAGATAGTTAGGCAGATAGATAGAGGGAATGATAGATAATGGAGAAGGGTAGAGAAAGGGAGTGCGGGATAGAGAGACGGAGTGATAACAGCTTTGCTTTCTATCTGTTTCCTATTTACTCTGTCAACGTCAGCATGGGAGCAGCAAAGACAGAAAAAAAGAAAGAAAACCTCACTTCAGAAAAATCCCATCTCAACCCAAAAAGTGTCAAAACCTTCAAAACAAGAAGTGTAAACACAAGGAATATTTTCCGGCTGTGCTGCACATTAAAATATCATAATACCATTCCTGTCTGTCAAATGTTTGCCTTTTTTGTGCTCCTTCGTTACCGCAAGCACTGAGCAAAATTGCACATAAAAGCACATATTTTCTTTGCCTAAAGAGTATACAATGCCAGGCACATACTTTTTCCATCAAGGCCTGGGGAGAAAAAAAAAAGGGGAACGCTCATCTCTTGTCAAACAAAAGGAATGAGCCAGAAAACACAGGGCTGAAAGGGAAACGTCCAAAATGATGAAACCCTGTTAGTTTGAGGAAATTAATTCTGTTTTCTAAGCACATCTCACCAATTAACATTCGTAGCACTAATAAAGGTTGATTGGCTCTGGAAAAATTTTACTCCTGTGTACTTGAATGTGTGCGTGAATTTAGATTAGACTGTAACCATATACAGTATGTATGTGTGAGTATGATTATTTAAGGTGTGTGTGTGTGTGTGCACGTGTGAGAGAATGTCTGTGCTAACTGACCAATCGGAGGCTGTGACAGGAAAACGTTATGGATAGAGTTGGTATATACAGTAGTTACTGTTCTCTTTTCCACAGAGAAGCTGGCTAATTTCCATGATTTGTACTTGTGTGCTTGTCTTAGTGAGCATGTGTCTGTGTGTGTGGGTGTGGGTGTGGGTGTGTCTGTCTGTCTGTCTGTCTGTCTGTCTGTCTGTCTGTCAAGGTCAAACAGAGAGGTCCAGACAGAGCAGATTTCTGTTCCCATTTTTGTGCTGCACTGTTGTGATCATTCAATCGTGCATCCACTATCTTGCATGCACGGCCATGTATTTGTCTGCTGCCGCTGATGGACTTTGTTAGCACACGTGTGTACAGTATGTGTGTATGTGTTTAACTCCGGTCTGACTGACAGGATTATAGGGTGATTACCTTTCTTATATTTCATGCTCCTCCTCCTCCTCCTCTCTCTCTAATTACATTTTGCTTCCTTAGCCCTGTTCGTCTCCCAGGCCTTCTCACCACCAAACAACACTAACAGAGTTAGGGCCAGGCCACTGTGTCATATCAAAATTCATTTAGCTAATATAGGTATTCATTATGGAGGAAGAAAAAAAGGGACTGTTGTATGTGCTGCTGTGTTCAGTACGTCTAGCAAAGAGAGAGAGGAAAAGAGTCATTACAAAGAGGGAGAAAAAAATAAATATGATGCTTGTGTGGTGGAAATAAACACAACAATAAACACACTTAATGGTGGTATTAAAATGTGTGTGTGTGCGAGTGTTGTGTGTTTTCGAGTTTCTCAGAATAGATGTGCTTGCTTCATTTTTCCACCACAGCAATATTGCACAGTTGGAGAGAATAAATTAAAGAAAAAAAAAACAAACAAACAAACAAAAACTTTAACATTCAAAACATGTGGAACACACATTCAATGGATAGGCACACATTGCACGCACTGGTCTTTTATTTTCCGATTCTCTCTTCCTCTTTCCTTGTTCTTTCTCCGCCACTGCTCCTCCATTAATCACACACACACAAACACACAAATATGCATATGCAGACACACACATACACACACACACACACTCTCTTCACCATTTCTGATAGTTCCTTTTGTCTTTGAACCTCTTTGAACCAAATTGTTCCACTGATCATAAATGTCATACCATCCTTTCTCTCTCTCGCTCGCTCCCTCCATCTCTTTCTCCTTCTATGCCTTTGTTCTGTAATTGGCTTTGTGTGTGTGTGTGTGTGTGTGTGTGTGTGTGTGTGTGTGTGTGTGTGTGTGTGTGTGTGTGTGTGTGCGCACGCGTGCACGTAGGCGCGTGCATTAGGGTGTGTGTAGGTGTGTGTGGCATAGATCACATGTTTGTCTTTTTGTTTATTATCTGACTCCATACATCTTTTAGTTCCTGGAATACCTCAACTTATGTGTTCTGTTGCTTTCTTTCTGTCTCTCTCTCTTTCTGTCTCTCTGTCTGTCTCTCCAGGGACCTCAGTGAGAACCAGATTCAGGCAGTTCCAAGGAAAGCCTTCAGAGGAATCACCAGTGTCAAGAACCTGTAAGCACAATCATTCTCCTCCTTTCCTTCCCCCCTCTCTGTTTCCTTCCCTCCATCTTACATCTCTCTTTTTTTTTTTTTTGCTCTCTATTTTCTGGATAATTGACCCTGTTTTTTTATATTAGAAAAAATGTTTATTCCAAATACAATTTCAGATTCTTTTATTATTTCCTTGAACTCCACTGACCTGCCTTTGGGTCAGTATTTACAAATCCGTGTTATGCAGACAAACATTGTCCAAACCCACATAACCGAGATTATTTTACATTGTTGTGGAGATCCCAAAGTTTCCTTAGACAACACATAGTGTATGTCTGTCTGATATTTTGGGAAATGTGTGTAAAATGATCCATAATTCATCTATATATTTCCAGGAATATAATATTTCCAGTAATGGTGTAACCATAAACAGTAGAGTTGAATATTTCACTTTAAGTGTAAAATTCAATGAAGCGCTGGGACTGGCTAATACTGAATTAACTGCATAATAGAGTATACATATGATTTCATTACATGTTGTGGAACAAGGGGATTTTTCCAAACTTTGCTTCTTAAGAAGTAAAAACCTTAAGTATTTGTTTTAAGATCATGATTAGATATAAAATACAGGATCTATGATGTTTATAGTTTAAATTTTATCATGTAGAAATAGAGGACATTGGCGTAATTCCTTGCTAAGCCATCAAAACAGATTAATTCTGATTCGCTGATTTAGTTTAGATTTAGTCCCAAGCACTCCATTAAACTTCTATAAATGAGACTTCCTGATATATTTTCCAGAACCACATGGTTTGTCCGTTTTTTCCATCTTCCCTGCACCTCCTCTCCTCCTGTCCAGAGAGGTTTTATCTTCACACCAAGCGTTCAATAACCCCCTGTCATTTATTCATGATGTCCTAATCACCAATAGTGTAATCAATATGCTGCTTAATCAATTCTTCTCATCAATAATGGCTGATCAATCCCGTCTGATGCTGGATAGGTAACTACCGGACAGACTCTTGGTGGTAAACAATGTCCTCGATGTGAGAAAATCTGATACAGATTTCAATAGAATAGAATAGATTAAAATAGGATAGGATAGTGTTTAAGTATAGTGACAAGTGGCACATTGTAGTTGTGTGGGATATTTCAGGTTATTTACAGTATTGGACAGTAAAGCTGGATAATGCTGGGAAAAAAAAGGCAGAGTTGCTAAACAAATCCTCTTTGTTTAAATTAAAGTTTTCTGTTGTGTTTTTATCACTCACGACTGACATGACAGAGGAAAAGACGGGAGGAAGAGATAGAAAAACAAAGCAGAGCTTAATAACTACAAGATGCAAAAAAGATAATAACCAATCCTTCTGGATGCTCACAAAGCCTTATTTCACTACCCAAGCTGCTGACTGACAGAAAAAAAAACAATATTCTTTGGCTAAATGAGATAGAAAGAAGAGGGAGACCGGGAGAAACAGGGAGTAAGGGAATGATTGTATTCATAATATATATAATATATACAGATTGTCTTTTGTGATGTTTCCATTGCTATGTGAGCACATAATAATGAGGACCCCTTTTTTTTTTTTCTTTTGTTCTTTTTTACTTGCGATGTGTGGGAGGATCGCACGTATTTTCTCAACTGCTCTTCCTGCAGTGAAGAATGAACTTTGACCCACAGCTTTTAAGCCAGCGTGGATGAAGAAGTTCCTCAAGAGCTCTGGAAAAAAAAAAGAAAAAGAAAAAAGAAAAACTCCAACGTCTCTAATTCCTTTACAACCACTGTGAAGATCTTGTGATATGATCAAAAGCTGCAGAACAGCTACTGAATGGACCTCGCAGTGAGATCGTTTTCTCTGGCGCAAGCGCGCTGTCGTTGCGGGGGGCTAAATGGCATCCGGCCTCACACGACCCACCCTGGCGGTAGTGTTTGTAACAGTGATTAAGTTACTTTAAAGATTAGTTTAGCGCAGCTTTTCCTGCAGTGTTTTAAGTTCAAACCCCCGACCCTTGCTCTGTACGTCAAACTGGACAGGGGGAGAGAGAAAACTGGTCATTTCTCAAACAAAGAAATAATTCCGTTTGAGTCGTCGCAACTTTTCAAAATCACAACGTGGCTAAGCGAGCGACCGCAGAGACAATTGCAAGGGCTACTTGAATATATTTCAGTTCTCCCATTCAGTCGGCCAAAAATACATACATCACCGTAAAATGTGAGCTTACGTGTCCGTGAATTGTAAAGATCTGTGAGTTTCTCGTGTTTTTTTTCACTGGGCAGTCTGTGAATTGATTAATATGCATCCTACCACAGATCAGTAATTCACAGTTAGACTACAAGCAAATGTGCTCTTCTGGTTAGTTTCCTCTCCCAAGAGTGATGTAAGCTCAATATGGCCGCCAAAGTCCACAGGAGATTATTACTCTTAGGTTAAATGGACCCGAAAGTGCCTGTACTCTGTGCTTTGTAATGCTGTATATGTGTGTGTGTGAGTGTGTGTTTGTGTCTTTGTGTGTCTAAGTGAGCTAGTGTCAGTTCCCATGGCCGAGCTCCAAACCTTTTGAGAGCAGGTTGGCCTCTGATCATCTAATCCACTCTCCCTTCTCACAACGGACACACTCCAAACTGCACGCTACGCGCCACCCTTACGTCTTTGACCTCAGACTCACTCGAGTGATTCACAACCATTTGAAGTTCAGTGCCCCAAAAAAAAAATAAAAAAATCAACTGACCGCATCATGCATCACGCATCACGAATCACGAATCCTGCATCTCGCCGTAGATAATATACGTACAGTCGGACGCCACGTTACAGCCCCTAACATTTGGTGTGAGTGTATCTAATCTGTTCTCATCCAGGGAACGTTTGCAGAGTGAGCAAGCCCTTCCCTGCAATCGTATTCATACATCACCACACATTTACATATGAGCACTGCCCAGTACAACCACAGTCTCCTATGTTGGCCCCGAGGGTTAATGTTGGATTTGGCAGGTGGGGGAACCCTGAGATCCGGGGGGGGTGGGGGGGTGGGGGCAGTATGATGTTAGTGACTAAATGACAGACAGTCCACCGACCTGCCGGTCCGGCTTGTCTACTTATTAATCAATGGTGCCAGAACGGCATTCCGGTTCATTCCGGCCTTCTTTAACGCCTGGTTGTCACAATTAGCAGATCCACTCTGGAGGACGTGAAATTCAGCATGAGTTTTTAGACTTTGCACATTGGACATATTCGCCTCTAGAATGCTGCAGTCTAGCCTTTACCTTTTCTAACACCAGACTTGCTGCTCTAACATGGCTCCCCACTTTTTGCCAAAGCTATAAAGTCATATTAATCAAATTTGACCGTAAACTTGTCTCTGCCCCATTAAAATGTTTTGCACGAAATTGCCTTAAAGCGAACCATTCTACTTTTCTTCTGCCAAAATGAGGAGTGACTCAGGCATATAAACATTCATTTCTTCTTCCTTCTCTTTGACGTTTTGCATCACCTCATCCTTCTCCTCTTCTCTGTTCTCCTCATCCTACTTTCTCTAGTTTCTTCTCTTTTCAGCTCCTCCTTTCTTCCTCCCTCCAATGTTTTCCTTCCCCTTTTCTTCCCCTCAAATTGCACCCGTGTCCCTCTCCTCCTCTCTCCACCTTCCTTTTGTTCTTTCTCTTCATCTGTCGTCACACCTTTCTCCTCTGTCTTTACTACCAACAAATTCACTCTTCCTTCATCCGTTGTTCTTCCTGTTGTTTCTTTTGTCCATAATCTGTCTGTCTTTTGTCTTTCTTTTGTCTTTCTCTTTCAGTTTCTTTTCTCTTTTTTCTCTTCATCTGCCATTTCTTTCTCCATCCCACCCTCTATTGTTCATTCCGTCCGTACTCTCCATCTTCGCTACATTCCTGCCTCCTTTCTCACAATCCTTCCATTCCGGTCTCAGTCCAACTAGCCTCCACCCTTAAACTCCTGTCCCTTGCTACTGCGCTATTTCCCCACTTTTTTTTTCTTTTTCAACCACCTCCATCCTTTCATCCATTAGACAAGGTGACTCCTGCAGTAAAAGGGTCCAACCCTTCCATTACACAACACAGTGAAAGAAAAAAAAAAAAAAAACCTTCATGAAATTCTGTCCCTGGTGGACAAAGCATTGACTTTCTCACATGTCTCCCTCTCACTTTGTCTCTCTAATGCTTGCTCTCACTTTCTCTTCTCTCTCTCTCTCTCTCTCTCTCTCACACTGCCTCTCAGTCACTCCTGATCTGTGTCCCTCTCCCTTTCTGTCTCACTCGCTCTGTTTCTCAGAGAGTAAGTTCCCTACCTTTCTCTCTCGGTCGTTCCGTCTCATGCTGCCTAGTGGCTACCTCAGCAGTGTACGCCATTTATTGCACTTCTCTCATGCGCACACACACAAACATACAAGCGCACATACACACCTATGCAAACACACAGGCTCGCGGACCCTTTCGACCCTGCTATCAGATTGACTGTTGTGCTGAAACTGCCAAGAACCTGGCAAATTTGATTATTGTAGTCTCCCACTAACCTAAGGAGACAGGAATATGCCATACATCTGTGTGTAGGTGTTTTTGTGTCTATGTGTGAGCTCCCCTATACATTCTGCTGACTGCTGGTCCTGCCATTGCCCTAAACACAACCTGTCAGTCAAACTACAGATGATAGAGGCAAATGTAGGGTTAGAATGGAGTGAAAGCACTATGCCAAATTTTCTCTAATATGCTCTGTGTTGTATGTTTTTTTTTCTACATTACATTCTGGATACTTAATAACATATCCAGTTTTATCTAATCCCATTTTCCACAATCTAATCTTGTCCCGTCTTGTTTTTCCTTGTCAAAAATGTCACCATGCTAACCACTCCTGTGAATGTCCAAAAGAGTGGTGTCTTTGGCATCCACCACTTCTGGTTTTCCTTCATCTGCTCTTGAGTTTATCATAAAGTCAGCGTGCAGCAGAGGAAAATATCTGATCCCTTTTGAAAGACAGGAGGCCGTCGAATTGCCGAATTTTTCCAAACACTGGGCGCATGAAGCGCGGGCCTGGTTTTCCTCTGCGCACAGGAAGCGACAAACCGAAAGTCAGGGTTAGGCAGAAACACAGTTGTAGCGCCTACACAGCAACGAGAAAGCTCCCTGTCCTTAGAACGCTGACCCTTTGCACAAAAAGAGGAATACATTTCAGCTGGTGGAGTGGGCACTGCACTGAAGTTCAGTGATTTATTACTATTAAAATCCTTCAAACAGTAACTGCCTCTTTGATCCACCAGTGTCAAAACATGCAAGTCTTATAATGGATGTCTTACTGTACTCTTAACATAAAACACTACTACAGGCCTCGAATTGGCCTTCTACTGCTTCTATTGCATTTTTTAGTGCTCTGTGCTTTGCCTCATGTATTGAGTCACTTTGCACCTGTGATCAACAACCACCAACCAGCCACGCCAGCTAATAAAAAACACATCTTTTATAAAAGAAAAGAAAAAAATAAAGAACTTTCACAGAGGCCTGGATTGTGTTGTGAGACAGTCCCGCTTTGTTCATCCCTTCAGTTGGTTCAAAACGTAGCTGTACGTAGCCAGGGACATTTTTAAAAGGTTGTCGGCCAGTTATGACAAGAGTTTAATCAACAGTGTGCACAATATTCCTCAATAACATTTACCGCCATGGGCTATTTTTGCAAGGACGCTGTACAGGGTAATAGTGTTTTAAAGCTTAAAAAATTAAAAAAAAAAAAAAAAAACCTCACAATATTCCTCACCTGTTGCAATGAAATGTATAATGTATAACTGATGTAGCTCAATACAAAATTAATTCAGTGAAAGCTGATTTGCAAACAGAACATCATAAAATCACAAAAAACAATTTCACACAGTGTAAAGATGATATATATTGTCATGTAGAGATGAAAATAAAAATCCCAGGTAAAAATGAGGTTAGCAACCTCATTCAGGTAGCGTCGGTTTACACCGTTAGAGGAACATATACTTAAAATTTTTCTTTTAAACCTCCACCAGGCTGATGCACTTAATCCTACCGATTTGTATCCCAAATTGCTTACAGCCAACAGCAAAAGTAATAATACATAAAAGTAGTCAAAGTAATATTCAAAAACTCTTTACATCCGACATGCAGATTTATTTGATGCATCGTAATATGATGAGATTCTGTCAGACAACTATTTAGACCTATAATATAAAGGCTATACAACCAGTACTCAGTGGTTAGTCATAATGCTCTCTGCTCCCTGTGAAGAGAGACAAAGGAGCAGTGATAACTGTGATCAACCACAGATTCTGCCTGTGTACGGTGGTAGTCACGCTTAAGTCACAACATATGGGAGTCACACATGCTGAGAGGCCTATACTGTAGCTGCAGTTGGATTACGGAAGCATGGACGCATCAGATAAGGTACAGCTGTTTCATATGCCCTCACATTACACCTCAGTGCCCACACAGACACGCTTTTTATCTCCTGTAGCCATCACGTCCTCATATTGTACCTTGTTTTCCATCTACCCGCCTTCTCGCTCTCTTACCCACTTTTTCATTGTGATAAAATTTAATTCATTTTTCCCACCGGGTCCACCCATGCTCAGCATCGACGCACTCATAGTGCCTTTAGGTTGTCTGGTAGAATGTGTTCAGAGAATGCAATATGTAATTTCTTCAACAATACAACTACACAGTTTATCAGCGTAAGAGCGAAAAGAAGAGCCCACCCCATGGCTTTACTTCTTTGCCTTTCTCCTTCCTGTCATCCTCTCCTTTCTCTTCTCTCTCGTAAAACGCCTCCACGCTTCACGCTTCCCTACCCACAATGCAGTGCAGGATGGCCGTTTGTTTGAATTATGACAACAGCGCCTCAGAGAGAGGTGAGAACATTGTGTCGGCTACGTGCACGTGTGCACGCACACACACGCACACACACACAAACATAGTTTCTGACCCGCACTGTTGTGTGTCTCTGTCACTGCAGATGCATGCCTTCAGTTGTTTTTATGTTTACCACAACTCCGGTGGACAGCTAGACCCAGGCAAACATCCAGCAATTATGTGCATGTGAAAATATACAAAAAGAAAACAGATATGATAATTAAGAACAATTAGCATTGTTTTGAGAGCTGAACATCCTTGAATGAAGGTGACACCTAGAGTGATAATGCACACACACTTCACAGAGTCATCCCTGGCCCCACCAAAAATACTGAGCCTCACCAGGAGTAGCGGGGAAGAAGAATGAAGACATGATTGCCAGCTTCCTGAAATCAGATTCCCATTTTTTATTTGCACAGCACCCACCCCCTACGCACTTCCTAAAATGGCAGGATGCAGCTAATTCATTAAAGGTTGTGACCAGCCGAGAAAGGAGGGAGAAAATGTCAGTAGCTCTGTCTGAATTGTAACATCCTTAGCCAGAAAGTGTTCCTCGAACAGTTGTATTTTTCGTCACAGTGATAGGATTTACAGTTCAGTTTCGATGTAACATTTACTTAAATTCACATTCAGGAAAAGACGATCTACAATGTGCAGTACTTTTTGTACCACTATAGAAAGAGTAAATGCATTTGATCTTAGAGTTTTTCAGGTTCATTTTACTTAACTTGAACTTTAACATTAGCCAAATACGTTTCCATCTCTTTTAACCTTTTTTATTTCTCTTGCCGACAGAGTTACAGGAATCACAAGTCCAATTCAAGCATAATAAGTTTATATTCAGTTTGACTTATTCATGAAAAAGAGTTGAATGGAAAGCCATTTGGTATCCTTGACTGCCTGTGCACAGTCAACAGAGGTGGACTCATAATTACGTGGAAAACATGACATGGTTTCCTTTACCCTTGAACATCACTTAAGCGGACTCATCATTTGCAAGTCAAACCAACCCTATCCTGTACAAACCCTCATGGCCACGTGGAATGGCAGCATTTGCAGATGTCCATCCACCCTGCATTAATCCTACATCAGCAGGAATGCAGGTATCCCAAGCAGTTTCTCTTGGAAATAAATCAGCACAGCACAGCAAACCTGCATTGATTATCTCACTTACGCAAATGTGTTGGTATCACAATGTTATTCTAGGATAGAAAGAGAACTAGAGGACACAGGGAGACAGTTACAAGAGCAATTAAGAAGATTTGAAAATTATAAATGGCCGATAAAAACAGAGGCATGTGAGTCCTCTCATTAGCCCTTCCTGCCACGCCTATGTCCACTTGAATTCCTCACCTCTCCTTTGTCCCTCTGTTTTTCTTTTTACCATTCTCATGCCAATCTTTTCTTCCCTCCTTCACCTTATTTTTAGTTTGCTCGTCTCTGTATCGCTCATCTTTCTTGTGCAAATGTGCAGTCAGACTGGTAATGACAAGTGAGAAGTGATCGGTTCCCTAAATAGACAAAAAATGACAGAAAGTCGGGGGCTGGCGTTGGAGAGATCTCAGTTACATGACTTGCAGACGTGAATAACATTTTAAGTGACGTTTCGGTCAATAAATGGTTTTCTGATAGAAAGTTTCCTTTGAGTTCAGCTCATAGTTACGACTTGTCCATTGGAGAGATGTAAGAAAAGAAGACAAAAAAGTTCCACTTCAGACCAATTCAGAATAGCATTATTGAATATTGCCCAAATTAATGTAACAATACATTTATTAGCAATTTAACTCCCACTATTGGCTCATGCAAACATTCCGTACTATAGAAATAACAAAGTCCCTGCAAGTACCGGTACAAAATAACAGTCAAACAAATTTAATGCAAACTTTGTAGTATTTAGATAAAAGTTAGATTTGTTTCTATCATCTGAGTTGAGAATATACTTTAAAACCAAAAGAGGATTTCATGAAGTTTGGAAAGTTTGGAAGATTCTGTTGTCATTTTCTTTGAAATGGCTGCATTTGACCAGAAAGTACAAAATATGCTTCTGAAGTAGTATTGTAATAAAAGAAGCCATAACACAAATGTTTACAATATGTCTCCATCACTATTGTGCACTTTCTTTATCTGGCAAAATCGTCTGCATCAGGCGAAAGGGGAATTTTTCTAATTTCCAGTCCAAAATTGCATTATTTACTCCAATTTTCTCATTTGATGAAGCATTAATTGTTGATATGAATTGGATGGAAACATAGCTATAGTCTATCATCCTTCCCTTCCTCTGTCATTTTATTAATTACTCACTCAGAAGTTGTTGCTCGCTGACGGATTCATGGAGTGGAAGGGCTGCTGTGTGTGCATTTATGTATGTGTGTGTGATTCCCTGCGCTCCAGATGGTAGCAGAGGGACGCATTGAATCAGTCTGCCAATAGGCCTTATAATAGACATGATTAAATGCGCTAACTGTATGGAAGGAAATTAAATTTTGGACCCCTGTTTTGTCCCCCTGCAATAAACATCTGCAATCTGAACACGGGAAAGCACACACAAGAACTATGAATCCAACAGAATGGTACTAATATAGAGAACACACACACTCGTAAAGAAACACAAAGTACGCCTTCATCCCAGATTGATACCAATCACTGCTAATCAGGGCGCTTGGTGAACAAAGCTGTCAGAAGAATCCAATCATATCGCAGATGATGGAATTGTTTCCTGTGAATGATGATTGAAGATGAAGCGCATGGCCACCAATAATCCTCCAGTTATTATCAGTTCTAGAAAATTTTCAAGATATGGTTTTTGTGGAGGACGGTGATAACAGGCTGTTAAAATTATCAGCACACAGGCTCAGAGTCACATACGGCTGAAGAGTTTTAAGACTCCTCACCGCTGGTCTGACATGCCCTGTCAGCTCTACAGAGAGATGGGATTCCCCCAGCCCGGCAACAAAAAGTCTCGAGTGTCACTGAGGGGGCTCGGTTGATACCAAGGCGCACTGGTGTCACATGAACACAGATGTGGAAGCCTTCCACTTCGCAACTTATAATCCAGCGCAAGGGGTTGTCACATAAATGACAAAAAAAACTAGTTCGTCAGTACCGTCTACGGCAAACCCAGATCCAAAGCTGATACACGCCATGTTTTCTGATCTGCTACCTCTGCCGTTAAGGTGTTGCTAGATTTTATTTAACCAAGGCTACATTCACACTGCAACCCTTTGTGCACAATTCGGATTCATTACTCAGATCCAGTTTTATTTTTCTTTCTTTCTGTTTGGATGTTCAGCTTGTTGTTGTGGTGGTGGTGGTGGTGGTGGTTTTTAATTACCATCATCAGATTCCAGTGTGAACCATTCACAGTCCTTAACTGACCCACGTGAGCAAAAGGACCCCACACGCAGCCCGCTGTCACACGGAAGTGACGATAAAGGCCACTGGAGTCGTGATTACAGTTTAATTTATAAGTTGATGTGCAGTGGAGGCCAGCGGATTTGTGAACAGATGATAAAAATGGAGGGGCGGAAGGAGAGCCATATTTTTAGTGGTGCCGTTCCATGCAGCAGTGGCTGCTACTTTTGTTTAGAGGTGTGTTAACCTCTACACAGTTATTTGCTACATAAATACACCTTCCTACATAAACGACACACAACTTCCTGCACTGCCGCTGAATGCTAGCATCGGACTTACATTGGGAGGTAGGGAATTATCCGGTACGGGTGCAGTTCCCCAGGAACCTTAATCGACCACTTTGTTCTCTAGAATGGCACAACCTTATATCCTCATACGTCATAGTCTGTTACAAAAAGAGCGGTACTGAAAATAGAAAGGCATTAATAACTACAGTCAACTTTGGCAGTGCTATATGTCTCCATATGGTTGATGAGGCTGTGTGCCAGTTTGCCATCCTAAAAAAAATACAAAACAAAAAAAAACAAAACCACAAGCCTTTTAATTACATAAAACACAAATATGGCACTGCCATATGCTGGTATTATACCCAGGCTGACTATATTTCAGAGTCCGGTCATTTAACAGATGCTTCCACTCACAGCTCTCTTCCAACAAGTAGCCAAAAAAGAAAAAAAGAGTCTCTTCAACACACAGCCTTTGACAAGGGTTCAGGCCATATCAGACTATTCTTCTACACTGATATAGACAGACCACTTGTTTAGGGCTCCCTATTGATGATCCCAGAGATCCTTACAAATTTAGCTCAATTAATCAAGTGCGGCGTGGCAAGGCAGTAAACAACTTATCTCTCAATCACCTCTAAAATATAATTGCATTGCATCAAAGGAGATCAAAACATCTCCTCAGTCGCTGGGAACCTATGGAGGGCCAAGAAATAATTATCTTGCAAGCCAAACCTGGCCTGTGGGCACAGAGTTGCTTGATATTTACTGTCTTGAGTCCAAACTGAATTCATGCCAAGCATTAACCACCAGCAGCTGGTCAATATCATGCAGAAATATGGTACATTGAAAAATGTGCTTTGCTGTTCTGCACCGGGGACTGCTTTCCTGCCATGCATGTCAGTGCTATCTCCAGCTTAGAGAGAAATGTAAATATAAGAGCAAATGATTTCAGGCCAGGACAATCACAGTATTGTGCGTTTTTATGTTTATTTTTTGTTTGTTTGTTTTTTTGGGTTTTTTTTTGGTCACGGCTTTTCTAGAGTTTAAATAACTTTAATAGGATGATGATGGTCACCTTTTTCTAATATGTTTTTCACTTTAATCTTGTCAGCCACTGCTTTGGGGCCTTTCTTTGACCAGTGGCGCTATGAAACACAGCTACATATTGAAGGGGTGTAGTAAATACACTTAAATATCCCTCAAACTCATCTCACACACCTACACTTGTATGCACATATAAAAACAAATCAAAGAATATGTTGCTCCTGAAGGTTTGATGCTATTTCTGCTGCCTCACAGCGAGAACCCAGCTCCTGTTTTGGGAAGCACCTTCCTCAGGGTTAAAACCTGACATGACCGATACAACAGGTGCTGTAGTACGCACAGAGTAAGGCTATGTGGAGAAAAAGAAAAGGGGATTTAAAAAGCTGATAAAAGAAAACAGGGAGAAGAAATGGATTAGTGATGGATAGATCCAGTGTGAGAAGAGAAAAGGTGAAGGGGAATCAGAGATGAGAGGAGACAAGAGGGCACCGGCGGGAGAAAAAATGGATTATGAATGGAGAGAGGGAGAAAACATGCACAATAGAGAAGATGGATGCTCCAAAATGAAAGAGAAAAAAGGAAAGGAGAGGATACAAGTCAAAGAAAAAAAAGGATTAGGGAAGAAGGTCTCCAGTGGAAGAGAAATGTGATGGTAAAGGGGCCAAGAAGGAGAAGATTAGGGTGGAGTGATATGCTTCTATATTGTAGTGTCTGGACAGCAGACCGTAACTAGCCATTTGTGTGTGTGTGTGTGTGTATTTCCGAGGATGTTTGTGTTTGTGGATCTCCATGATTACATGTGTCCTCCTGTTTGTGTGTTTAAGTGTATGTTTGGTTAGTTCTTTTCCTCTGTTTGTGTGTGTGCGCGTCGTCATGTCCACCTGTCTGAGTTTATGTTTGTAACAGGCTAAATCTTACTCATCCTTCCTTGTTGAGTTATAAAAAACACAAGAGAACAAAAAAAGAAGAATATGCTTTTAAATTTCTGCCCTTTTTATCTTTCCATCTGCAATACATTCAACTGCTCCTCCATAGAAGAAGAAGAGAGGGGGAGGAGAGAGAGGGATGGATGGATGAGAAGGAGAGAGAGAGGGAGGGAGGAGTGGAGGTTTCAGGGTTGTTGGGTTCATGGATGGAGGGATGGATGGTGCTGAGGAGGGGGTTGAATACCTAGAGCTGAGCAAATTAAAGTAAAAGCAAAGGATGGATGACGGAGGGGTACAGGGTGCATCTAGGAGTTTGGTGGACAAGGCAACGAACAAGCCAGGAGAGGCAAGGGAGGGAGGGAGGGGACAAGAGAGAAGAAGAGCAGGGAGAGAGAGAGAGAGAGAGAGAGAGGGAGGAAGGAAGGAGAACAGGAAAGAGAGGCAGAGTCGTGACTGTAGGTTGATTTACGGAGGCTTTCCTTTTAATGAAATTGTTTCAGTGACAGAGCCGGTAAAAGGCCCTTAATGGATTGGCTGGCCTAATGTAATGAAATTACTCCCTCTTTCACTACAGAGGGAGAAAAAAAAGAATAAAAGAGGACATGGGGAGGAGGAGGAGGATGGGAGAGGAGGGGGTGGGAGAGGAGAAAATGCAATTAATATTTACAGAACAGACAAGCAGGGTGGGCTTTAGTAGCTACGTCTCGCTCGCTCTCCTCCTCAGCGTGTCTACCTCTCTCGTCCCTCTCTCTCCCGGTGGCCAGTGTACGCTGGGCGTACGGCGAGGGAGAGAGGTGATAGGCTGACGCCAGACAGGCCACTTCAGCGCACTGGTCTTCTCCCTCGCACTCTCCTTTTCCTCCCCTGCTCTCCTCGGGGCTGGCCATATCAGCGCTGAGGTGAGAGACGTAACCTTAGCTCGCGCGCTATCGTCTGGACTGGGTTTCCCTAGAGAGAGTGTGTGTGTGTATGCGTGTGTGAGTGTGTGTGTGTGTGGGAGTGAGAGTTAGTGCCGGTGCCTCCTGCCTTCTACTTTAAGCCCACAACTGAGGTATCACCTCACACACACACACACACACACCCCACGGCCGCACACACACACTCATTCACGCAGCCCATCTTTTGTTAGTCCCTCCCCCAGCTGAGCGGACTCTGCCGACTTGCGCCTGACTCTCTCCCATCTCTGTCTCTCATCTGTGTGTGTGTGTGTGTTTGTCCGTCCGTCTGTGTGTGTGTGTGTGTGTGCGTGTGCATGGTGCAGGCAACTGGACAGCAACCACATCAGCTGCATCGAAGATGGAGCTTTCCGAGCGCTGCGCGATCTGGAGATACTGTAAGTAGAGAAAAACCCCGGTCCTCTCACTCTGACTCCTCCATCTCTCTCCCCCACCTCTGCCTCCTCCTCTCATCGGTCCCCTCTTTTCCTCTCTTCCCCTTTTCATGTGCCGTCTGTGAAGCAGGAATCTATCCTGCACTCTCCTCCTCTCGCTATCAGCTTTGTTTTTGTCTTATTCTGTTTCTTCATCCTTTTATGCTTCTTTTTCCTTTCATTTGAAAATTCACATCTTTCTCTCCTTGCCTCTGATCCCCTCGCCTCTCTTACTTGCATGTCATCCCTCATTCTTTCCCCTTCATCTACTTTTCTAGCTCATCTTTTTATCTTCCTCTTTATGCACGTCTGCCGTTTGTCTTGAATTCGATAAAAGCGTCAACTTAATGATGCTTTTGTTGAGAAAATGTAGTTTCTTTACATGTTTCTCTGTGTGATCTTTAGTGATGTCCCTCTGTATGTGTGTGCGCGCTGATGTGCACATTGAAGTACTTGTGTGAATTGCTTGCGAGGATGAACTGTAGCATACCTGTTCATTCACTAGCAAATGTGTCCTTGACTTACAATGTACAGATACACACACAAACACACACACAAGCACAAAGTGTGAGGAAAAAAAGTGTATCTGCCACCTGCTGTGGTTTTTGTTTCCTTTGCACCATGTGTGTTAAAGCATGTGGGTGAATCTGTCTGCATATAGGAATACGTTAATGCTCTAGCGTGTTTGCCTCCAGCTGTGTATGTGATTGTGTGTGTGTGTGTGTGTGTGTGTGTGTGTGTGTCTGTGTGTAGTTCAGTGTGTAAGAGTGAGTGTGTGCAAGTTTGGGTGTCTGATCTGTCCACATTTTTAGAGCTGCTCATTTGTCACTATGCTCAGAGGTGTGACTGGCAACTGTGCAATGCTAGGTTGTGTTAGGAAAGGTGTCCACCTTCTCTACACAAGTGTGTGTATATCATTGTGCATGAATACGTGTGTGTGTGTGTGTGTGTGTGTGTGTGTGTGTGTGTGTGTCTGTGTGTGTCTGTGGGTGTGTGGGTGTGCGTCCATGACATGCATTCGTTTTTACAAGGAGGCAGAAGCTTCGTTGTGCATTGCGCATCTTAGCCTCAACTCATTTGTCCAAGACTATATTTTCCCAGCTTTTTTGTACTAAAATACACACCACAAGGTTATAGTGTCAAAAAAACTGAAAGAAAGAAGTTAACAACGATATTTTCTTTGGTCGGCACAAGCATTGGTTCATTTGTCTGCAGGGTTGTTGGCAATGCAGTCATGTTCTGCTCTGTGGTGCTGAGAGGTGAAAAGGTTAGTAGTATTGTTGCTGATTATGTTTATTAGAGGGTAAAACTGCATAACAAATGAGGCAGAGAGGGAAAAAAAGAGAGAGGCACAAGGACAAAGAAAGACACGGGGAGAAGAAGAGGTAAGAATAGACAGCAAAGGATAGGAAAGAATGAAAGGAAAGAACAGGAAGAAGCGACATCACCGTCCCAACCACTCGTCTCCCTTTCACCATTTACATCGTACACGGATAAATGCCGGTTGATCGTTACAAGTGGATGGGTTTAGGTTCATCGAGTGAGAACAAGAAGATTGATGGGTCTATTAATATGGTGTCAAAAGTGGAAATTTGAGCCGGAGGAGGAAGTTGTTGACTGTCATGGTTTCAAAACATTGTGACGGTAATCAGATGTGTTTTTGCATCAATTAGTCAGCACCAAATGAATAATGTAACTCTAATTGGCCGCTTCTGGAGGAGACCTGTTCCATTATCACATAACGGCCTATTGTACCAAAGTACATCGTGGGAGACAGACTATTAAATCCAGAGGCAATTCTGTGTAAAATCTGTGCTCAGGACATGATACAAACCAGAACTGCAGTTTATGAAAAATCTGCACTGATGTTGTTTGGTACATGTGGGGTTTTTTTTTTTTTGTTTTTGTTTTTTTGTTTTTTTGTTTTTTTTCTTTAAGAAAATATAAACAAGTCTAGCAAAAACTACATCCTACTTATTGAAACCATGGACTCCACTTCTGTGTGGATTTAAATTTTTATCTCATTTCTTGAATTTCTTTTTATTCATCTAAGGTGGTATCAGGGATTGCAAGGATAGGGTTAGATTTTTTTATTCTGATTACTTACAGTTGAATCCAGGTATTTGTGATGTATTGTAGTGACATTCCCAACAGTATCAAACACATCTTAATGAGTACCCTTGCTGTAGGTTTGATTGTTGTTGGTGCAGTCTGGTGCAGCCTGATATGTTCACATGAATGATTAAGGAGAACAGACGATACAGCGGAAAACGGTCAATACATGGCGGCTTACACCATGGATCAAATCCCGTATAAGATTTTTACTACTGATTTTAAAGGCTATGCATCAGGAAGGCGTTGTGGATTTTTGATGTGATAAAAACTTTAAATTTCAGCTTGAAATGCCAAAAGGTTTATTTTACCATTTTTAATTCAAATTGTCAATGCCCCCTCTCTGGGTTTTATTTCCTCTCAGCAAACTAAGCTTTTCTGATTCACCAGCCTGACTTTTTGCTCAGTGCTCGGTGGAAGTGATAGGGGGCAGGCAGAGGGGGATCGACAGCATGAGATACAACATATTAGCAATTCATAAGACTCTGACAGCTGAGTGTTCGGAAGGATTTACAATTCACTGTAAATGCGCAGCCGTTCCCATTCACAGCAGACAGCATGACAGCACACAGTATATTCAGTGAATGTGACGTTTTAATAAAGGCAGGTGTGTGCGTGTCTCGGCGTGCATGTGCGCTTGTGTGTGTTTGTGTGATCGTCTTTGCTACCTCTTTGGGATCTTTTCCAGTGTAAGCACCGATTTTGCTGCTCCCCTCAGGGACCAAGTCCTGGTCCTAATGAGGCAAAAAGTCATTTGTGAGGTCCCGGTTGAGGTTTAGGGGTAAGGCGTGAATTGGGGCTAGGGTTAGGGTTTGGGTTAGGCTGTCCACGATGAATAAGTCAGTGGAGCTGAGCAAACCTGTGTGCATTTGTGTGAATACACATGACACGGACCAATCTGTTTGATATTTGGGATTCGGATGACCGAGGTAACGGTGGTTGGAGGTCATGTGACTGCACCATCAGGTAAGTTCATTTGTGTGTGCGCACACCTGGGCACAAAAACTGTTGTACATGTGTGTTGGTGTGTGTCAGTATTGTCTTTTTCTATCTTTTAGGACTCATTTGACTTAAAAGCTTTTAACGTGAGAACCTTTTTCTGTTACTGGTTTAGGATTAAGACTTGGTTTTGGGGTTAAGGTTAGAATTTTTGTGTCTGGGTTAAAGTCAGGGTTATTGGCGAAATCATTAATTGATTAATCCATCAGTCAATCAACAGTTAGTACTCCTATCAAGAAGTACTGCTGAATATTTGCTGCTGTCCTCTGCTCCATGTCATTGTAAATACTGTTTTTATAGACAATTAAGCAGTTAACTGAAAGAATAATCAACGAATACATTCATAATGATGACAACTGTTAGTTGAAGCCTTAGTTAGGGTAACCATGGGGATGAAGCATGTAGTTGTGATAGAGGTGAGGCTGTGTGCTGGGAGGTGTATTAAGTTATTGTGGGTCCTCAAAAATATAAAAGTCCATCTGTGTGCCTGCATGTGGGTTTCACTGTGGCTGGATATGCATGTATTAGCGTGTGTGTGTGTCTTTGGCAATGTCCTTGTGTATCTTCTCGTGTTTCTTTGCATGTGTGTTTATCTATACATCTGTGTGTGTGTGCATGTGCATAGTAATCCACCAGTCAAACATGACACATATTTCCATCCATTACTGACTAGTTAGCTTTAGAGCTTTAAGATGCTGATGAGTCCACTCTGCGTACATGCATGCTTTGCTTTCCCTATATTTTTGGTGTGACTGTGTAAACATTGGTTTGAAATTGCAAGTGTATTACACATGAGACTTTATGTTAGCTGGCAGGCAAATGGATACGTGTGTGTTCACATGTGTGTTTCAGCCATTTTTGTGTGTGTATGAGTCATGCTAATTGAAAGCGTGTGCCACTAACGAATCTCCACGTTAATTAATCTAGTCATTTTTAATTAGCAGCTGTTTCTTGGTAGACTAGGCTTTATCTGAGCTGCTTAATATGTTTCACAGCAGCAGCATTGACAAGTCAAAGCTGAATATTGGGGCGTCAGGCTCATTTTGAAAATGCTAAATGGATTTTAGGTTGTTAGCTTTATTAATCTTGTTGTAATTGTTCTGGAAATAAAGGAGAGTGATGGGGTGATTTATTATTATTATTATTATTATTATTAAACTAGACAACATGCTAAAATTATTAAGATATTTAAAAGGAAGGTATTTATAAGGTATTTAACACATCACAAAATGAAAATGTTTGTATCAGTGCGGCAAAATGGCATAATTATCAGTGTTTGACAAACGGATAGATATTTATAATGACTTCTTTATTTTAAAATTAGGGATTCATTGTTATAAGATTACATTTTCATCTGTCTTTGTTTTTCATCAACCGAAAGCAAAATGCAGCACTTTCTCCATCATTTTGACTACATAGTGCAGCACCTTTAAGATATATAGAGTGCTTTCATATGTGTACACATCCTAAAGCATCACTGAGAAATCTATAAAACAAAATTTATACTAGTCACACTGAAATAAAATGCCTGAAAGGCTTCTCAGTGATTCATCGATGCTTGACAAAGAAGTCATTTCTATTTTCCAAGAAACGAACAGTTTCCGTGAAGTTTGGGGTAAACCGGTTTGAATTGCTGCTAATCTTTATGTCTCGGTTTGACAGAAGAGTTTTGCTTCCCAAAGAGGTTTAGGAAGAAAGACGGAAATGACTAAAGACACTTTTACATTCATCATTTCCTTTGATATCCGCTCTCCATATGTCCTTAGATAGTCTCTTTCACTTGCTTCCTCTTTGCTCTGCTCGCTCGCTCTTTCATGGCTTCCTGGATGAAAGTGGAGATTCTGTGTTGTAAAAGCAAGGCAATGCCGGGCTATGATTTATTTAGACCCAAAAGGACTGCGGTTACTATCCTATCCTCTCCTCTTTTTTTTTTTCTTTGCCAGAAGAGGCAAAAGACGAGAGAGATTTTTGGGGGCTGGAGGGTGTTCAAAAAATGGAAAAGGGCAGAAGGAGGGATTTTAGGGAGGGGAAAGAAAGGATTGGTGTTGTAAAAGCAGCCAGTTTCCTGGACATCATTTATTTATCTGCAGTTGGACCTGAGGAGAGTGAGGGAGAGAGAAACCAGGCAATACAGAGGGAGAGGCAAGAAGAGATGGAAGGGAAATCCAGAAATATGGAGCCAGACAGATGCAGAAGATGAAGAGAGATATGTGGAGAAAGAGGAAAGATAAGTGGCAGGGAGAGGAAGAAGATTGACAAAAGGATCAGGAGATAGACACCATGGAAGCTGACAGGCATAAAATGGATAGATACAAGACAAATACAAACAAGAGTGGACAAAAGAGGCAGACAAGAACTTGCAATCTGTTGAAGATGGAAAATGAGGCAAGAAGAAAGGGATGTAGAACACAAAGGTGTAAAAGACATCAGAGCGTGAAAAGGAGATGAAATGGAAGACAGACTAGCAGGAAGAAGCACTGATGTGACATTAGCGGGTAAAAAATAAAGAACAGTGATAGAAAATAGATTGAAAGGATCAGAGGGAAGGGAGCAGGGAGGCATTAATTATTGATGGAACAAATGTCTGACTGACTGACTCAATTTGGCCCTTTGTTGTTTCCAGACCACCAAGGCTGTCAGATAGACTCAGAGCAGAGTTTCTCAAAGTAAGGATGGAGTCTCCAACCGGGCTGCTGCTGTGTCGATTTTCTGGGTCCTCGATATTCTATTAGCCTCGCTTGAAATGCAAATACAAGCAAAGAAATCCAACATATTTTATTTTATCACAGCTGAAAATTAGATCTGTTTTTTGAATTGCAAATTAATGTTTTACCCAGAGTTGTTGTTTCTTACCTGACATGCTAACAACTTCTGCCCATGTATTTAATGTTGCAGTTAGAGGAAAAAAAAAAATGATACCATTTTAACAAGTGCATTCCTACAGTTAAAATATATATAATATTGGATTTTTTTAATCCCTGATTCTAAAACTGATTTATGTAATCTCACATCACCCGGTGTACAGACAAGTCGGGTGAATTTCAAACAGTAATTGCCTTTAGTGCATAAATGAACTTAACGGAGAGGCTAAACAGTTGCACTTGGTAATGGCCTTCATATTAGTCTTGAAATATGAGAATTAATATGTTATAACACTTACCTATCAGTCTCAAAGTCACACATGGGTTCTCTGTTTTTTAGCCTGTCGTCGTAGCTATGAGTCCAACCTCACCCCCGTTGCAGGTCATCTCTTCACCCTCCTTAATATCCGCCCAGTCATTTTGCACTGGCCCTGTAATGAAGATTAACTCCAGTTCTGCCATGGTGAAAAATTAAAAAAGGAAATTAGCATGCTCTGGTGATTTTAGGTGAGCTTTTACCGCCTGGAGATTAGAGGAGTGGGTGTTTGACTGGGAGGCTGCCAGTCAGTTTCTTAAATTAGCTTTTTGGCTTGTCCATAAGGGCTCATATGCTAACAAAACTTTACCTGCCAGGAGTCACTCTCACGGCCAAAATAACGAATATACATTTTTCACTGAAATGCTTTACCCTACCTGCTGCGGAATGCCTACATTTTGACATAAACAGAAAGTTACAGTCAGTCGAGAGCCAAAGAAACAGGCAGGCAGAGACTTTTTGAAAATGGTCAGAGGGTGCTCCATGCACAGCAGGGATAAAGTTTTAGGCCAAGACCAGACTTTATATCACAGAATCGTTCAAACGTTAGTGTTTTGAAACATGAGCCACTGTACTGGATGCACCATATTGATTCATTGACAGATAAATGTAGCGGACATATGGCATTTACTGTTGTGTGAATTTCAAACCACACTGTGTAATTTAAAGCCACACACCGGATGGGGAACTAAAGAAAACATTCTCCTGCTGTATCCCCTCACATCAAACATCAAAGGTGCCCTTTACTGGGGTTTTCTGCTCTGCTGGGAGATCCGGCTGAAAGGTGTGAATGATCTGACCGTTGCTACTGGATGATCCTGCAGTGCACGATTTACTGTACGCGGTGTCTGGTGCCAGCGCAGGAGTTAGTTTCCTCTTTATGTAGAAGTCAAAAGACCAGAGTTTGCGTTCTGTCAAGGACTTTAAATTAAAAACAAGAGAAGTACCTGCGTGTCGTTTTAATCCTTTTTTTTTTTTTTTTAATCCCAGCAGTTACATTTCAAATCCTGTCGACTGACAAGAATATTGGCATTGGAAAATTCTGCAAAATTCTGGCTTCCATTCAGCGACCTCTTTTAACATTTAATGCCGGCATTTAATGCCGGCATTTAAAAAAATAAAATAAAGTAAATAAATAAATATATATATATTTCTTTCTACAACATCTGTGCTCGCCGACTACACTGTGGTAAAGGTTAGGGAAAGAAGATAAACTTTGGTTAAAATACGGTCAAGCTTGGACTACCACAAGATTTCATCAAGATTAAATCATGGCTACTGTTAAAAAAACAAAGCATTTGGTTAGTGTCAGGGTGTGGTTTATTTTGGGCACCTAAAAAACCCAGACGAAGTTTGGGGGAAGTCACATTTACAATTTTCTTAAAGACGTGAAAGCTGTCGTTTCAAAGATGTTCACCCTGGTTTGATGATGGGACACTGAAGATCAAAAGACTCTGAAATCCTCTTTCTGTCATCGACAAAACGAAGAGATAGCAACGAACTAGAGTCATTATTCTTCCATTTAAAATCCCGAACAGACTTAATGCCATGACGGCCTTATCATATTTGGCATTAAACACCTATCAGGATCAATTAGAGCTGCACAATAATTCTAAACAAGTGATTTTCCCTAATGACGATAGTTACTGATGCGTGACAGTGAACTTGGAAGCATTGACATTAAACACAAAAAAATTAATCTTAATTATTTGACGTTCCTCCCCATCTCAGCACAAGCATTGGAAGGCTTCAGATCGGTACCGCTAAAGTTCATAAACACATTTTGTAATTTGGAAGTGAATTTGATCAGCCGATTATTGAGGACAACAGTGCTGGCAGTCCTCCGCCTCAAATACAAAGGTCAGACCCTGCTTAAAGGCGCATGTGTTGAAAAGATTATAGCTAATAATATTTGTCAGAGGGCTCCCCAGAAATGCACAACTGAGAAATGTGTTCTGATTGAAAAAGACCAAAACTGCAAAGACTAGACTATTTTCCTATATTTCCATAGCATGTTTCAGTGTTCAAATCTGAGATGCGGTCACAAACACATCTCTCCTTTAGTGCATGATTGCGAAAAGTGTACCATGACTGTTAAACTCAACAACCCCACAGTCGGCTGCCCCCCTAATACTTTGAGTCCACCTTTTTTTTTTTTTTTTGAAAGCCCTTGATGGTCAAAGCTGTATGTGCTCTAACTTGTAAGGCCAATAAACACAGCAGAAGTGGAAATGTAATTATGTGATAAACACAGTCTTTATATTTGGCAGAGGAGCAGCTCGATCCACTTTGTCGGTTTGATTCCCAAGAATTCCTCCTCTCTGCAATCACGTCAGCGCAGATGGTAGGCATTCCTCCTGTAGCGACTAATGACTGTGTGTGTGCCAATGTGTGTGTGTGTTTTTACTCAGCGAGAGCTAATTTAATGCTGAGTGCCAACGTTGAATGCAGGCCAGCCTTCCACCGCTGTACCCTGAAGTCTTTCCGTATGTTATTGTGTTCATTCGTATCAATGATTGATGTAGAATTGCAGGGGAAAAAACTGACTTTAATCCCCAAAATATACATTTAGAATTGTGTTTCCTATACTTTGTTCATGTATCATTTAATTTCCCATGTTTGATTATGTTGTTTCGATTACAAATAACTTTTTTCTAGCTTGATTAACTACAGTAGTATATTCAGTGTTCCTTTGCGTTTTTTGGGATTTTAGCTACTAACATGTGAGCTAAAACCTGCAACCTTAAGCTTCCTGTCATGTCTCCAGTTGGACACAAAAAAAAATCAGATCAAAAATCGTACTATAGAACTTATCTTCTCCGTTTGTTGTCCTCTGTTCAGTTGCATTTGTCTCTAGTAGGGTACATTTTGTAGATTGATTGCATTCACAAGGGCAAACAAATCATTACTAACGCCCTGCAATGTCTCAATCAATAATATATAGTATAATCTATTTGAAAACACTTACCAAATAGCTAACACCTAATTTGAAATTCCACTCTGTTTTAGCAAGTGTGTCTTTGAATGAGTTAATCCAGTTAGTGCATGTGTCAGCCAGGCCACATCAGAATAAATGATGGGTCCCTGTGTGATGATGAATGGTAATTTAGATTTAACATAACTGGACTAACGAGCGCACTAATGACTCCAAAGCTAGTCTGGACAGCTCTCACCCGACAGGCTCACGCCTTGCATCCCAATGAGCTTGGGAAAGGGCACCCACCCACATACAGACACGCACACACACACACACACACACACACACACACGGAGGAAAAACATGCCCGAGTGTTTTAATAAATGCATACATACACAATCAAAAATTCACAAATGGTCCTGGCAGGGAAGCACACACGTACAGAGCCGCACATCCACACAGTACATGGACTGTCCGTGTGTGTGTGTGTGTGTGTGTGTGTGTGTGTGTGTGTGTGTGTGTTTGTTTTGATGTGTGGGTGGAGTGCGCACATGTGGGTACGCCTCTAAGAACTCCATGAGTAGTGGAGAGCAGCTATGTCAGGCTAATATGAAGCTGATTAATAATAATTATTCATAGGCCAGTTTTCAACCAGTTGAATTAGATGCGGTTTTCGTTCACTTATCTTTCGACTCGAGTTTTTTTTTTTTTTCTTCACTGACAACGAAGATTAATGAAAATAGATGATAAGTACTTGATCATTTTCAGATATAAATAGAATTAATCAGTTTCATTTTTCAAACGGGTCTCTATCTGTCAGAAAATGTACAGAGAGTGAGTCTTCAGTGAATCGATTATTTTCAGGTCTGAAAGCGGTTTATTTGTCAAGGTGATGGTAATATAGTGTATGTGCCACGTTTTTACTGCAAAGTCATTGCACTGTGTTTCGCTTTTGAACAGGTTTTTCTTTTCATGTTTTGCCTCTTTTCCCTTTAGAGGGAAGAAACCCACCATTGTCTCCTAGTTTTCCTAGACTTTATAGAATGGCATGTTCAAATATGAGATGTGACTTTATGACAGTGTTTGCTCATTATCATTATGGATTTCCGAAGCCACTTATTACCATCGTGTGTATGCAGGCTCGATACATTCAATACCATCAGAAACCTGATCGTTTCCCCCAGTTCAGTTCCTGGAAAAGCCAATATGTGTCCATCAGCATTCAGCACGTATTGAAGTGTCCTTCATCCAGAATCTCAATTTCTTACATGGTTACTTATTGTAATTTTTTTCTTCTTTTTTTTTTTTAGTATCATATCATTAGTTCAACCCTTTTTAAATCTAAATAGATTGAAATACGTAGAATTGAGTGCAGAAACCATAGGCATATTCTGCAGATTCATGTGGGGACTACTTGGAAGCATAAAAAGAAAATTTGCTACAGATGAAAGACACGGATGAGAGCAATGTCTTTGCTAATAGCATCTTTTGTATGTGCAGATAAAGGTGAAGGTTTAAAAGAAGATTGAAGACTGTCTGATGTAGCCCTATTTGATTATCTCCCACAGGACAGCCTACCTTTCTGCTGATACCGCAGAAAATTGACAGGAACGGGGAATAGGGAAGGATTTAGCATGAAAGATAGTGAGCGTGAATGAGAAGCAGGTCAGATGTCATGGAAATGATGTCCACTGAACTAAAAAGAATTTGATTTTTGAGGAACTGAGACCTGGACACAGAAAGATACTCGGGGGGGTGACAAATAGAGAGACAGATGGAGAAAGGAACAGCAAAATGGCTTAAAAGTAACGGATGAAAGAGAGGACTCGCACCACACTGCCATTACATGACATGCCCACATGCCCAAATGCCCACACACACACACACACACACACACACACACACAGACACACACACACCGGAAGAGTCTGCGGGTCTGAAAGGACTCTAAAGATGCATATTTTATGATCGCTTTTCTCCATGAAGCACAGCTTTCTGGATGAGGGTACATCACTGAGAGAGGAGGAGAGAGTGACAAAACGCCAGAGTAAGAGAGCCACAGAGGAGGGGAAAGTGTGTGTGTGTGTGTGTGTGTGTGTGTGTGTGTGTGTGTGTGTGTGTGTGTGTGTGTGTTTGCAGCAGAGGAGTTTTGACCAACCAGCAACTGTCATAATTCATAAGGGAAGATGGACAGCGTTGCTCAGTGCACTGTAGCTCTACAAGGTGACTTTCACTCAGCCTGTAACTTCTCTTTCTCTCAATCACACACACTCAAAGATTTCATTCCTTTCTTCTTCATCTAAGTGTCTCACCTCTTGTCTCCTAGCTTTTGTCTCGCTTTTCACCTTTCTTTTTTTCTCTTCTCCGGCAGCTGTCGCCTGCACTATTTCTTTGTCCAGTCTCTGTCCACGTACCTCTGTTCCCTCTTTTCTTACCCTCTCTTTCCTTCACATCTCCTCTATCCTCTTCCTTACGCTCCTCTCCCTCTTTGGGTGTAGTTTTGGCCTTTGTCCTCCCCCCTAGCTTCTTCCTCCTTCGTCCCTTTCTAGCATGACTACAAAATCTGCAGCTGTAGGAATGAAAATGACTAAGATCTTTCTGTCAGCCAATGGGAGTTAGACTAGACTCTGACATCATTAATTCAAGTAAGTTCAGCAGTCATTCAACCAAGCACTGAGACCAGAGTAACCTTTTGTAAAGCTGTTTTTTTCTATTATGTCAAGCAAGAAGAACAGCAAAAGAAATGGAATGATGTGTATCAAGCTTGTAAGCTGCAGGCAGTCAATTGTATTTCCACCCACTGAGCTGTTGACTTCTCAGCCTCAATTCTACTTCCTTACTCCTCAAACTTTTTTTTTTCTTTCTCAGACACAAAAGTTTGAAAATACATAAAGAAATGTTATAGGAATATTAGCATCACTCTGTAATTATGTTTCCAACAACACTGTTATGAGAAAATCTCATATACACTCAGAGAATGCCACATACTGCCAAATGAACTGGCTTACACTTGGTCTGCTGTGCACGCTATATGAGAATGATAAACCCTGGGAGAGCTAATCTAATATTTTAATGCCACATCTAGATAAAAAGGATTTTTTCTCTTTCACAGGGAAAGAGTACTGTAAAATAAATCAAATTAAGATAGAAATAATAGAGATTTAGTTATTAGATTCGATATTTTCATGTCTAAAAATGCGCTTTCTTGTATATTATATCAGTCATTCTTCCTTTTTATGTCCCTAGAAAATCGATAATCTTTAGTGGTAACCTCATCATCCACCAGGCGGATTGCATAAAATGTCATAAAATGTGTAAGAGGAGGAGTGTTGTATATAAAATGTCAATCCATAATACTGTCTCCGGCAGATATGACCCTTCCATCAACCCTTCTATCAAATAAAACCAGTTTCATCTCCCTAAATTATAGCCTATTTTACACCTCTGCTTTTTCATATGATCCCTTAGTGTATAATGTACAAACCCGGTTATCATTTTGTGAACGCCATCAAAGTTTTAACCTTCAGCCTTCAGAGGATTCACCATGTGCATTGAGAAACTTGTTTTCCGCAGCTATTTATCTCATCATTTTTCAGCTTTTCTAATATCTGCATTAATAATAACTATCCCTAAGTGGTGAGAATAATGTGGAATAACCTTGACTTTATTTTTAAGGTAGGTTAAGGGGGAGGTTTCTCCATGAATAACTGAGCACAATATTAAATTTGTATAAAAAGTCCAAACCAGTTTTAATGAAAACATAGTGTAGACTCTCAAGGTTTTTTCTCAATCAGAAACAAACCTTTCCTTTGTTTTCAAATTAATGTCAAGCACATATCAAACCATCAGCTCACTTTCAGTGTCTCAGTCATTAAGTTGGATCTGAAGGGTAAAAAAATCAGAAACAGAAACATCTTAAAATTAATCTTACGCCACAAGTATGAAGATATTAACAAATAAATTTATGGGGAAAATGAATTTCCCTACACTGCAGCTGCTGACTGATGCATTAAAGAGTAAAAATAACAGCAGAACAAACCACCAAGCAAGACGATGTGGGTCCAAATGAAAGATATATATGCTGCTGAGTATCTGCTCTCTTCTGCTACAGTGAAGAAATACAAAAGAAAAGACAAAGAGCTGCATGTTTGCCTTAACAGTAATTTAAGTATGGTGAAATACCCTGGGTTATATATATGTGTGTGTATGTGTGTGTGTGTTTGTGCATGTTTATGTATGCACAAATTTTTGTCTTAAGTTTGATTTGAACTCGCAGATTCACCTTTACGGCCAGATAGGCTATTTGTTTTATACAACTTCACAAGCACAATTGTCAAAATTAAACAAGAGTTAGAGGGATGAGAAAACTCGCCCTGCATGTCAGAACTATCCTCAGCACAGTTGATGTGTGTCCAGCCTCAGCCGCCCCCAGTAACGATTGCATTTCTGTGGTCGCGTCCTGCCTCCAGATCTGTCTTATATCCCCAACGCGTGGGTGCTGGATCGAAGCCCCTGAAACAAACCTTTGTTGAACCTAAAGTTTAGTAATGCCAAGGCTGTGTGTGGATGTGATCTTGTGTGTGAATGTATGGGTGTGTATGTGTCTGTGTGTGTGCATGGGTTTGTGTGTCTGTATGGACACTATGTCCATATCATGGAGGTTTCTGAGAAACCAAATTCACTTTAAGTGGATGCATTTTTTTAAGTGTCTTTGTCAATACTTGTCCATGTTTGTCGAAATAAGTATTTTTGACCACATCGTCTTGTATGTGTGTATGAATATATCATCTGTGGGGTCCAAAAGTCTGACGCCTCTTTCCCATTATGGGATATCTTTCAGTGCGGGTGTGCACAAAGGGGTCAGGAGAGAACAGAGCAGTGCAGCGCTCTGCTGTTCAGTGATTATGGTTTGGCTGGCCTTTTGGCTTCTGTTTGAGTCAGCGGGCTCAGCAGAGCCATCCCACCCTGGCAACAACCAAGCACCCTGGCATAAAGGGAGGGCCTGACCTTAGAGAGAGGAAGAGAAAGAAAGGGGTGAGGCAGTGTGGCAGAGAGTAAGAAAATGCAAGAGACAGACGACCAAATGGAGGGTCAAAGAGAGAGAGTTTGAGAGAGGGTCAGTCACGAGTAAAAAAAATAAAATAAAATTTTAGAAACTGCAGTATGAAATTTGCTGGAAGGCTTAGTGAGGACAGAGGGAGGGAGAACAAAGAGAGAAGGAAAATTTGCCTGCGGAGAAGGGCTGAGATAACTGTGTAAGATAACTACTGTCTTCATAATCATGCCAGTGGTTTTAGACGCATTTGTTTGGGATTTAGAGAAAGTAGTCGTGGTGAGAGCAGGGTGGGGGGATAAGGAGAAGAGTGAGAGAAGCAGGGCCTGAAAAAGAGATAAAGAAAAGCTTTGACAGTTGATTGATTCCACTGGAATAATGATAATATTGGAAGAATAGTGCATTAATAAAACGCTTCAGAGTTTTCTGGTTTGGAGAGAGACACAGATGAAGGGTCAGGGGGGTTGGAGGAGGTAAAAAGATGGAAAACGAGGGAGAGTGAGAAAAGATGTGAAGGGAAAGGGGGTGGAGATGATGGAGCGAAGAGATGGTCGTGCAGAATAAGAGAGGGAAGGGAGGAAGTAAAGGGAAAGAGGAAAGTCCTGTGCGTTTAATGTGAAAATCAATTAACAAGGTGCCATTTTGACAGTGTTGGATTTAAAGGATTTTTGCATCAATGTGATGAACTCCTTTGATTGTTTGGGTATTTAAACAACGGCTAGACTGCGCTGTGAGATCTCCCTTGGTTACGTAGTATGGCCATAGCCCTGCGGCTTACGGTGAAATGTCCAGGACCCTTCGCGGTAATGTGACCAGGGTGCTACCATCCTTTGTAAATGAAAGCGGCGAGCCCCCTGCCTCTTTTCTATTTATCCATACCCGTCCATCCAAACCATCGGAAAGCCGTCAACGGTAAAGATGGAATCAGGGGTTACCTCCTTTGGTGTTTTACCTGTGAAACACTACACTCACTCCTCATTAGGGCCGCTAGCGCGTCAGTCTTATTGCCCACTTATCTCACAACCCCCGTGACGATGGAAGGGAGATATGGCTTATAGCTCCTCTTTTCCATCGGTCTCTGTTGACTGGACCCGGCTCCCTTACCCCGTCTCTTTGTTCCTCCTTTGCATCCTCTTTGTGTCCTCCTCCCGACATCTGCAGGGATGCCGTTGTTCTGGTCGCAATGCCGGCTGCCTTCTGCACAATCATCCGATCCCTGGTGTAAAAAATGCGACCTTGGCGCTAAGGTGCAATGGTAGGGAGGGTATATCAACAAAACTAAAAGTCAGACCGTGCTATTGGGCGTGGAGGGGGGGGGGTCCTAAAAAACCTAAACAGCCTTGTAAATAACACATTAAGTCAGTAGCAGACGCTTCACACGGAGGGTGGATGCAAGGAGGTAACAGAGATTATGCAGAGGTGGGAATAGCGTCAGATATCAGAAGAGCTGGGCGGCAGGAGTCTGACCCACGTGCAATTCATCACATCCCACCGGGTGGCAGGACAGGAGAGAGGAGGAGAGATGGTGATGAGAGAGGGAAGCGATTTAAGGTGGAAATCAAGCAGAGCTAAAAGACAATCGAGAAAAGATAAGAGGACGGCAAAGGAAAGGAGGAGAGTCGAGGCAGAGAGGCAATCTGCAGGCTAATTTATTCTTGTTTAAGGGGTAATGGTCTCATCAGTGGATTTTTAAAACGCAAAGGTGACAGATAATAACATATCAAGAAGCACAAACCTCGGCATCGTGTTCCGACGCGCACTAACGCACATTCTCTCTCCATCTGTCTCGCTCTCTCATATACGTGCACGCACATAGGAAGCATACGGCCTCCCACCGAGCCGAGAGGGCGTATGCAGCCCTGTTTACTTAGTGTCCTTTGATTTAAATCAACCCCGTCAGATTGCAGGGCAATTTAGGGGCAGCTTTTGTAACTTAACTCCACATTCAGGCTTTGCACCCCGCTTCAAAGAGCCTCAATGCTTCACAGAGATACCTTCGTATTTCAAGTTTGAATCGGCCATAACTCTTTGCCAAGAGCTTGGCACATCACTGGACAAAGGCTCTTCTTTTGTCCTTCGAGCAAGTTTAAAAGCTTGCAGTGCTCAGCACATGCTGGTCTCAGTTAGGAAAAATGCAAACATCCATTATTCAGTTAATTGAAGCGCCAATACAGAAACCTTCACTTGCCACCATTTATGCAACCACGTTTTCAGGAGAAAAATAAGATGCGTGATTTTAAAATGTCAAGGTTTCACTTGTGAAATTGTGTGTTTCTGTGAGAGAGAAAGTAATTTCACGGTTTTTGCGCAACACCTGAAAAGGTGTCAGTCATGCTCACTTTGTCAAAAAAATAATTTTATACTTAAAAATGAGACATAGTTTAAGATTTGGTCAGAAAATATCTTAACTACTGATTATCTCAATCTCCTAGTGCTTTTTCGGTTTTTTGGCTGTAAACAGTTGAGCTTTCCCAGGGCGGTTTCCAATGGCAACCCCCTGGAAATGTCAATTTTCTCGACGATAAGAGGGCTAAATTGCATGACTTTGGTCGTTCAAACACTTGAGAGTTTATTAAACTAGCCCAATTACACGCACCCAAATACACACATATATGTATGCAACAACACACATACACAAAAAAAAAACACACCCACCCAAACACAAATTCACTCCAGGCTGCCAATGTAAAGCAGTAAAGGAGGCATTAAACCCCGTGGGAAAGTTCAAATATTAGGCAATCCAACCACTTAAAGCCCTTAACTCTTATACCTAAAGGCCCTTAAAGCCTGTATGCATACCTCATAGTGCTTTAGACCTCAGTTTTAGAGTCAACAGAGTCAAAAATCACTTCAACTTACAAGCTGAAGTCTCCTGATCAAAAGAGACACACACTGAATGAAGGACGGGAGCATTCATTCGCATAGTCTGTCTCTGTTTCTGTGTCTCATAGCCTCACCAACCTCCCACGCACAGGTGCTCGCACACACACACACACACTCACACACACACACACACACACACACACACACACACACACACACACACACACACACACAAATGGATAGATACACTTGTAAAGACACTCAGCTTTCATTCACACAGTTACATCCTTGAAAACCCACTGTTGTCCTCTCCTTGTCCACCAAGCACACCAGCTCTCTCACACACACACACACACACACACAAAATGCACACAAATGAACAAAGGAGTGTACGTGCATTTGTACACACAGTCACCTACACACTCCAATGGACACACACACACCCACGTATACAGAAGCGTAGCATGGGGCTGGGCCTCTCGGATGACTGATTACTTCAAGGGTCGGTGAATCTCACTGTCTGACTCAGCGAGACAGAATACAGCTGTCCAACCCCCCCCCCCCGACATATACATACCAGCCTGCATATAACCACAGAGGCATACGCACTTATCTCTAAATCTCTGGGCAGTGGAAGTGTCTCCGGTGGTGAAGGAGCGAACAGAAAGAGTGAAGAGGTTAAATGATCGTGTGACCTATTTAACTGAAAGAGCCACAGACATTTTGGGGGCTCCCCGGTTGCTCTCTCTCTCCCTCCCTTGTGAAAGAGTGAATGTTAGGTGTGAAGGGATTAGGCATGAGTGACTGGAGGGGAGAAGTGTCTGCGCGTTTTTCCCTTTGCTTCCTCTCCTAAAGCTGTAATGAGGCCTTCAGGGAAGATGCTGAGGGCTCTTCACACAACTCAAAGGGTCTTTCAGGCCTTTCGATATCTGGCTTCTTTTCAGCATCTGTGTGGGAAAGCTCTCAGTGGAATAAATGCCTGGCATTAGGGTGAATTATAAAATAGTAATAATCTGTGAACAAATGCAAATAGATATGGTTACTTTGTACTTCTCATTGAAATACACAGTAATCATTCAACTTAAAGCCCATTTCAGAAAGCTGTTATTTTTTAATTTGTGCAACAAATGATGTAGTATATATATGTAACTGCCACCATGTTGTAGGACTGAATAGAGTGTTAGGCTGTAGTTTTTCTAATTGCCTGTTGATTGTGAGTCCAAGAAAATTCCCACTGAGAAGCGAATGAGAAGCCAAAAAAATTATTTAGATATAAAAAAAATAAAAAAGTTAATGCAGTTTTACAAAAAGTTTGGCTCTTACATGAATAGTGTGATATTTTGGGAAATAAACGAATCTGCTTCCCTGCGGGTAGTTAAATGAGGAGATTGGTATCACTCTTGCAACTTGTTAGCCTAGTTGGGCAAAACGACTGGAAATGCCTAGCCTGGTCCAAAAGTAACAAAATCTAGCGTCTCTAAAACTCAGCTCTGAGATAAGTAATACGTCGTATCGTGTTTGTTTAATCCACACAAAAACTTATTAGGGTGGTTTTGGGGGCAGATTATCCTTGGCCATGCACATTGACCTCCTGGAGTATCGGCTGGTTGTCTGACAACATCGCGGTGTTGAGAAGACTCCAGGAGGTTACTGCACCTGGCTGAGAAATAGCCGTTCCCCACGGATTCCAACGCTTGCGCTAAGCTAAGCTGTCCACGAAGCGGCCCAATGTCACTTCTTCTAATCTGTGTCTCAGAGGTAACTTTTTAAATTACTGTTTCATTCAGACAGTATTTAATGGAGTGGGTTTGTTTTAGGGAGGTGTATCTGCTACGGCACTATGGCAGCTAGAGTAAGGTGGCTCATCCCGTGTCAAGTTCACCTTTGCACAAATGGTCAGGCCTCAGTAATTGTCAATAGGGCAGCGATGGCAAAACCTAAGTACAAGCTGGCAAACATCCCTTCAGAAAATTGACATCACAGACGGCATGTTTACATTTTTCTCCAGACCATAGTTTTCAGGTCCCTTTTTTCTTAACTGACAAATATATTTTCATAAGTGATTTATATTACCACAGCTTCATAAGAATTATAATCAGATGCTTGGAGAAGAAATACCCTGAGGTTTCTGAGGTTTCAGTTTGTGCCATTTCACAATTACATTTTGTTCTTTTGAGTGAGTAACAAAATATTGCATGCAATATACATGTTGTTCTAGTTTAATCAGCTCCAGATGCACATTAGTGCTTATGTAAAATACACTAAAAATAGCATTTAAACTCAAGGATCTCCACAGTCATTGGATGAATCCAAACCTGTTTACACCCACACTCCTGTGAGAATCACTATTTACACCGGCTTCACAGTTTATCTTAACACATGCTTCGAATGACAATCAGCATGTGTCTCTGATACAATTTATACCTGCTTTAACCTGCCCGACCCATTTGCTGTTCACCCCATTTTATTTTCTGCCAAATAACATTTTGCATTTAATCTCTCCAATCGATATTTTTTCAGTCACGCCACTGGAATTTCAATTTGGGTCCTGAAAAGATTCAATTTAGAAACAGGCATGTTAGCTTGATTTAACCTTATATCATTAATAACAACATAACCTTTCCTTTGCATTTTATTTTAAAGTATTGATGTTGAATTGTGTTCCAATCTGTTTTACACATGATATATTGAATGCAGGAGTTTAGCTGGAGGTGTTGGAATCTGAACATTAATTATGAACCACATTGCTATTTTTAATAGTAAGCTACCAGTACAGTGTAAAAGCACTAAATTCACATTTCAGTGTTTGCTGTATTTTTATCTTTTTTGCCTTTTTTTCTATATCAAATTCTACATAAGTTAGTAATTTCAGACCACAACAGTTAACAACATCCAGAGAAGGGTTATGAACTCATTATGCAGCTGTTACAATAACCACAAGTTGATTTTACAGCATTATGAAGGAAGAAATTCAAAGTTTTTACAAGAACAAGCTGGTTGTGTAACTTTAAAGCATTAAAATGTCTTGTGGATACACTGCAGTGTTCTGGTCTACTGAGGCAGCTTTTGGTGAAAGTTTTTGCCAAGTATCTTTGCCTTTGCTATGATGAAAGGAAAAACAGAGAAGCCCTTTTGCACAGTCCAGCCGAGAAGGAAAATGTGATATTTTTATTTTTTCCTCAAGCTCCCAGCAATGATGAGTACCTGCAATTAAAACTATGATGTAACCATGTTAGTGATCTTCATATACCCAGTAAAACCTGAACGGGTCTAAGTGACCATCACCTGCACACACTTGCAGGTCGGCCTACTAGGCTAGATGGTGATCAACTGTAGCGAGCTAACATTTCGTTTTCTAGTTAGCCAGTAAGAGGAAACTGTTGTTGCAATAGCTACATGAGTCACTGAGATCATTGAAAACACCTTCCAAATGTACCGACCCAGCACATATGTAGATTTTTGAGGAACGGGTCCAAACCGTTTGCTTGCAGAGCAACTCCTAGGTTGAACTGAGACAAACTGTCACTGTGACACTAATGGCAAGTCATTTAATAAGACCCTATATAATGTTTACATGTCATTAAAGTCAGTTTGATAAATCGCAGCAGCAATGCGGTTGTAAGTAGGCTCAGAGAGACATCGATGATAGAAAAAATGTGGTCTAATATTACAAATTGATGCAGATACTTGAAAGAAAGTAAGGTGTACTCCTTTACAGTACTAGAAATTCTGGAAATGATCTTCAGGGAGAACTGTTTTTTTTTCCTCCCATAACAAATGCTCAGCATTTTGTAGAAAAAATGTACAGTGCGTAAATTTTTTTTCTCTAGAGAAGAGTGGTTTATACAATGAGAAAGACATTTGGATTTCTACTGGATTGAAACACCAGCAACTTTGGAAGACGGTCTGATACACTGGTAAACAAAGCTTATGCAGTGAGCGGAATCGCAAATTTAATGTACGATAAAAGTACGAAACACTAAAATGACCATTCGATACTGTATGTTTTGTTTACGTCGTGTTGGGGATTCAGTCATCGGTGCTCTCCTTTCACCCTGGTCCTTTTCACAGACCATAACTAATGTTAGTGATTACGAGAGAGAATAACTGTATAGAATGCGAGGTCAATACTGGTTGTAATCACAGTCATAAAATTACACAAGTTGTTGTGTAGTGTTTTAGTGGCCGTAGTAATTCAGACATTCTGTCAGCTTATTGATCTGTGTCTGTTAAGGCTGATTGAGCATAATAGAGGCTAATAGAAAATTAACTCTATTATACACACAGTTAGACACACAAAATGGCAGCTCAAACTTTGTGGAGCTGCGCACAAATACATATAACTGACAACTGAATAGAACTCAAGAACGGCCATTCAAACATAAATGAACATGAACAGCTGGAAATACGTTTCCTCTTTTATGCTTCATATATAAAAATGTTTTCTTTTTTTTTTTAATTCTGATCTGCAGAAGTTTCCATTTACATGTGTCTTACTCCAGTGGACTTTTAGAGGACAAAGAGCAGTTAACGCATACACTAATGAAAACTCTGACCTTAAGGTTAGCATCTTAACCCACAAAGCCACTCTGTGTGTTTTTTAATTTCAGTATGACAGAAAACACACAACAGTCAGCAAAGCTTCAGGACAAAAGTGAAGTTATGACCTTGAGGTCGCAGGACCCTGCTAAGCATGTAGAATATTGCTTTGATAAAGACATCGTCCGTTAGACATTAACCTTGTACAATGACACAGAGGCCTGCCAGGATATTTTTTTTCTGCTTACAACACCTGCTAAAAGATTTTTGGCCGCAAGTGTGTCATCAGGGAAAATACCATGGAACTGGGTATTCAGTTCGGACTGTAGTTACATCAAAAACACATCAAGATCTGCAGATGCAACTTCCTAAATTTAACTCGCAGCTTTCAGGTAATAGCTATTTTCCTTTGTCTTTCACAGTTCGAAGAAAGATGTAAACTGTTCTTTCTTGTTTTTCCCCTTCACAAAAACTGGGCTTTAGAAAAATGGTGATTTCTGATTTCTGCAAAGAAAATAACCAAATCTCCCTGGCTGTTCTTTGTTTCTCTCCCAAGGCCTATATATAGTAACGCTGTCAAATACTAAAAGGTAACATAATAGTCAAAAGCTGTTCTGGAGTATTTATTTATTATTTAAGGTATTTTTCATGCCTGACTTAATATCCAGCATCTTCCGGATCTTAAAAGTAGAGCAGTCATTTGGACCTCTGCAGTTAAAGTTAATTGTGTGCGTGGGCGTGTCGGTGCGTGTCAGTGCGTGTCGTGTATGTGTGTCGGTGTTTGTGCGCACGCGTGTGTGTGTTTGTGTGTGTGTGTGAGGGAGTAAAGATTGACGAGTAAGGCTTTGACCTCAGTGTGTAGGCTGCAGCAAAGACACATGATAACATCACTGTCTTTCTTTCTCTCTCTCTCTCTCTCTCTCTCTCTCTCACACACACACACACACACTTGCACACACAAGCATGCACAGACACAAATGATAACATCTCCCTGGTGGGTTGCCTCTAAAGAGTCTCCTCCATCACTGACTGCAGAGGCCCTTTTACTGCAACAGGGAGACCACTGCATTGCATGCAGACACACGCGACCATGTCCTATACATGCTGACTCACGAATACACACTTAAAATTAACACACACGCACACACACACACATACAGGCATGTATATACACACACAAACACATTGAGGGATGTGGATATATCCTTCAATACCACTGCAGCACTAACTGCAGTCGATCTCAAATTAAAAAAATATATATTGAGCTGAATAGGCATTTTGTAGAAACATCGTGTGTCGTAAATACTGTTGGACCGTTTTTGAGCTCTCTTTTATCGTCACTTTTTTTCAACAGGCTTTTCTCTAATAATTAATCTGCAGGGCAGCAAGCTTCTAGCAAAATGTCGGCTTTATACAGGCCTTAAATCTGAAATAAAATAAAGAAAGAATTAAAGAATCATAACAAGATGAACAACATAGAAATCGGGATTGCTTTAGAGCCTCCTATGAAGAAAGAATCTGGATAGCATCCAGTAATGTGTATCTATACATCTGTGCGTCTCCGACCAGCATATTTAACCTATACGACTCCACTACCTGTCAGGATATGAAGCAGAATTAACTGTAACATCAGTTCTGGAATCAGCCATAGAAAAAGAACAGACACCAGTAAGAGACCAGCCAAGAGATCAAATCTTTCTAACTCAAAGCATAACGTCACTTAGGAAACAGCTGCAACACAGTATTCTAATACACAGTACACAAAAGTATTTTCCTAGCCATATAACATCAGTTGTGAAAAATTTGTAAATGGTACCGTGACTACACAGCCGATGTTGTGGTTTGCACTGTGTGATTTTGTGGTCAAAGTACAGTATGGTGTGTTGGCATTTGTCAGGGCTGCAGGATTATAAAGTTAAGACTGACATAATGTGGAGTGTAGAACCAGCGGAAAGTCCCGGACCATTTGGATATCTAACAATTTAAAAGCAAAGACTTGAATCAAATGTAGAAATTCACAGGTTCCCACTAATCTGGACATTTTCATGTAGCTTTTGTCGCCTGTTGCTAAGCTCTTCTTCAAGCTCTTCTCTCAGTTTAACCATGAAACCCAAGGTAAAGTTTAGTTTGTATTTGCACAAAATGAAGGCGAATTATGACACTTCGTAAGGTGTTTTGACTTTTACTAACTGGATCCTCCATATCTTATCAAATATTAAATGGTGATTATCCTACAGCAATATCCGTCTCTGCTAAAATGCACATATTTTTTTAAAGATCACTTCAAATCTAAGACTCTCCAAGATTTTGTGCAGCCATAGCCAGAGGCGTGTAAAATAAGCTGGGAAAAGGCAGCCACAATATAAAACATAGTTGTGGACTTCTAAATTATGTTTTTAGTGTGTATCTTGGCTTAAGTCGTTTCAGTGACTACTTTATTAAGGCGGAGAGCTGTGGAGGAGGGGTTGAACGGAGTGAGTGGGAGAATAACTGACAGAGAAATTACAGAGGGAAATTATTGTTATTCCACAATTAAATTATATATACTGGGTGGAATCACCCCTGACAGGGCTGACCATGGCAGCAGTCTTATATATATATATGTGTGTGTGTGTGTGTGTGTGTGTGTATGAGAGCGAGTGTGAAACTTTATCCGTCTACCAAGGCCAATGAGGCTATACTGGCAGGGAGGAGAATGTAGAAAGGGAATCGGAAGGAGAGAGAATTAAAGAGAAAGGAAAGTAGTAACATCAACAGAGTGAGGCAAAAACAGTCTATTTTAAGGCTGAGTGGGTGTTAGTGAAAACACAGCAAAACCCCGGTAATGAGCCTATTTTCAACACTTGCGACGGCAGTATTTAAAACAAACCATCCTTGATTTCTTTTTTTTCTTTTTTTTTTTTTGTCGGTGTAATCTGACTACGGTCACACTTTATGTTTGTGCGCAAACATATCGCAGATGCTGTAAAAATCCCCTCATCTTGAATTTGGTCCATTTGTCAGAAAGAACGCTGACCTTGTCCTTGTCTCAAAGCATTAGAAACATGTTGTCAAATGTGAAAAATGAATGGGGCTTTCACATATAAAAAATGACTTCTCAATTCTATTCTTCCTGAAACAATGACTCTTTGAATACACAAGGTTTCGGATGATATGTAAAGTAAACTAGACTTATTTTGTCTCCAGTGAAATTAATGATCTGTGAAACTCGGGCAAAAACAAAGCAAAGGGGTTGCACTGCTGATGTTGGCTCCCACGAGCCGCCAGTAAAAACCCTGGATTTCAAATGTAACATTGATCTTTCATTTACTTGTTTTCAATGTTGACTTTTTCCTGTAAAAATCTGACTTCAAGCCATTTGAACAGTCGCACCAGTTGTAATGACGGGTTATTATTTTTTGCTTTATATCGTATTTCTCCCCAAATCAAACAGGAAATGTATCAGTTTGTTCAGATTGACAAACAAAATCAGTGATGCAAAGATTTGGAGGAAAATATAATTTAAGAACCTTAATTTGAAGCTCAAAGCTCCTCCATTTATTGATTATTATATCAGGAGTTCATTTGTATTATCTCTCAATTTTTCATCTCATTTTCGATGACGAGATTTTTCTAACACAAGAATTGCATGCGAGTAATGTCTGATCTCTAAATTTTGCTTGAAGATCCTGTTTACTGTAAACTATGGTGGTCAATGTCCTCTTGAATCAAGAAAATTGTGGTTGGTGGTTTAAACCAAATTGCTGCTTTTTTTAAACATCCAGGATTTTATGGTTGAAATCAGTGCAAACCAAAAAGACTCAGCCCTTTACAGCCTAAAGATGATAACTCAAGGATTTGCTCTTGTTTGTCACATATTTATTATGAAAATATACTGCAGTGTGAGGTTTATGTCTTTATCCAGTCTTGTGTTTGGTTGTAGTGTCATTTCATGTGCATGCGTGCACTGTTTAAGTCATGAGGGACCTGCTTGTGCTCTGATACATTTTGTTTGGTATATGCAGCTTTACCAGCTTGCACTAGTCTTTCATTGCAATCTGATCCCCCTGTGGATTGCTTTGATGGAATAGCCGCCTTTTCTGCATTTTTTTTCCCTCTGCTCTCGTTTCTGTCTCCGTTTCTTTGCATGAAAATCACAGAGAATCAATAGGTGTTGTGTTTCTGACTCTCAGATTCTGAGTTGGATTGCTTGTGTTTGTGTTTCTGTGTGTATGTGTGTGTGTTTGTTTGCTTGTAATGACAGACAACCTTGTTTTTTTTTTCATTCCACTTCAGGTCGATACTACGTATGAGACAGTGTATAGTTTATGAGAAAGCTAATAGTCAGAGACAGCAGTGACCTGCTTATGAGTTAGACATTTTTTTTTCCTGACCAATAGGTTTGGAACCAGTGCCCTAGACAAAGGTCCTTGTGAACTCATTATACAGTAGTTTTATAGCGTATTTAAGACTATAAAACAAAAATACAAAAATTCCCAGTCTTCGAAATTTGTGGTTTTCTTTTATTCTATTTGAGAGGTTTGTGAAAAGGTGAGGACTTGAACCTGAATTTTTGGATAGAATTTAATTTGATTTGCGTCAGAGTTGAAACCACCAGACCAGTAAGTGGCACCAGGGTGTTATTTTTCTAACAATCTTCTCTCCCCGTTTCCCCTTTCTCTGTTTCTTTGTCCAGCACCCTCAACAACAACAACATCACCCTCATCCCCCTGTCCAGCTTCAACCACATGCCCAAGCTGCGGACACTGTGAGTATAACACACAGTCACACACAGAAAACTACTAACATGAACTCTGTGGTCACACACCAGCACATGTACACATGCAAATGGGTGAATTAATGCCTACTTTCATGCAAACTGAGGAAGTCCAGACACACACTGCATACACATAAGTAATGCTCACTGTCATACACACATGCCACAAACACACACGCACACAGCATGGCACCAGGGTCTGTGTGTGATCATCTAATTATGCCTTAATAAGAGACCAGTTCTTCCATTGTTTCATGACTGTGAATAATCATGTGGCCATTGCATACACGCACACACACACATACACACAAACACACACACGCGCGCACACACACACGCATATGAAGACTCACATGGAGATGAATACAGTAACATGTGTATGTATCACACACAAAGGGACACACACAAGCGCACACACAACACACAAGCTTGAGTAATGGTAACCTCATTAATACCACAAGAAAGGCTAGTTTAGGCTCAATAGTTCAATCTGTTTTGATTCATTAGAAGAAACCTCATATACTGATGTTACTGATGTGAGCACAGGCACGGACACACACGCACACAAACACACACACACACACACACACACACACGCATAGTTTTGATCCAACATGAACCAAGTGGGACTTGATTTGTGTATGGATGTGCATTTTTTCTGCATTTAGTTGTTTGAAAGAGGTCTTACAGTTGTCAGGGCCATGGCACGACATGTCAAGGGAGGCTACCCATAATCCCATGGGACTGTCTGAGAGGGGGACCACTGGTTGCATTCCTGCTGGCCACACTGGGGTTGAATTCCACCAAACCAGCATGCATAGAATGGGATTTCCTCCCCAAATAACCATTTTTTAAGAGGCACTTGTGTGGTCATGTAACCTTACTTAACATTCAGAAATGGGGATTTCTAAATACACAAGACAACTAAATAAAAGCAGGATAACAGAGGCCCATTTATCCTTTATGACCATTTGTGCTGTTCAACTTTTGACCGACAGTCAACAGCCAATCATATGGCAGCGTTTCGCTATTTCCTGCACACTGCTGCAACTCTAGTGGCAATACAGCTTGAAATCAGCCTTTTAAAATTGGATTTCAGGCAGCAGCGCAACTACACAGTTGCCAGGAGATTGAGTGCAGGGTTACCAATATCTTTTAATCAGAAGCCCTGGTCTTCTTCTGGTTTCTGTCAACACTGAGTGACTGTCTCCTCTGATTTCCGCGTTTTTCATCTTCCTTTTTTTGCCTCCCCCTCAGTGTGCTTCAGCTTCCCGGTTCCAGTTTCATTTCTCCGTTTTCTTCTTCATTTTCTGCATCTTTCTGGCACTAAATTATCTTCTTTTGCCTTTCCCTGTCTCTTTACTCCCATCATTATCGGCTAAAATGTCTTCCTTCGCTTTGGACCTTCTTTTTTTGTCTCCCTTCTGCTAGAATCCAGCTGATGTAGTTCCTCCCTCTATATTTTCTTCACCTGTCGTCTTCTCTTCCCTCCTGTCATCACGCTTTCCTTTTACCATCTCCTATATGTCCGGTCAGTCCATCCTCCCTTTCCTCTCTGCTGCTTCCCCTGCACTGCCTCGTCATCCTCCTCCTTTTTCGACGCCTCCTCTGTATTAGATTTTGTGTCCGTTCCTTTTTGCCGCCCTCAGATCCTGCTATTGGATTTGCTGCCTTTATAAAAAGAGACTCATTCAATCAAATGTTTAGAGATGTCCCCGATTTGATTAGGGGGGAAGTTTGAGAAGTGTATGTAGGTGTTTGTGTGTTTCTAGAAACTTCTTTTTAGATGAAATGGCTTACCTCTCCTGCAACCTTAATCCATGATACCTTCATATACAGCAGCTTTTACATTTTCTATTCTTTTTTTTTCTGACTCTCTCTATATCCATCCATCCATCCATCCATCCATCCATCCATCTTTTTCTCTTGTTTTTTTCCGCAGTATCCCTCTATTCTATTAGCAGTAATGACATCACCTCATGGTGCCTCTTACTCAGAAACTTGAACCAATGAAAAGATTAGAACTCCCACTGCTTGTGTGTTTGTGTAATTCAGTGCACTAAAGATGTGCCCGGCAACCCTCTGGAGAAAATACTAAGAAAAAATTATGAGAGACACACTCTTCAAACACACACTCATTCACAGAAATGCCATGCACAACGCCCTTACTCTCTCGCAAACAATAAGCAAAACAGACGGTATCACTGACTTACAGCTACACATAAAGAACCCCTCCCACCGCGCACACACACACACACACACACACACACACACACACACACACACACACTCACACTCACACTCACACTCAGCTCTTTCTCCATACCCCCCTGCCGGTTCCATTCTCCCCTGTGTTTTAATCCTACTTGTCAGTAATTAAGGCTGAGCCGGGGGCGGGCCGAGACGTGGCCATCTCCAGGCGGGGGTTTGACTATAAACTGGATTTATAATGGGAGAGCGGTATTAAAACCCACTGCCCCCGCTGCTAGCATCAATGAGCCCATCTCTGTTCCATAACAGGATTTGTCCTCTGCTTTATTACAAAGGGAGGCCTGTCTTCTGAAAGGCTAGATATCCCGGCTGGCATATAATACGCTGACAAGACATTCTGCCGTTCATCCACCCTCCGCTTCCTCCTCCTCATCTCTCTCTCTCTCTCTCTCTTCTCAAGGTGTCAAATCCAGCAAGTCTCATAGAGAGTCTCAGCTCTGTGAAACATCCCCCTGATGTGTCCTATACTGGGCAGTACCTTTTAATTAATGGCCATAATTGTGAAAATGTAACTTAAATTGGAGTTTAATGCATTTAAGATGTAATTTTAATTTCCCATCAGCCTCTTGCATATAAATGTGATTCAGCAATGTTGCCTGATGAGACTCTTGAGTGGTAGAATCATTTAGTTTCCGATAAAGGCTCAATTCAAATTCACTCCCTTTGCCAAGCCCCTGTTTCTTGATTGCCCTCGGCTTGGTAATGGTCCTTCGGACCGGAACAACAAGGCATAGGTGTCAAAATGTTTACGCAGGAAAAGGGGCACTACTTATTTGTTTCGCAAAGCTTTCTGGGAATTTTCCTCTAACACTCTATTTAAAAGCATATGCATTAGAATACACTCCATTTGGAGGGTCATTTGGGCGGCTAGATGACCATATCCCCAAAAGAAACTGGACACACTACCTCTCTGCAAGGCACAGGGAGTAGGGCCAAGTGATAGGGCCAAAGGGGAGTAATTGGGATAGCGTCAAAATGACTTGCAAAAACCAGTAATATGTTGCACAAAACAATAAAGGGTTGTTTAACTTAGTTTAAAAATAAACATATTTTCTCACACACCTGTAGTAGTATCCAGCTGAGTAGATAAATTTGCTTTTATGGTTTGAGGTTTTCAGATTTATCTCTCTGAGATTCCTGCCTCCGCCCAATTACACTGAAAGTGAATGGAATTATTTTTTTTACACTCTCAAATTTGAAAAATTACATTTAAAAAAACCCCAGCAGTACCATCTCTCTCTGGAAACTATGTCCCTGTTAGTCATATTTATTGACAGACCTAGTTGTCAAAATTTTGGATTTGTGCTACTAAACATCTCTACTCTGTACTAAAGTAACAGACCTTAGGGAAACCACTGCTGATCTGTAAATCCTAAGCAATGGGGGAATTGGCTCTGGAAAAATAAGTCGCAGCTGAGTTTTTCACATGTAAATTTTTTGATAAATTGAAAACCATGAAAAAAATTTTATTCATGTCTGTGCTCCTGGAGTGGAGAGAAAATTTTAGAGATGGATATACTGGATGAAGCCAGATGCACGTGAAACCAAAACTTTAACTGTACATACTATTAGAGGTGTGCAGGAACATCATTTTTGTGATTTTGGTGAACTGATCCTTTGAAATATCTTTCTCTGAGGTCTATAGGCTAGAGATCTAAGACACACCACATGTAATCATAGTATTACTTGTCACTCTTAGCAAGCCACTATAAAATTCCGCTAAGATAACCAAGAATCACCAAAAGAAATAAAAATATAATTCATAATTCATTCATTTGCTCCATTTTTTCCTCTTCTGCTCATTTTCTCTCTCTGGCTCTCAGCCTTTGTGTCCACTCTATTCATGTCTGAATCTTTCTTTCCCTCTTTTCAGTGTCTTTTCCCAGATTTATCTTCTTCTTCCCTCCCTCTGTCTGTGTCCCGCTTTTCTGGCTCTGCTTCTGTCTTCCTGAATTGATTGTGATTTAGCCGTATGTGTCCTCTCTCTAGGGGGAGTCATATTGTCACAGACCTTGGGGAAATGAGAGCTGAGGATATTACTTTGTGTGTTGTGTGCACGAGTGCCTGTTTGTGTGTGTGTGTGTTTCACCTAAGCAACGACCTCATGATCCTGGCCAAGGATGTAAGCTGTGTCAAAAATAGAACCCATTTGGATGCAAACTCAAATACATTCACTCTTTCTGAGCTGTTGTGCTCGGTTTAACTTCACAAACTTTCTGAATGTGTCCATTTCCATAACTAAGGCTTAATTGTTTTTAATTTTTCTCATTTTGGGACTTACCTTTCACTGAGAGCTACATTTAATTAAACACAACTTCCGAAAAATAACTCTTCTCTTCCACTATCTCTCACAGTCGTCTGCACTCCAACAACCTCCACTGCGACTGCCACCTGTCCTGGCTCTCTGATTGGCTCAGAGCCAGACGGGGCTTGGCTCCCTTCACCCAGTGCATGGCCCCCGCCCACATGAGGGGCCTCAATGTCCCAGATGTGCAGAAGAAGGATTTTGTCTGCAATGGTGAGTTAACGTCCACACACATACGATTCTATTCGGATATTACAGATCTTCAACTTGGCTGAAGGAAATACAGTACTTCCTGTGGCATGCAGTATTCTATTTATAACAGTTATTATATTACTCTTTCTTGATTGACAGTGGTCATTTTTTTTTGAAAGGCCATCTTGTAAAGGTTTTAGTCTCACTTTCATTTTTTCATTGGTTTTGGAAGAAAAAATACTTTTGGAGAAAAGCCAACTGTTACGGTCTCATTGCAGCTTCATCATTTCAACACGTGAACTGTAACAAGGGTGAAATCTGGCCTGTAAGATAATGTTTTCACTCTAAAATTGACATGAAAATTGACCCTGGACTCTTCAGCAGATGATGATGATGATAATGTATATAATACATACTTCAGTGAGAGAGTCAAGTAGATGTTTACGGTTGGGTTTAGTGAGAGCTGGCTCTTTGACGTTGGGGTAGTAGCGACAGAGTACACAGAACGAAACAAACCCAAGGGCCATTATTACAAGCAGTATTGTTATCGTTTCCAGACAGCTCAGCACTGAGTTTATAACACTGAAAGAATTACACCCTGTAGAGCGCATAATCAGCTAAAAGGCCAGTATAAGAGCAGTGGTGTTATCAGCTGCAGATAGTGTAGGCAATGTTTATAGGCCTCTGATTCAGCTCTCTGTGCTAATAGACTGTCAGGCTGCTGCCTCTTTATTAGCCTTTAGCCTCGTCTTTTCTGCCTACATGCTCCATATCAGACCTCGCTCTCTCTTTTCCATTCTCTTCCTCTTTTTCACAATTCACCTCCTTCTATCCGTCCTTTCATCCGATTTCCTCTCCCCCTTCTTTCCTCCTCCTCGATTTCATGCCTCTCTCAAAATGTATCTATGCCACAGTCTTTCTTCCTTACCTGCCCCGCTGCTCGTATCTAGCAGTATTTTATGGCCCGATGATATTCTCTACTAACATTCGGTTTATATTGCGTTTTTTCTTCTTTTCCCCTAAAAGATTTTTCAGTTCTTGTAGGGTGCAAAACGGTTCTGTAACAGCATTAGGACCGTCACGGCGCATTAGAACGCCCAATTGAAGTTGAGACCAATGTAATTAGGAAAAATTGAGATAAAATACAAAAACTGCATTATCAAACTGATAGTGAATTAAGAACAAAAAAAAGAGAGAAAAGAGAAATTGCAGAATTTGTAAAAATGGAAATGTTTCTACACTTAAGAGGGAAGTTTCTCTGTGGACCAAAGCCAGGATCTTTCCAATATTTCCAACATCCGATATTGTAATTCAATCTGTATCACTATCCATAGGTCCAGCCCAGACAGAGTCAAGGACTTGCGTTCCACAGGTGGCTGTGTGTCCACCCAGCTGCAGCTGTAACAACAACATAGTGGACTGCCGTCGCAAAGGCCTCACCGAAATACCCGCCAACCTCCCTGAGGGCATTGTGGAGATGTAAGAGCATCATAAGCTTAATTTTCCTTAAATGTTATACATGTTCAATAAACCCGTCCAGTGTCGTGTCAGCTGACTTGCCAGTACAATGCACATTTTTTTATATTAATTTTTCAATGCAAATATTTCTTAAGATTGCTACTCTTCTTTTTACTTGGACTGTTTTTTGCCCGTTATGTCGATATTTTTATGATGCGTTAGATCATCCAATTCATATGCATTGACATATAATGGTAACCACTTTGCACTCATCATACATTTAACGCGACATATTTTACCTTCAGACTGGTTTGATGGAAATGTTTGTGTGTAAATGTGGGATTTTATAGATGGAGACATTTTGAACTGTGTCTCAGATAAAACACAGTAACGTCAACTTCAAAACTTATCGAGAGTTTGAAAGAAAAGTAAATTAACGATATATCAACCAAACACACACATGGATGCAAACACACATGCACACACACACACACACACAAACATACACCACTACATTTATATATCAGTAATAGTTGCTAGTTACTTTTCAAAATAAGGGTGGCCATTCTGCATGACCAGTGCTTTTACTTTTGATATTTTAAGTACATATAATTACTTTCAAATGTGGGACTTAGAATTGTAATACAGTTTTATTTTTGTTCTGTTATATCACTTCTTTTGCTAAAGGGTGTGAACACTTCCACCACTGCAACAGAAACAGTTTCACTGTGATCTTTAGACACTCAGCGTTGCCATCTAGGCCTACCAGGCAGGTGTTTGATTCGCCATGATGAGTTAGACCTTCCTTCTAACCCAGACTCTGGCAAAAACAAAGTGGTAATCTGTTTTAGATTGCAGCCAAAATCTTCCTTTTAGACACTTGTATGCTTTTCCTCCTTTTTTCTCTCCTCCTCTTTCTTTCTGTCTCTTACACACATATTTAAACACATATCCCTACCCCACAGTGGAACATGTTTGATATCCGTATTGAACGGTTCATCCTGTTTGTTTGTACAAAGGACAGCTGGTTGATTGCTCTGTGAGTAGCAATACTGCTGTACCTCCCTAGCATAAGTGATAGATCCACACACACACACCGATGTGCACACATATATGCAGGCATACCAGTGTTGTTTGCGTAAGCAAAATACATAGTGTGGCGAAAATGCACACACACACACACACACTCATCCACACACACAAGCATCCACACACACATGAGCACACACACACAAGCGCACAGAGAATTAGCATTGGATCCATTATAATAAATGTTGTTGCTTCAGCCAGAAACAATAGAGTATAATAGGATGATATATTGTCAGTCCTCTAAATGGGACAAAGTCATCTTTCTGAATGCTGGTGGCATGGATCGTTGCCAAATGTGTGTGAATGCGGTCATGTATACACTGTGTGTGTGTGTGTGCGTGTGTCTCTGTCTGTGTGTGTGCATGCTGAATTTCAAGTGCTTGCTAATCTGCCTTCTCAAATAAAATAGAGAAGAAATTAGACAGAACAGTTTTGTCTTACAGAATTTAACTTCATTACACCTTAAAAGGAATGTCTGAGTGAGCTTTTAGCAGTGTGTGTCTGTGTGTGTGTGTGTGTGTACACAGCCTCTCGTGTACCTGCTCTCCTGCCAAACCCGTCTCCTGTTTCATTTGTCGTTTAATCACCTCTTCACCCTATAGATTTTTCATATAGCCTCTTAAAATGTTTTCCCTGTAATTCATCCTTTGATATTGAACCTCTGAGTGTCTTTGTATCAACCTTGTTTCACTGCCTCTGATATAATTTGTAACTTGTTGTGTGTGCAGATTGTCTTTGTCAATATCTGTACTTCCTTGATTTATTTTGACCCCTTAGTTGAAAATAAGTGTTGTCGGCTGCCAAGGGTGTGAGCTGCAGAAATTTAGAGAGGTATGCAAGCCAAGAAACAGGCACCTGTTAGGGTTGTGTTGTGTTCAAAGCCAGGACCACGTAAGTGTTTCATTTAAAAAAAAAAAAAAAAAGACTTACAGAGTAGCACTCACAAACTAATGCAATAAATTAGACAAAATTGCACTTATTTTCTGCATACATGATCAAATACTGGCTTTGACTCAATATAATAGTTCTACAAATGCACAGTAATACAGGACGACGATAGATAGATAGATAGATAGATAGATAGATAGATAGATAGATACCATATCTATCGAAGGGACAGATTTAAAAAAAAAATGTAAAAGAGGGACGGAGAGTGGAGGTCAAGAGCAGGACAGGGTGGGGGCTGAAAAGGAGGATGAGAGGAAGAAGAAAGGTGGATTAGTTCCCATTTATCATTCTGACAGCTGACCCTGTGGCTGGCCTTGGGACCTCACCGCATCCCCTTCTTCTCCTCTGATTTTTCCTTCCCTCACCCTGATTTTTTTCACACTTTTCCACGCGTCTCATTTCTCCTTTGTTGTCCTCCTTCCCCTCTCCCTTTCTATAGGGAGTCTGCTACACCTCTATGACTTTGTATTCTTATCCTCCCCCTCTGCCTTCTTTACTTTTCTTTTGTCCATTTCCTCCCTGCCCTCTCACTGCAGAAACAAGGAGACATGAAGAATGCATGAGCCATGCAGAATGAATGTGTTTCCTAGACCATCAGGAGAGCAGAAACTAAACCATAGTACATTTCACCAAATGTGGGCTGTGGGCCTAGTTCTGATGGCTCCCCACATGATAATAGAGTAATACTACCAGTGTAGTGTAATGACTCTACAATCTCCAGGAGAAAGAGTTGTAAAAAATTCCCTTTGGCCTTTAGCCTGAAAAAGTTGAGGAACCTACATTGTGTTCAAAAATGAAGTCTCTCTGTCTAAAAAGGAGAACGTTTTGCGCCAACAGAGGAATTTATGGACTATTTTTGAAAAATTGTAAAAAATTAAAATTGAAATATATATATGTATACAGATACTGTCGTTGAGTGACAGCAAGTTTGATTTAGCCATTTAGCTATCCATCATACTCGGCCTTTGGAAACATTTACATGCATTCCTCTACCTACCTACGACTTGGGCTGGTCCCATTTACACTTGCTCCCACTGAGCTGCAAAAATCAAGTCACCATTTCACACTGAGTGACCTTCGCCAGTTCCTGTCGCAAAGCACTGAAAATCCTGCAGGAATATTGTGCAGACGCTGATTGGAACAACCACCTTTCGAACTTTTTGTGCGCTTTAACCAATGAGTTATCCATCCTTATTGTAACTAAAGGAGAGCAGATGAACATGTTTTGTTAACCATGACGTGCTGTTGCTGAAAGTGCTTTCAGATTTTCTCATTTTATGTGTAGTGTATTCTTCTAATTCCTTTTTTTAAATACATTGTTATAGGCTTTTATTAAAAATCAACCCCATGTCTCTGTCTCTCTCTCTCTCTCCAGTCGTTTGGAGCAGAACTTGATTAAAAGTGTCCCAGCAGGAGCCTTTACTGCCTACAAGAAGCTCAAGAGGATGTGAGTCTTTCTCGATATAACTGCATAATTTTAAACATACGCAAACACACACAAATGCACACATAAAGATGCATAGATGCGCTGATATTAACAGACTGATACAGTATAAGCTTTAATACATTGAATTTATTAATCTAATTTTGTGTAACTTGCTTTTAACCAGGTCCCATTGAGGTCAAGAACTTGCACATACGGTTATCCAGCATAAACTGAGCCCACAGAGTCGTACCTGAAATACTTCTGAACCAAACTACTGCTGTATTCGAAATTCATATGTTAATAGACTTCAGCATTAGAAATTTATTATCTAGTGTGCCAGAGGCTTAAAAGAATCAATAAATAAGGCTCTATGACCCTGATTCTTGTCTATGGCTTAAATAATATTCACGATCTTCATTGCAGCAGTACTAATTCTAGTTTGTTTTCTAAAATCAATGAATAGTGTAACAAAATAACATTAGTACAAAAGGGGTACAGTCACAAGTATTTTTTAAACACATATTAACCAGTACCGACAACCGTGACATAATGTTATGTAAATATTTAGAGACGTGGCTTCTCTTCTTTTAAGGGTCATATTGGCTGATCTAATATTGGCTGTTTTAAAAATGTGGTCAGCAAACAAGGGAAAAGAAAGAAACACATCCAAGAATTGAAACATTGAAATTGGCAGCAACTTTGACAAAATATGGATCTAATTTGTCAAGATCGACACATTTGCATATATTGCTTTTAATAAAGCATTTGCCTCATCCTTAGTAACATAAAATGGTTTGAATCTGGAACTGTAACACATGCATAATCAGGTACTGGTGTCTATAACATTTACAGAGGGTGTGCTACATAGTGCTATAGTCAAAAAAGAAGATATGTCTAATCTGAGGCTCAAACAAGCACACACCAGGACACACACTCTCTCTCTCTCTCTCTCTCTCTCGCACACTCACATAGGTCATCACTTGTCTCTTTCATACACCCACAGACATAAAGCTCACTGGTGAAAAATGTCCTTATCATGCAAATGCATGAAAATGCCAGACTTGCAGACTTGTGCAAGGCTGTAAGGTTATCCACCCACTTACCCACCCATGCACAAAAAGACACACACAATCACACACACACACTGCCAGATGGAGTTTTAACCTCGACCGAAGTGTTGAATAATATATCTTACAGCGGTGGAAGTGAATGACATGAACTGCACTTAACATGCCACCGCTTCCAGTTTCTCTCTCTCTCTCTTCCTCCATTGCCTCCTTTGCTCCCGTCACTTCACTTTTTCCCCTCACCCTATCCATCTCTCTCTCTCTCTCTGTCTCTCTCTCATTCCTTCGCTGTCCCTCATTTACTTACACATCTAGCCCCTCGTGATTTTTTTTTTCTCTCCTATCCCCTTGCCTTGACCTCTGCTGATGTATTCTCTCATGATCATTTGTCAGACAGTTCTGGGGCATTCACATAGAATGAACTCCATTACTGTGTATTACAGTAATGGACTTAGCTGCTCTCTCTCTCTCTCTCTCTCCCTCTTCTTCCCAGTGACTTGAGTAAAAACCAGATTTCCGACATCGCTGCTGATGCTTTCAGTGGCCTTCGTTCTCTCACCTCACTGTAAGTATGACACTTACCAAACAAACTAACACACAAGCATGTACACAAACATATATCCAGACAGGAAAGTAATTGCATTCCCAGATATTTAGCAAATAAAAATTTTGTCGTTGTCCATGTTGACAACCGGAGCACAATGCAGTGGAGTGTGCGAAAGAGCTGTATGCATGTCTTTGCTTTGGTTTGTGTGTGTGTGTAAATGTACATGCCCATTATCACACGGTTTGTGTGTGTGTGTGAGGGTGATAAGAACATGAAGGACAGTTTAATTTGAATCAATCTAGAGCATGAAAATGAGACAGACAGTCAGACAAGAAGGGGGCAGACAAGGTGAACTCTCCTGGGTGTTTTGACTGAACACGCACGCACACACACACACACACACACGCACGCACGCACACACACACACACACACACACACACACACACATGCACACAATGCACACACGCACGCACACACACACAATCACATAGAGTCGAGTCAGTCGAACAGGAATGTCACTGAGAGGCACAACTTCTGCGTTAGTGGCCAGCTGAGATGTGATGCAGCAAAATATAAAATTGCTCAAGTGCATTAAATGGTAGCAACTGGAATTGGAAGCACATCTCAAACATAATTTCAGATGAGAAAAGCTTCAGTGCAGAATGAATGTCCTTTGCATTAGTTTTACATATCGTTTAAAAATTTAAAAGTTGCCCTACACTGGAAAAAGACAACTTTTTTTTCTTTGATTGCAAAATCCTTCAGTTCTTCTCACTAAAATAGTTTTTCCAGGTGGGTGAGTTTGATGGTTTTTTCACTCCAGGCTGATTTATTGATAGTCTTCCTTGCCTGTTGGAGAGCTGAATATTAGGAGATTTATATAGAACATGGGCTTGGCAGTGAAATAAGGTAATAAAGAAGGACACCTTGGTTTTCAGAATCAAGTCTAACTGTTTTTTTTATAATGGTTTGCTGTTGTCAGCTGAAACGGCTTCATGTGACAGCTATTGTTTTAACATGCAAAACAGAGGTATCTGGTTTTGCCATCTGTGTGATTTGGATGAAAATGTACAGGAAATGCAGGCGATTTTTGCAATCAAAGCAACACCACTCAATACTGAAATATTATATTCAGCTGTCATATAGGTATGATATGAACAAAATCACACTCAATATGATCTGTGTAAATGTTTAGAGAGGGCAAATGTAGAGGGATTCAGGTTATATCCTCTCAACAGCTTAATCAAAATTGCCAGTAAAAAAATAAATAAATAAATAAAATACAATTTTCTTTCCATGAAGGAAAAAATGTGCTTTAATGGGGTAAAATACCGTAAGATGCCATTACTTGTGGATGCAGAGCAGTGTCCCTCTCTAGTGGCTGATTATATTATGAATAGCGTCCAAAAAAGCAATGGAAATATTTTACTGCTTGTAGCTGGCTCCAGACCACAAAAGCTTTAACGTGTAAGCAAAGCCTTATAAACACTGTAATCTAAAAAAAAATGTTGTTTTGACCATCCTATGCAGGGTGCTGTACGGCAACAAGATCACCGAGTTGCCCAAGGGATTGTTTGATGGACTGGTTTCCCTGCAGCTACTGTAAGTACTGCCTGTGTGGTCTGTTGTTAAGTGTGTACTTGTGTGTACATGTGTGGTCCCTTCAGAAAGAAATTAAATACATTATTCAGTAAACAAAAGAATAACACACTCAAACAAAGGAAACCCAGAAATACAGGAAACACTGTATTGTTGTGGATTTGTTACAGTCTGGTCCAAAATTCATTACAGCCTCAGTCTCTTTTGGGAAATGGTCTGACTCCTTTGTTGTAGGTGATATATTGAAAGGGAACATATTTGCTTTCTGGCTTAATTTGCAGGACTGATTTCATACTGCTTTACACTGTAGACCGTAAGAAAAAAAAATCTGTACCTGGATGTCCTAATTATTCAAAATTTCTGAAAGTACTGTAAACAAAAGTGCGATTAAAAGTTTTATAATTTACTCATGTTATGACAGACGTTAATTGGCATCATTTAAAAAGTAACAGAATTTCCTTACAGTATCCTTTAATATATTTTGGTTCCAATGCAGGCAGCAAAATGAGCATACATTGCTGCATTTATGTTAAAATTTGTACTTGATTTCCCCTGATTAAGATGATGCAGTGATTTAGCATCAGCAAGTCATATCTACAGTACATTACCTCTGGACCATAATCACAGCTCAGGCAAATGTTCAGGATCCTTATTGCTTCAATATATGGGGGTAATTTCATAAGGAAGGGAACATGAGGGATTTCAGCCACAATCACAGGACCATATCATGGTATTAATCACAATACTGGAGTAGCAACTGCCACAGAATCCCCCTCTTCACACATTAACCCTCCATCTGTCCTTTATCATATGTATGTGTCTGCAGCGAAGCATTTCTTAAATGATTAACATAAACCAAAGCAGTGCACTGTAATAAAAACGGTAATCTCCAATTGTTCTTCTAATATTGAATGTCTACATGGAGAAAAACTATTACTTCAGAATAATTCCTCTTGGGCACAGATTCAAACTGCAGCAGTGGTTCAGCATGCAGTAAAAATTCTGACTCCTCTAATGGCTACATTGGTACTGTATGTGGCATCTGGTCCTCGCAAATGCCGCAGTCCACTGCAGAAACAGCTAATGTTCTGGGCTTTTCCATCGTAAAGTGAAGTGAAGCAAAGAGAATGAGGATGAGTGAATCAAACCCACAAACACCTTTTACGGGTTTAGGTGGATCATTGCGATGCATGGTGCATAGTCTGGCAAAGAGAAGGGGGGGGTGGTGAAGGGATGGATGGATGGATGGACAGATTAATTAATGGATGGATGGATGGGAGGAGAAAAAGGTGGAAAAAAGACAGATATCTGAAAGAAGAAGAGGGATGTAGAGAAACCTATAGTACGCTATGAATGCAGAAACAATTATAAAGGAGAGTGAAGGAAATCAGGGATCAAGTTTAAATTTGTTCTTCCATGTCCATGGATGTCTGATGTGACATAATTAACATTTAGTAGCCTCTGTTTGGAAAAGCATTTCCCTCAGACCCACAAACAGTAAAACACTGAATGCCATATATTTGTTTGTACATGCACATGTGATCCCTTAAGTAAGATCATTTCAAAACTATTTCTATGCATTTTGCCTGTTTCAGTCAATGAATAAATAAAGTACTGAATGACTAGTTTATATTCATGTCTTGCCACATCATTGGTCAGTCCTACAAAGACACTGCCTGCGGGTATTGGTGCTTGCTCAGCAGGCAAGGAGGGAATAAGTTTCTTTCTTTTTTCTTTTTCTTTCTTTTTTTTTTTTTAATATTTTCCCACCGACAGAAGACGACCACCTTTCTCCAAAAACTCCGTCAATTTGTCAGGAATTTCCCCGTAATGATCTTCTTCCATATGGCGTAATAATTTTAATTTACATATTAGCTTTTGCTGGTGAATCGAGCACCGCGTCAACCCTCCATGACAAAGATGTGTTTATTGCTTTGTGTAGCTGCCGGTCTGCTGTTTATATTGTCTCCGCTGCTTTGTTTTACTGTTGCATTTTCAAATAATTAGTTCCCCCAGTGAGCTGCCTAATGAGGCGTGGATGTGTCGCAGAGCAGCACGTGTCGGGCGCGCGTCGGGCTGCGAGTGCCTGCGAGCGTGCACGCCTAGCCGGGTCGGGCCGCTATGGGCGCTCATTAGGATGCCTTCAGATGATTAAGCTGAGCTGCTGTACCAAGTAGCGAGTTAGTCACCTGCCAAACAAAGAAAGGAGGGAGAGAAAAGAAGAGTGTGTGTGTGTGTGTGAGAGAGAGAGAGAGAGAGAGAGAGATATGAAGAAACAAAGCATGAAAGAAAAGCCAGGAAAAGTGTTGAGTGTGAAAGGAGAACACTGGAGAAAACAGAAAAGAGAAGCACAGGGGAAAAGCTGACAAAGTGGGTATATTAGCAAATGAAGTAAAGATATGTGAAGACAGAAAGAGGGAAGAGTGGCGGTGAAAACCCTTCCTGTCATTTACCCAATCCCTCTATCACATTTCCCAATCTGTCTCTCTCTCTCTCTCCTCTGTTTTGACTGTTAACCTCTTTCGCTTGAATGCATCTGTGGAAGGGATGTTCCTCACGATTAGTTTCCCTGTCAATTAAACAGAAATTTAAATTTAGAATAGTCAACTAGTCTAAAAGTAGGAAGAACACCCAGGAGCCGGGTTACCTTTTTAGACCAGGATCACAGTTTACCACGTGTGGCTAAGGTTAGCGGTGCTAGCGCAGTGCAGCTGTCTTTCCCTGCAAGTCAGCGTCTACATGCCTGTGCCGAACGTGGTTATATGCCAGTTTATTTTCATTTTCTAGATCCAAATACAGCCAGCCCCCACTGGTTTTAATGAGATGTCCTCTGTCCTACTTTCCACCTTAATGGTTTACAGCATCCGGGCATTAGCGCGGGGAGGGGTCTGCCATCTGCCAGGGCTGCAGCCCCAGCTAGTGGCGGGACGCTGTGAAACATCTTGGATGCAACAGTCAACCAGTGTTGTGCATGAATAAAAATAAAATTATAATTAGTTTAAAAAACTAGTATGTCTCGTGCAGACTAGCAAGGGCAGCAACCTTAAATCATTTGGTCGCCTAACAGTGAGCATCCCTAATCTGTATCACCCAAAATGAAATTACATTCTATTTCCTCCATCCCGTTTCCATTCTTTTCCCCATTCTCCCGTCTCTATCTCTTCTCCTCCTCCTCTTCCCTTTAACCCTCACCATCTGTCTCTCCCATCAAAACAAGATATTACACTACCCTACTCAACAGTAGATATTTCCCTCCTGCTTCGGAGGAAAAAGTGGAAAATATATAAAACAGCAATTTTCAGATTTATGGGTCATGGCCAGAAAAAATATAATCACGAGTGTGTGGAGAGGAAGGGAGAGGCGAGCATGAGGGACCTGGAAAGAACTAGCGAGATGAAGAGGACAGTGGAGAAAAAAAATGCAAGGTTTTGCAGTAGAGATGCAGCTGAGACTAAATGAATTATCTCATTATCTGCCTATGCGTTTATCTTTTGTTCGTGTGGTGCACAGAGGCAATAAAGCCAAACAAGTAAAACTAATGCAAATAGCAAACCGTTGGTGGAAAGTAACTTAGTGCATTTACTCAAGTGTTACATATACTTCACTTTACTTATTTCCAATCTTATTCTATTTTATATTCTTTGTTATATTTTTCCACAATATATCAGCGGGAAATATTGTACTTTCAACTCCAGTACATCTATTTGACAGCTTTAGTTACTGGTTACTTTTAAGATTTCACACAATGGATCATATAACAAGCTTTAAAATACCACACACTGTTAAAGATAAAACCAACGGTTTCCAGCCTCTTTAGGGTCTGATGTCTCCCAAAATGCTTGGTGTAGTTAGTTTCACATTTCAGATGTGAGCTGTTAACAACTCCACTAAATAGTGATGATTCTGCTAATACCTATGTACTTTTACTTAAAGTCCTGCATGAAAAATCCTATTTTACTTGTAGTGGAGTATTTGTACATTGCTGAACTGGTGCTTATACATAAGTAAACGATCTAAATACTTCTTCCCCCACCATCAAGAACAAATGCTGAATGACTCTTCCTTGGGTTTCAGGCTGCTGAATGCCAACAAAATTAACTGTTTGAGAGTCAACACCTTCCAAGACCTGCAGAACCTCAACCTGCTTTCACTGTACGACAACAAGCTGCAGACTATCAGCAAAGGACTGTTCGCCCCACTGCGCTCCATCAAGACTCTGTAAGTACTTGAAATAGACGAACACAAATAAAGTTGAGGCCGAGAACCATTCGTTTTTGATTGATTTTGTGCAATGAGAGCGCAAAGGGGACAATATATTTAGGCTTACACTGTCATTGTCATGGTGATCAAGGAAAGATGTACCGTAGATTAGAGACACAGATGTAAAAGCTTTGATGGCTTTTTTTTTTTCATTAAATGAGGAATAATTTGCATCAATCGGCAAGCAGAAGAGTTGCATGACAAACCCACTGTCTCCTCTCTCCATTCCCCCTCTCAGTCATCTGGCCCAGAATCCCTTCATGTGCGACTGTCACCTGAAGTGGCTTGCTGACTACCTGTTTGACAACCCTATTGAGACCAGTGGAGCACGCTGCAGCCACCCCAGAAGGCTGGCAAACAAACGAATCAGCCAGGTTAAAGGCAAGAAGTTCAGGTGCACAGGTAGGGGATGAGTTCACACAGGTACACCTAAATACACTCATAAACAACACAAGAAAACATGCAGGGAGTCATCTCTGAAGGTTGATACTCATATCAAGTCAATCAAGTCAAAGGTAAAATGTCAAGATTTACCAGCAGAACATTACAAACACTTGGGGTATTAAAAAACCTGCGTGTAAACCGAAACTGAAATCGTATGCATTTGATAAAACACCAATACAAGCATTCACAGTCAGCCTCCAACCTCTCTCTGTGGTAGTATTGTATTACTGTTATTTCCTATGATACAAGCCATGGTTCTCACTAATTGCAACACAGACCAATTCAGTACACTGAAGAGGCACAGTAACTAAATCAGCAGGAATGGGCCATTGACTGTGATCGCCCACTTGCGTGAACCCGATGGTGTCTGTAAGACTGTATACCGTTCATATGCTTTTGCGGGTGCCCCTCTCACATTGTTTTTCCTTTCTTGAGTATTATGCCTTTTCAAGGCTCACTGGAAAATGAATTTTTTAAATCCCCTTACAGACATTTTACAAACTGTTTGAATTGTGTTACTATTTCTTTATTATCAATAACTTGTAGGGGTATGCTGTGTTTGTTTTACGATGAGCCAGGCAAGGTGGGCTGTTTGACAGTTCACTAAAACAATCAGTCATCTTAGTTACATCAATACCCTGAAAAAAAAGCGTAGCTGTATGGCCAACTGTTTGGCGACATGACGTTTCCAGCCCACCTGTTGTTTTTTTTGGTTTGTTTTGTTTTCTTTTATTTTTAATGCTTTTCCCCAGCCTAAACATGGAACACCATTAATATCTTAACCAATACTATTAAATGGTAAATGCTTTTATCCAAAGTGCTTTGTGGTATCATGATCACATGTGCTATATTTTCAGCATTAAAGGTCTCAGTGGTGAGCAAACCCCTAATGTTAGTGCTCTGCTCATGGAGCTAATCACAATAAATAGATTACAAATGTCCTTAAACCTGGTTCTGGCAGTCCTCTTTGCTTCAGCACCTCCTCTCTGCAGCCCCATGCCTCTCCCTGCATCTCCTCTTCCTCTATGGACCTGTGTGGACATTTTCGCTTTCGGTGGACAGTTCTGTGGTTCCGCCTCCCTTCCTGTGTGGATCTGCAGCTGTCTGTTGCCTCTCCTATCCTATATGGACCCTGACCCCTGACTGATTATTGCAGCTCTCTGTCAGCCCGCCTTCCTCCTGTATGGACCTGCATTCTGATTGGTTCGTGCAGCTGTCTCTTGTGCTTGATCTAACCATGTGGCCCCGCCTACTGTGACATCACATGGTTCCGTCAAGCGCCAGGGACCGCCAGGCACACACCCACCTGCCTCTCCCAGCCAATCACTCGCCTTGGAGCAAAAAATGGGGGCTAAATGCTTAACTCCTGTTCGCTTGCATTCATGTGTAGGGGTTCGGATACTTGGGACTATAACTGTGGTTGAAATAAATGAGCCATTGACAGCTAATCAGATATCAAAATAAAAATTCATCAGTGTAGAATATCAATACTTACCTGGTTTCCTGCTGCCGGGCAATTTAAAGGTGCCCTGTGGAGTTTTACCGTCAACAAACAAAAGTTATGTTTAAAGTTAGCGTTTTTCGTCATAATTCATTGCGTGTATTCTTGAGGTCTAACAAAAATGTTGAAAACTTTTCCTTCCCCACAAAGCATTTGCAAATCCAAGGTTTTCTAATGTTTTAAATGGTGTGTTGTTTACATCTATTGTTTACTAGGTTGCAGTCTTCTTTTTCTTAGCCTTTTATTTGTGCATTGCTTAATTTCTTTGCACATTACCACCGTCAACTTTCGATTCGTGGAATATATGTGGAACCAGCATCACCCATGTGCTCGAAAGTATACACGAGAGCCATAACAGTGTTCTCAGAACAAATATAACTGGCACTCGCACATAAAAATCTGACTCTATAGCAACACTAGTGGTCGAAAACTCCACAGGATGCCCTTGGCCCAAAAACATCTTCACTGACTTTGACTGCTAAACTGTTAGCAAAAATTTGAACTCTACACATCTTTTTTTTTTTTTATTTAACAGATGCTTTTACCAAAGAAGTGTTTTTTTTTTTCTTTTTGAAAGTACTAACATCTTTTTGTAGGGGTTTTAAACCACATAAAGAGAAATGCTTGGTAAACCTTCCCTAGTGTCACACCGTCCAGTGCCTAAGTGGTTAGTATTGCTTATTCCCCCGCCTCTGTGCAGACCCCTTTACCCTTCTCTGCAACTGAGGAAGACAAAGAAACTAAAAAAACAAAACAAAACAAAAAAAAAACCTCAAACCATTACTGTTAAAAGGATTGTAGAAACCCACCCTCCATTCTTTGCTTTGTTGATGTCCCTCCTTTCCTTTTTTTTCTTATCCGCTCCCTTGCTCTTTCCTTTCTGTCAACTTGCCAACAAACAAAGTTTGAGGCAGCCCAGAGACATTATTCCAAAATATCCTGCCAGTGAAGCCACATAGCCACATTGCATAAAAGATAAGACATCATTTGATGAGCAGTGATCATTTACCGAGTTAAAATCAAGGTCGTTCACTCGAAAATCTCACTAGGTGGTCTTAGATGTTTAACAATGACAAGCAGAGAACAGATGAGCCATAAAGAGTGTTTGCAAGGAGAAAGCGGAGACAGAAAGAAAGAACAAGTAGTCTGTGCCAATGTAAGAAAGGTCTGATAGAAGAGTCGTGAAAAACAGAAAAGGTTCAATTGACAGAGACCAGATAGCAAACAAAGCTGGAGGGGGGGCAGACAATGATAACCCTGAGAAATACAAATTGTATGTGATGTACAAATCCAAGTATTGCATGATGTAAACCAGGTCTGTTTTACAAGCACTGGTGGTCATAAATAATATCTGCTCACATTATATCTAAGTAACAGAAGTGGACTCTGGCTCAACATGTTAAACAAAAACATCCGGGGTTAAACCACATTTATCTACAAGGTGATTCCGTAAAAAACACCTGGATCTCTGTTTGTTAATTTGATTTACAGTTGGAGCAATGCAGTATTACCCCTCCCTGCATCAGGTCCATGCCTACCCTATACAGAACAGTACCACAGGAGAAACCGCCGTGGAAATGAGCTACATTAAAAAGATCATTCATGTCTTGCAAATGAATGGTTGGCCGATTGTGTTTGATTAACCTCTGACAGCTGAAATAAGAGCAAAGTAGAGTTTTCCAAAGTCCAAGGAGAAACTGATTAGACATGACATGGCTCCATTTGTATATGCATCTATCCTTTTTTACTAATAGCTGGATATTTATTGGAAAAATGTGTTGCCCTTCATCATAAAGTATTGTAAGTCTCACATTAAGAGCTTAATTTCTCTCTGGTGTATCTTCTCTTCCCCTCAACATTTTTTTTCCTTCGCCCTCTTTCCCCTACTCCCCTGTTGACTTAATTTACCTGACTTTTTGTCTTCTCCTCACTTTCTAAGTGCTGTCTACCCCCCCACCCCCTTTATGTTTTCTCCTATGTCACTTTATCTCTTTTGGTCTCTTCCTCTCCCTCTCTCCTTTGCAGGTCAGGAAGACTATCGCAGCCGTCTGAGTGGCGAGTGTTTCCAGGACCTGGTCTGTCCAGAGAAATGTCGCTGTGAAGGCACTGTAGTCGACTGCTCTAATCTTAAACTGACCCGTATACCTCCACATATCCCTGAACACACCACAGACCTGTAAGTTTGCTAGTGTTGCCCTTTTAGATACTTATACAGTATATATACATATATATATCTATACACATACACACACACAAACGTATAAAAGACATGAAGAAATATCACATTGAAGACCATGGGCTAGACTACTTCAACTTGAAACTATACATAACCACACATCCTTAAAAATACCTCAGACCTGTCAAGATGTTTTTATCTTAGTCAGCGACACAAAACGCAAGCATGTGGGCTCACATACATTCAGGAATACACTAATACATATATGCAGTGTACACACACACATCTGCCTGTCTCTTTCTCCATCTTGCTGCCCCTCTCGGTCCAGTATCTTGAGCATCAGTCTTCATTTTTACCTCCCAGACCAGAATGCCTCTCAACAGTCTTTTCCATCTCCCCATCAGTCCCAAAGGAGCCATCATGATGTCTGGCGAAGGATCTCACACTAGAATACTGAATAGTCCCATGGATCATTCATTTCACTGCCGAAAAATGGAAAGGAAGTAACAGATCTGATTGCGAGGAAGGTTAAAAACACAGTATGTGTTCAGAATCTGTTAGAATTAAGAGTTGATTTTTGAGCCGCAGAAATATAATCCAATCACTAATTTTGATAATAGGTTAATGATTTGAGTGAAATTTCAACCAAAAAAACCCCAAATGTTTTCCGGTTTCGGTTTCTCATTTGTGATGATTTAATGCTTTTATATGTATATTATGTGACAGCAAACTGAATATCTCTGTATTTTTCAGTTTTTGTTGAACAAAATCAAACATTTGAAGAGGTCACCATGGGTTTTTGGAAACTATAATGATAAACTATATTTTTATGACATTTTGTAGTCCAAACAGTTAATCTATTATTTGAGAAAATATTCTGAAGATAAATCGATAATGTAAAAAATGTTATTTGCAGCTCTAGATAGATATTTTTAGTATTACTATAATCGCATAGCATAATTCATATGTCTTCAAAGAGAAAAAGAAGCTTAACCATTCATAATTCATTGTAGCTTCTTTAAAAAAAAAAAAAAAAGGGCAGATCCTTAAATTTAAGAAGATCGCTGTGATGTGATTTCAAAGAGAAATAGTAAAAAGACTTGTAAATTGCTAACAAGTTATAAAATACACAAAAACTGAGACCAAAAAGGGGGTTCTCTGATTCAGAACTGCGACTCAAGAAAGAAGTGTTGCTGCTAAAATCAGCAAGCCTCATTTTTACTTTCAACACCTGGCCCTGGACTGAATATTCAATAAGCTAATATTTCCACAAAGGAAATGGGAATCGAGCCAGGAGCAAAGTTTCGCCCAATATTGCTGAATCACGAGCAGGTTCAAAAATATAGGTGAAGGATGGAGAGTTTTTGCCAATGCTATCGCTGTGGTACTAATGGAGAATAGCTGCAGAGTAACACTGCAGTAGAAGCAGGGCAGTATATAGGACAGTATACGTTGCAATTTATCGATCTTAGTTGTATAGTGGTGAATGCAACCATGGGTGTCACTTTAGATAACTGACTAATGTCAGTATCCCATGGACCATTAGCCCCCAAATTCTTCTGTCTCCCTCTGTCTTTGGTTCTGTTTCACCCTGTGAACACTCGTATCCTCCAGTTCTCCCTCCCTCTCTCTCTGTGCGTTCCCAGGGTGCTTCATGTCAAAATATAAACTTTGTTCTTTATGGTTGGTTAGAGGGCACATCAAAGTTTCTACTGTTTTCGACACCCTCTCTCTTTCTGTTTCTCTTGCTTTTTCCTTAAGAAGACAACCAACCCCTGGGTTTTTGAGGGGCTCAGACATACACACAAAGAAACACACACACACACACACACACACACACAGCCATTTGTGCCCTGTAACCAGCCTTATCAGGGGAAATCAGGGGAGGTTATGGCTGCGCTGAAGGCTTATATATTTTTTGTTCTCTTTCTCACTCCTGTCTATCTCTCTGTCTTTCTCTGTGATTCTTCCCACTAGCCATAAAAATCCTTGACATCAGCCTTGATAGTGTTCAGTAAGTATGAAAGAATCAGTCTTAAAAGAATTATTTGCACTCGATAAAAACAGTACTCTGCATTCTGAGTGGATACTGAGGGTCAAGAGTAAACGGTAAAGAGTTGAGCAAGTATTTCAACTGTACTCTCAACATTCAAACTACTCAAAATCATCCCAGCAGTAAAGGCAATATCATTTTCCTGCCATTCCCAATGTACTTTGGCCTTTGCAATATGTTGTCTTGGTTTGTTTTTATCCTGGTTGATCCATCTTTTATGTTCCCCTGTATCTCATTAGGAAGTATCCCCTCCAGCCGAACTTTTTTTCTTTCTCTCATCAATTTCTCTCACTCTACCTCTTTATGCTACAAACGCTCCCGCACACACACACACACACACACACACACACACACACACACACACACACACACACACAAAACACAAAAACCCGCACGGACACACATTTCTTTCCTATATTCATGGGGACCTATCGGGGACAGATTCATCCAGCATTTTAGTCCCCAAATATCTGTTAGCTGCCCCCCCCCCCACACACACACACAAAAGCATCCTTTTAGCACCACCCTTTTAGTACAAATTACCTCAATAAAGCAGATATCTAGCTTCCTATCTCTCAAACTGTTGTCTCCTGGCTTAGGGCTGTGTGGGTATTGATGACCACATAGAAAAGATTAATTTCTCTTCTCTTTTCTTCTCTTCTCAAAATTATTTTTTTTCTTCCCTTCTCTGGTTTTGTGCCGCATCATACTTCGTCAGTAAAGCCCTCTTAACCTTCATTCAGTCATTTTTCCCTTCCTTTCAGCCTCTTTCCATCTTTTTTTGTGTGGTTGTGTGTGCGCACTCATGCGCGTGTGCATATTTATATGTTTCTGTTCACTCAGAGGAGTTGGGTTCATGAAAGAATAAAAGTATAACTCACTCCCTCTATCTTTCTCACTGTAGGCGGTTAAATGACAATGAGATCGCCGTCCTGGAGACTGCAGGCACGTTTAAGAAGCTGCCTAACTTGAGGAAGATGTATGTATTCTTTTTTCTTTTTTTTTTAAAGCACTTCTAATCTGTTCAATATTCAATGCTTAAGGCTAGTGTTGTTGATTTGTGTTTGTTTTTGTATTTATTTATCCATTACATCATCTATGCATTTACTCAGTTCCTTCTCTGCAAAGGAGGTAAAGAGGACAAGACATGCTAGTGAAGTGGGTGATTGGGCTATTGTTTGTTACTGTAGAATACTGATGTTTTGGACACACATTTCCTTATCACTACCAATGGGCTACTGCTCTTATTCATTCTAGAGGAGGGAAGGGGCAGCATTGCAATTACAAGCAAGAACAGACTGATGAGAATGGATGGAAAAGGATGGATGGACAGAGATGAGGAAGGCAAGAAGAACTAGAAGTTAGGAGGGGGAGAAAAAGAAGGAAGGAAAGGTGATGGAGGAAGGGCAATGAAAAGAAAAGGGAGAGGAAAGACAGAAAAGAAGATCATGAGGATGGAAATAAAGTAAGGAGGCTGAAGATTAGGGAAATGTGTGAAAAAAATATCGATGCAAAGAGGGCAGAAAGAAGTGAAAATGAGAGAGACATTAGCAAGAGATAGAGGAAGAGGAGTGGCTGAAGACAAGCAAGAGAATGGGTGGAGCAGAGAAAGAGAGAAGGGAAGGGTGTGTCTGAGGTATGGAGGAAGCAAATATTAAATGGAAATAGAAGATGGGCCTTCGGTTCAGATTTACAGTCAGTCTTTATCTACAACCTACTGTGTGTGTGTGTGTGTGCGTGTGTGTGTGTGTGCGTGTGTGTGTGTGTGTGTGTGTGTGTCAGAGTGAGATAGAGAAAGACAGACCAGAGACCAGCAGTTGATTTATTGGAGAGGAAATTGCTAACCATCTAGCAGTGTCACTGACGATATAGATTGGCTAGCACTCATTTCCATTTTCCTTTTCCCTCCATCCCTTCTTCACCTCCTCTCCTTTCCCTACCTCTTATCCTTCATTCTGGCTTTCCAAGCCTTTGGTTCTCTCCTCTCCTTGCATCTGCTCTGCTCATCTACTTTTCTTTTTAATCTTAAGCTTGTCTGCCACCATCATTTTGTTTGTTTCTTTTTTGACTTTCTTCTGCTATCTACCTTCTGTTCTTTTCCTCTCCTCCCGAGCTGATAAGCAAAAGCACAAAACTACCAATGAATGGAACCAACAGTAGTTGTGATAGCCATCATCTCAAGTTATTGTCTCTGAGGCCAAATGCGCTCTTTTCATTTTTATTTTTCTCATTGTCTGCGCAAGGAAGAGAGATAGCAGTCGTATTCAGTTGTCTATGACCACCTGTCTCATTTACTTTTGTGCATGTGTGTGTGTGCGTGCTTTGTGAGTTATAGTGATGGCAGTGGGCTGTTATCACTATATCTATTGTACAAGACGAGGACATTAAGATGAAAGAGAGAGGAGTTAACATTTATTAGTTGAAGGGATGTGATTGATTACTGCAATTAAAGTGGGGATATTGTGTGTGTGTGCGTGTGTGTGTGTGTGTGTGTGTCACACTTTGTTCATATGTGTTTGCATGCGTGGTTATGTTGCCCCACTGGCCGTGCATGTGAATGACTTCATAGGCTATCTTGCATATAACTAAAAGAAAGAAAACAAACGGAAAAATCTAAATGTAGAAGATGGCAAAATCTGTAATTTTATGGTCCTGCAGCAACTTGAGCAACAACAAGTTGAGGGACATCCGTGAGGGTGCGTTCGATGGAGCCGGTGGAGTCCTGGAGCTGCTGCTGACAGGAAACAAGCTGACCGGGCTGCAGGGACGCATGTTCAGAGGCCTCACCGGCCTGAAAACTCTGTAAGTTCTGTAAAATAACGCATGTGATTGCATACGCAGGAATATTTACGTTATATTTGTGTTCAGGAAACTGATTGTTAATTAGGATATGCTATTATGTGAGCTGCATGTAAGTTACCTCTCCGGTTTGAATGTTCTCCCCCCTCACACTACAAAATGCAAATGAATGCTAAAGAACTTAAAATATGTAAAAGCTCATTTTCTCCTTCGGTAAAAAGAGCTAAGTACATAAAGAACAGAGCAAGTATTCCTGTTGTACAGGTGAATAAATGTGAAAAACCTTAATTCAAATGGCTACAGCCTAAAAACAAGATAATCATTTACTGACTGTACACGACTGTTTTAAAGGGTCAGTCCTAATGTCAATCTTGTTTCTCACGTTGCCCTTTAAATAAAAACTTTTCAAGTTTCTTTGTACAACAGCAAATATATTAAACGGTTTTACATTTGACTATATGTACTTTAGTCGACCCGTTCACCGCCTCAGCGTTGTTTTTTCCCACAAATGGCCCCCGAGCGTCGTCTTGGCTGTGGCTGCGAGCTGTGAGCGCTTTACGCTGTGCAGACTTCGACCCGTGTTGGTATCTGACTAACGGTGGTCCTCATTAACTTCTTCTTCCCCGGACAGAAAGAAAAGAGGAGCGGGTTTGTTTACCCCCTCACCCTGAAATCAAGGCTAATGACGGCACATCGTTGTTCCCCCGATTTCAACGCCCACCATAAATAGGCTAGTGTCCAATTAGGGGTTACAGGATAGTGTAGAAAATCATGAGCTAATGTTGTCTGTGTATGCTCAGTAATGACTGGCTAATGCTATCCTGTATATATATATATGCCAGCTAACGACTCTCTAATGGTATCATGGCTGTCTCTGTATTATGTTAAGAGGCTCCCTGCTCCAGTAATAGGCCTTGCTAACTAGGTTAGCCCATCCCAGAGATTGCTAATGCTAACTAATTCAGTTAGCGTGGTCCCTTATGACTGAATGTCAAAAGCTAATGTCAAATTACAGAGTCTGTCCTGGTTGTCTTATGGGGACTGGTTTGAATTTAGCCCTGCTTTCTTTTTTTATCTTTTGTCTATGTCATTATAGCTTATGTTCTTTTATCCTCTGTGTCTGTCTGTCGTCTTATCCAGCCGAATAATGTGAATTTATATATATATATATATATATATTTTTTTAATGCAGCTGTTTTATAGGCTAAGACTGCCTGTCAGAAAACATCCTTCAAGTAAAAGAAAAGTGAAGAGTATATTCAATACTTGGTTCATAAGTTTAATGTTTAAGCTTTGATTAACTGATTTAACATCTGGACAATAAAATTTATGCATTAAATGTTATTGCTCATTGTTAAATCTTATTGCCCGTAATTGCTCAAGTCCTGAGTCTATGCTTTAAAGGCTAGATTTTATTATAATCTCTTGTTTTAAAGGTAAAACAAAATGTGAAAAAAAAAAAAAATTACTTTTCCGCCATCATTAAAGGAATATTTGGTATTTGTGTTTCCAGAATGCTGCGGAGCAACCAGATCAGCTGCATTGACAACAGTACGTTTACAGGTCTGAGCTCAGTGCGTCTGCTGTCGCTGTACGATAACAGGATCTCCAGCATCGCCCCAGGAGCCTTCTCCACCCTGCACTCCCTGTCCACCATGTGAGTCATATCCATCAGCCTTTCTTGCTCTTTATAATGCATATTTGTCAGTGTTTTCTTCTTTCTATGCTATTATTCCTGTTATCTCTCAAAACAATCTTTTTTTTTTTTTTTTGGTCTGTCTTCAAATCTCGCTACATCTCCCTTCTCCTAAGTCTCTGCTTTCTATCTTTGTGTCTCTTTCCTGTGGCTGTGATTTTAGAGGGGACACTTCTCTGTGCAAAGAAGTAGAAAAACAAAATCCATGAAGTAAAGTTTTGACAACCTTTAACCCTCCTGATAACATGACTGTTAGGAGGGAGACAGGAGGAGGCAAGGAGGCAATAGAGAAGTGAACATGTATGTGTTTTTTTCTGTCCTTTGACCACCTAGATGTGAAGGCTTTGAATAATACATTTTATCGGCTCAATAAAACATTACAGGTTCATTTTTTATATATCTTTTGTCATACGGTGAACAGAGACATACCAAGCCACAAAAAGTCACATCCTCTCTACTCTCTCTCCCCCTTTCCCTCCATGCTTTCTTACCTTGTTCTGCCTTTTGTTCTCGCTCTCTGTCCTGCTATGTACCTGTCATCTGTGACTCAAGTTGCTTCTTGAGTCTTATGGGAGGAAAGGTGGGAGACCAGAGAGGGAAAATGGGGACAGTAGAGTTGGAGGATGGATGGAGGCACTGTGTCATTAACGCAGGACAGCTCAGTGGGGCTGTCGGGGATTATCAGTACACAAATGGAAAGATATTGTATTTCCCTCATCTCTGTCATTCATCACCATTCATTTTTTTCCAACATTAATTTTTCACTGGTTTCTGGGTAACACTTGATTTTGTATGCAACACCTGCCTGCCGTTTGGCATGGTAGAAAGATGAATAGTTTTTATCCCTGGACCCTCTGTTCTTAACATTTCCTCTGTTTTTCTCCTCTCCTTTCTCTCTCTCTCTCTCTCTCTCTCTCTCTCTCTCTTTCTCTAATATCTGTCTCCATTTTTAGTGCATTGTTTCCCATTAGGAATTTGTCCATTTAATTAAAAGATTAACACGCTGAAAAGGAAGGAAGGGATTTAGCTTAGGTCTGGTAGCCATGCACCGAGGTCAATTCATTACAAGGAAATGAGGAAATAACTCTTCCCTATCTATAACAGCATACCATTAATATTGTAGCACAAACAGCAACATTCAGTTTTAGTAGTTCAGCAGTAGACATGGTGTAAGACAATGTCCCGCATTACCATTAAAGAGATACATGTTGCTTTCTAATATACTAATCACTATACTGCCAATATACAATTCCCTTTCAATTTCAATCTATATTTCCCTGATATACTCTTGATGTTTCATGATTTCATGATTCTGGTTAACAAAATCACACATTTGAAAATTGTGAAATTTAACTTCTGCTCCAACTGGATATGCCAGAGAGTTGAAGATACAGAGAGCAGCTTTAATGTGCCACCTCTCTTGTGTGTGCTGCTAATGCTACCTACTATCCCACTGCATTCAGTTTAAATGTGGTTCACCATAAATATTACATGAGCAGTCTTATAAAAGTAACAAAATGCAATGCGAGGTGATCAAAAATGAATAAAATGTACAGATAACCTTTTCTCTTTTTCATTCTCCCTCACAATTTCTCTCACTCAGCCACTTCTCCTTTTTCATCCTTCATCTTTTGTACTTTACTCAGTGAATAAAAATAACTGATAACCTTTTCTCTTTGCCTATCTTTTGTTCCCTTTCTTCCTCTTCCTCTTGCCTGTTTGTCTGTCATCTAAATGTATTCTTATATTTATGACTGACCGAAAAACAGCAGCCCACCTTATGGTTTACGGCACACACTAAGCTGTAGCATGCAAATAATATTACTTTTGATACACATGCATACTTACATTTTCAAAATTTGGAATGGCTTCTGCCATAAGTAGCTGATAATCCCTCTCTGTAGCTCACTTGTCAGTTTTTGCCATCGGTTTTCATGCACTGTTTTGTAAGCCACAGTAAGCATATAAATCTTTAGTGAGTATGGGTTGTCTTAATGGATCATATCTGCTAACTCACAGAATTTATGCATCAGTATTTAGTTTATGGCTGAATTTCAGGAAAGCATTTATTAAATTTGCTTCATTTTGCCATGATTAATTTATTATATTGTGGAGAGAAAAAAGGGATGCACTGTAGCTACAACCGTGCACTAAAATGTTTAAGAAGCTGCCGAGACTGGTGTCCATTTCTTTTATTCCGAATAAACCTGTTTCATTGATTTCTTTCTTTCTCTCTATTGCTGTTATTCCTGTTTATTTCCATAGTAACCTGCTGTCCAACCCATATGTGTGTGATTGTCATTTGGCCTGGCTGGGTCAGTGGCTAAAGAAGACCAGGGTGGTCAGTGGAAACCCTCGCTGTCAGAGGCCAGCCTTCCTGAAGGAAATCCCCATCCAGGACGTGGCTACCCCCGATTTTACATGTGACGGTGAGCTTCTCTTTTTGTTTGCCCTTAAAGAAGAAGAAAGAAATTGTTTGTATTTGTTTTCTCCATAAAAACGCTTTGAAATTACATTGCGTAAACACAAATCACTCGGAATTGTACAGGATTGTTCTACCAGGTTACACAGGATGTGACTACTGTATTAGAAATTATAGTGGAGTGCCAGGAAACCAACAAGGTCGCAGCCTGAAACCTGAAACAAATGACATGTCAGTCAGCAGCCATGTGTCCTGTACAGATAAGAGCATGAGTCAAGTGACTGAAAGGTAAATTAAATTTGTCTTTGCGTCATGTTTACTTAGCCTACTTACTGAATGCATTCACCTTTCTAGAAAGACAGTTTAGAGGAAATTTCCTCTATGAAAATTATTTCATCTTTGGTGATTATGCCCAATATGTAAAAAGCTTAAATAATTTCTTTATGTGACATAAAGCTTGTTCATTGGAGAAGGGCAGATAAGACTCCACACTACATGTGAAACTAAGAAATACTGGAAATTCTTGCTGCAGTGAAGCATCAGTTGGTGAGCAAAAGGTCAACAGAGAATACAATTTATGATGTTACATCTACATTGTTACATAAGGTTTTTTCCCAGTGTTGGTTATGAATCTGAGAACTAATTCCTACATCTCACAAAAAATAAGGAAGAAGCAATTATTCTCAGGGATTTTTTAGTAATATCACATTGAAATCTTGTGCCATCATCAGGAATCTGAGCTCTGTCGATTTTTACTGGACTGGCATAGAAATATATTCAAATTTAATTCTTGTCTGTTTGTGCAAAAGTCCTTGTAGATAGTCATTGCAGAAACTTCCATTATCCTATGTCTTAAGCCAGCAGATACACATACACACATGCTCAGTGGGGTATTGTGAGGACAAAATGATCAGCAACCACTCTCAAACAGCAGCCATAGATGACATCAGCTTGTGGTTTCTACAGTGACGTTGCTGTTACCACGACGATGCCTGCCTATAGCAACTTGGGCTCTCGGCTCTGCCGCCAAAGTTCGACGCCTTAGGCAAAGTGTGGTCTGGCTCTCCTGTCTATTACATCTTTCTTTCTTTTTCCCTTTTTTCTTTCTTTATAGCTTTACACTTTAGACTTTTTTTGATCTCCATCTCTCTCCACCTCGTTCTGCTTCTCTCTCTCCTGAGTTTACTTGAATTCATTACACTTTTCTAATTTCCTGTTGCTGTGCTGCAACCATTTACTGAAAATGAGTTTGGAAAGTAGTTAGTTGGGTTGGCTCAATAACGACGCATTAAGATGGTATCAGAGCTTAATATTTATTCTTGCGTCTTGCGCACACAAACACACACCCACATGCGCACACAAACACACACACACACACAAATCTATCATCAAACTCGTTCAGCTGCACAAACATTAATTTCAATTGTTAATACCACACTCAAGCCCTGGTTTTTCTATCCTTACGAGGGCCTTACAATAGTTAGATTGAATGTCTAATTTTAACTTTAAAATAACCCCATTTCTAATCTTAACTAGCATTAACAACATATAGAAAGTCGGAAATGTAAACTCATTTCTAGGTGACCTGTGAAACTGTCATGCAGACCTAAATAACCGAAAGTCCTTTATGTAAGATTTATGCTAATATGTTTCTGACCATTAAAACCTATAATCTGATATAGATTATTTTTATTTTAGGTTGAGCTCACTTGTATAATGGTTCGATGATGGAAATCAAAGATCCAGATCACCACATCTGTGGTTCTGTGGCTCAAGGCGCATCTCCGGAAGACAGTCAAATGTTCATACTCTGAGGGGTGTAAATCTCGAACTGGTTCTCAAAAGATTGGAAGCACAGAAATGCACACGTGTGTGTGTGGGAGGGGGGGTGCACGTGCGTGCACAACCATGGCCCCCATGTCCGGTCTATTTATAGTGAGTAAAATGGTTGTTAAGTTGTCCAGAGGTAGCCAGGGGAAAGGTAAAGTTAATTGAATTTGTGAGAAGATATTTAGCACACATTTAGATGTTAGTTCAATCAGCCAACTGTAGACTGAGCCAGCCCACGGCTACACATCCCTGTGGACTCTCTAGCTACACATATCAGATAAGACAAACACATATACACTTGCACACACCACTCTACACACAGCCACATAAGCCCTCATTTACTCGACATGCAGACATTATCACAATTAGAAAACTACAAAGTGAATGAGAAAATGGCCATAGGACAGGGGGCGATAACTAATTTAACAAACAAAGTATGCACCAAACTCAGCATGTGCACGCACATACACTTATACTTACACACATGCAAGTATATCACTTTAGCACAAGGCTGCATATTGGCACAAAGGAAAAAAAAAATAGCAAAGTATGAACATACATGAGTAAAAAACTTGGCCATTCTCTCTATTAATCGTCTTTCTTTCTCCATAAACACACACACACACACCAGCTCAGATTGCAGTTGTGTTATTATTGGCTTAGTGTCCACACTTCATTATCTGTCATTATGGTTTTAACTCAACGTGTTTTACATTTGGGACCACAGTTCAACTATTTACATACTACAGCACTAGATTAAAGCTGTGTGTGTGAGTTTTGTCCGTCAGTCAGGGAAATGGAAGCAGTTTCAAGCCAACGACAACACTCAAGTCTCTGATCACTCTTATCTCTGAGTGTTAGAATGATTACAATCACTCAGATGTTTTTTGTCACTGCCATGTGTTTGTGTGCATGTGTGTGGAGCTTAGCTTCATAGCCTGAACTGTTTTTTTCACAGCAATACTAAAAGTGTCAGTTTAAAGATTAAAAGAAACGGGGCACCCATGTAAGTGCCGCTTCTTCCTCAATTTTTAGATAAATATGAAATCATGCAATGTGGATTAAAAAAATCTCTCAAAACACTATTTTTGTAATTGGAGGACCTTTGCATCTTGGCCTGACAAAGCAGTGTAGGTAGTATAACAACAGACAACTGCAGAATGTTGCAGCCATCATTTTGTTGCTGTATTTACATGAGTTTTTAAAGTTGCTACAGGCTATCCCATCCACATCTGTTCAATATTTCTCCAGAATCGTCTAAGGCCTTTTAATATTGCTGTGACCTGCTTGCAGGTCCTGAGCCAGATGTTGAAACACAAGCACAGCTGATTTTTACAGCCTCCGGTCATTCGATATGGATTATAAATTACTTGTAAAAAGTGCTGAGTCCAGAGTTGAGTGGAATTGACCGAGAGCCACATTCACAGTTTGGTCTTTATATTCATCCATCCCTTTATCTCTCTTTGCTTTCCTCTTTCTCTTTCTCTCTCTCTCTCTCATCACCCTTGCCTCTTTTATCCTGTGTCTCTCTTTCTGCTTGGTGTATTTCTTTCTCCCTTTTGCCTCGATTTGTTGCTCTTTTTTCTCTCTCATCTGTCCATTTTTGAATTTCTCTGTCCTTGTCTTTATCCCTCTCCCTCTTTCTCTTTGTCTCTCTCTAATATCCCCTCTCTCTGTGGCTCTCTTTCCCCCTCTCTCTCTCTTACCAGGTGCTGAGGATAATGGTTGTCTTCTTTCGTCTGGTTGTCCCGATGTTTGCACGTGCTCAGACGGCGTGGTGCGATGCAGCAACAGAGGGCTGCACTCTCTGCCCAAGGGCATTCCCAAGGACACCACTGAGCTGTGAGTCACGCGTGTATGCACGCATGCACACACATATATAGACAAACTTGAAAATGAGGATCTACTTGTTTAAATATACAGACACACAAAAACCGATGAAGATAACCGTAGGAATGTACATACACACAAACAGAAATGGGCATTTTTTGGCAGTGCTAACCACGTCACAACCATATACACATAAACACACACAGTCACACGTTGCTGCAGTGTGATATTGATGCAGCAGTTTCCCTCCAGCTGCTTCAGGAAACTAACAAAGCATTTGCTGAATACACAACCACACACACATACACATGCTCCCTCTCTCTCTTTTTTCCTATGTGATTTGACTGGTTTATACTAAGGTGAGCTCTGAAGGTACTTGTGTGTTTATGCATTTATTGGATATTGGCATCTTGAATCTATGCATCACCACCGATATTAATATATAAATGTACAACACATAGTCAAATACAATGTAATATGATGTATTGCCAAACAGAGTGCGACAGAAAGAATGCCAGAACAGCTACGACGGCTGAGAGGGAATACCAGAAAGAGTCCTTGGGTTACTTTCCTAACAAATATTTTTAAAATTGCTTCTTTTTTTAAAATCAATTTTCCAACATTGTTATGCCAACGGTACCTCTAAAGAAGCCAAGGTCCACCTTTTACATTTAAAAGTTTCAAAAGTTTTTTTTTTTTTTTATCAGATTTGCCCAATAATGTGATGTCCTTTTATAGATTCATTATACTCTGAGAGAGTATACAAAATATGCTTGTATTTCTAATTATCTAACACAGTTTTTAATAGTAGAAATGTTTTATTTGACTTACAATTTCCATTTATATATAACAACTTGTAAATTGTTTTGTCGTTGCCATTAATGTCAAGCTAGTGATCATCACATTCGTCACCTTGTGATGAAGGAAGAGGCCAATAAAGGAAATGTCTATAATGGTAGTTATTGTTTCAATTCCAGTAAGATAAAACAAGGGTAAAACAATGTTAATCGAGATTAGGAAATTTAGAAAAAAGTAGGAGCTAAAGGAAGGGTAAATTAATACTTGCACATACACACACATATATAGACAAACTTGAAAATGAGGATCTACTTGTTTAAATATACAGACACACAAAAACCGATGAAGATAACCGTAGGAATGTACATACACACAAACAGAAATGGGCATTTTTTGGCAGTGCTAACCACGTCACAACCATATACACATAAACACACACAGTCACACGTTGCTGCAGTGTGATATTGATGCAGCAGTTTCCCTCCAGCTGCTTCAGGAAACTAACAAAGCATTTGCTGAATACACAACCACACACACATACACATGCTCCCTCTCTCTCTTTTTTCCTATGTGATTTGACTGGTTTATACTAAGGTGAGCTCTGAAGGTACTTGTGTGTTTATGCATTTATTGGATATTGGCATCTTGAATCTATGCATCACCACCGATATTAATATATAAATGTACAACACATAGTCAAATACAATGTAATATGATGTATTGCCAAACAGAGTGCGACAGAAAGAATGCCAGAACAGCTACGACGGCTGAGAGGGAATACCAGAAAGAGTCCTTGGGTTACTTTCCTAACAAATATTTTTAAAATTGCTTCTTTTTTTAAAATCAATTTTCCAACATTGTTATGCCAACGGTACCTCTAAAGAAGCCAAGGTCCACCTTTTACATTTAAAAGTTTCAAAAGTTTTTTTTTTTTTTTATCAGATTTGCCCAATAATGTGATGTCCTTTTATAGATTCATTATACTCTGAGAGAGTATACAAAATATGCTTGTATTTCTAATTATCTAACACAGTTTTTAATAGTAGAAATGTTTTATTTGACTTACAATTTCCATTTATATATAACAACTTGTAAATTGTTTTGTCGTTGCCATTAATGTCAAGCTAGTGATCATCACATTCGTCACCTTGTGATGAAGGAAGAGGCCAATAAAGGAAATGTCTATAATGGTAGTTATTGTTTCAATTCCAGTAAGATAAAACAAGGGTAAAACAATGTTAATCGAGATTAGGAAATTTAGAAAAAAGTAGGAGCTAAAGGAAGGGTAAATTAATACTTGCACATACACACACATATACACACAGAAACCCCTTTAGCTGTGAAATAGGCCTGGTCCGCAGGGTCAATAGCAGTGATTAGGTATTGATCAGGCTGAAGAAGACACTACATCATACTGTCCACATGACCTACTTATGACCTGAGAGACAGAGGAACAGGGACCAGCGAATCATAAAATGTGTGTGCTTGAGTGTTTCTGTGTGTGTTAACATGTTTCTCACATACTCAAAAAACAGAAAAAAAAATAATTCAATATTGTATAATTGCAGTGGTTGGAACATGGGTTAAAGGCTGCATGACAACACTGTTATGTTAGCGCCAAGCTCCCCCTGCTTAGCGGTGCAGATTTACTCCCAAACACTTGTAATCTTGTCATCATGTCCCATCTCGTTTGGCTGTCTGGTGAATTCGGAGGGACAGTCTTACATAGTCATATACTTACAAAGAAAATGTAACATAGTTGCTGTATTCCTACATATATGCCGATGTACAAGCTAACTAGAGATGACACAAGTGTGAAAAAAAATGAAAGAGCATTTACTTCATGAAAAAGGTCTCGTCTGCTAACATACAAAACCTCCATTATTTATGTCCTGGCATTCAGGTCAATGTCTTCTTCTTTTCTCTCTCTACACGTTTCCTGTCATGCTCCTCTGCTGCAAACTGGTAAAAAGCACAATTAGTTTAGCTCAGCATAAAGACTTGAAGCGAGTCTCTCTCCGAAGCTTAAATATATGCATACAAACATGTCTAAAGCTCACCTATTAAACTTGTTGTACTACTGTTTTGCTTTGATTGATCCTTATATAAACGAGAATGTAAAAATGACAATGACAAGCGCTGGGTGGATGGACAAACTTTTGTGTTGAACTTAGGAGGGAGCCAAGCAGGCTGTTTCCCCCACTACTCATCTCCTTTTGCTCGGCTAAGCTAACAGGTATCGATCTTCTCATCTAATTCTGGGAAAAAAGAAATCAAATTATTTCCCAAAAGGTGGAACTATTCAGTAGCTGATCACGTTCAGGTTGCCCACATCTGAATGTAAAAAAAAAAAAAAATATGTGAGGGAAACTCCAGTCTTCTGGTAAATATAAAGATGTCATGTAATGGTGGTGTCCTCTTTCCACTGCATTACTTTTGTCTCTTTCCTTTCAGTTACTTGGAGGGTAATATGCTGACATCTGTGCCCAAGGAACTGGCATCCCTGAAGCAGCTGTCCCTGGTGTATGTACAACTCAGGAAACCTTGAACAGAATATGCATGCCAAATCCTTGTGCAGAGAGTCTAAAAACCTAATTACGTATTTGTACAGGATGCACTGCATTCGTCTGTGAGCCTTTATTGTGTGTTTGTATCTACGCAGCGACCTGAGCAACAACAGCATCAGCACGCTTGCCCCGTACACCTTCAACAACATGACTCAACTAGCCACGCTGTAAGTCGCTACGGTAACGGACACACCTAGTAATACATACTCACCCCGCCCATGTCTCAGTGTCAAATATGAGCCGTGTGTGCATTTGTCAGGTCCAAAAACCTCTGGAAAAAAGTGTTGTGTTCTCTTAACTTTGATTAATCTTCACTCTGATGCTCATTCTTCCCTTATCTTTTTCTTATGTCTGTCTTTCAAGCTTTTCCCCTTCCGTTCTCCTCTCACCCCAAATATCTCTTCACTCGTCTCTCCTTTCTACTATCTCCCCATCCTCTCCTCTTTCTCATGTCAAGCTCTTCTTGTATCTTCCTCCTTTATCTTATTCTGCCTTTGTGTTGTTCCTAATGCACATGTGGTATATTGTTTTCCTGTCTACATAAACTCTCTTTTCACTTCTTCACCACTCATTCAGCGAACCTAATAAATTATAACCTGTTTTAGCTCTTTTTAAATTTCCCAACCCTCAACTGTCTGTCTTTGCTGCCATTCTATCTTGCATACAAATTCCTTTTCTCAAGTTTGTTTCCTCGTTTTTGCTTTTAGCTTATCAAGTGTGTTACACAGGGATTTTACATCGATTTGCTGGTCTTTACTGGTCTTTGCTGGTTGTGTCAAGGGAACGTTGTCTGAGCATATTTGCTCGTTTCCAGCATCGCCTGGTTTCATATTTCATACAGTTGCACAGATTCATGCCCGGGAGCTGCCCAGTACAACCACATACATCTGCTGTTAGCCCCCAGATAGCATCACTGGAACACGCCGTGTTAAATGCTTTGCTCATGCACACCTTTCCAAGCGTTGAGGAGGTAGAGGTGGAGGACCGTGTTTCATCTTTAACTTTACACTTTGGATTCTCCAGTCTTTCATTTGATCTGTTGATTTATTGGCCGTGGGGCTTCTTTTTCTAACATTTATGCCAATCGTTAACCTGAAGCTGGAGGTCTGAACGATTTGGGTTTTTTCCCCTCTCCACTCTGAGACACTTTTAAGCCTCTTGATAATCAGTATTTATGGTTATTTAGAGCTTTATAAACCAAAACCTGCAGAGAACCATGATGTTCTAGGCTGTAATTGCCTTTAAAAAAACAAACCTATCAGGCAGCAACAGTCAGCTTTTGACAGAAGGATCATTATCGGGCTCCATGCTAAATTATGTTAAAAGAATGATAGCAGCCTGGAACAACCAACTTCACCTCATTTGCTCACTCTGTCCTTAAATTTTTGTCATCTTCCTTTTCATTCATTGTTAAGCTTAATTTTTGTTTCCTTAACAGTTCTAAAACAGGAAAAAATTAACTGAGGTGTAGGAATTTGACATTTCAAATTCGTCAGATTTGCCTCTGGCAGTTTTTTTTTTACCTCTACCTAATTTTTCTGCCTTCAACATATACCACATGTGCTTTATACATGCCCCCCTTGATGATTTACCTTTGTTTAACCGAAAGAGGCTACAGGTTCTGCACTGAGTTATTGTAAAACCAAATCTGCTGTGTCAACTCTCATGTCATCCCTCTTCTTCTTTCGCTCTACATGTATTTTGATGTATTCAGGGGTGCAGTCTAAAAGGCAAGGGAAAGTAGTTTCAAATGAATATGTCCAAAAGAAATAATATTGTTAAAAAACAACAACATCTTGAGTCAGAAACTAAGTCTTGTGACCTTGTTAATGTCATCTGTCTTTCAGCATCCTGAGTTATAACCAGATTCGCTGCATCCCGGTCCATGCCTTTGACGGGCTCAAGTCACTTCGCCTGCTGTGAGTAGCAAGCTTCATCTCCAAGTGCCGCAGTGGATTCAATATTCAACACTCCCCTTTGCTGGTTATAGCACTGAATTAAATCAAAGTTTAATCATTCCCCTGGTGGCAGGCAAAGTGCCATGTTAAGACCCAGTCACGAAATGAGCCACAGCCACCCAATCATTTGTTGTTTCAGGATACTAAAAAAGATAAAAATGGCAATCTCTCATCTCCTCTTTAATACTCCCTCTCTATCTGCGCACTCTGGCCCCTCTCTCCCATTGTGTCCCTTCACTCTGTCTCTCCTTCTCTCTCCTCCATCCATCCATCCTCTCCTCCTTTTCTCTCTCTCTCTCTCCGCCCAATGTTGTGTTTGATGAATCGACCTTCAGCCTCTGTTTCTCTCAGTCATCCATCTGGTTGTCCACCCTCTGTCTCACAAACCCCTGCGCACGCGCGCAGTGCCCATGAATATTGCTGTCCGACCATCCTCTCACACATACACAAACACCTAAACACACACAAGCATGAACATACACAGAAAACTGCACATTAAATACCCGTTGACAGGATTTACGTTTGACTCCACTACGTGCCACATGTCGCATTTTAAATGGTGCTGATGCCTGGCTATATTAGATGAGTCTATGGTCGAGATCATTTTTCACTCCTTCACTTAAAGGGTCCTTTCACTGAAGTTACGAGAAAACCGGTTGGTGGTGGTGGTTTGCAGTGCAGCTAGATTTCCTTTGATTTGTCGAGGTTTGAGACATCCACCTTTGAGATTTTCCCACTCCACCCCAATATAGCAGAGGCGAATCGAATCCCATTTGTGGTTCTCAAATCATTGGAAAAATTATGTTTGACGGCACCGTGTCTTTCCAGACATTGCATCTCTTCTACTCTGGACAATCCATGAGCATCAGTGTGAATAATTTTCCTAGGGGCTGCTGTTTTGGTAGAAGTTAGTTACAAAAAAGCCACTAGAGGTAAATGAATTTCATTGACACTGCCCTTTTTTCTGATTGTTAGAGCTAGCTAGCTCTCAAACATAACATTGCATTGTCCCAGTGTTTTTATGTTTCAAGGAGAATGCAGCTCCTTTTCACCCTCTCCTTGCATCATTAGGAGTGTATTTTATCAATTTAATATTGAAGAGGCTGAATAAGTTGAAGCGTTTACATCAGCAAAATCTCACATGGCTTCACACGCAGTGCTGAGGCTGATGGTCTTGTAAATGATACCAACATCTCAAAATGAATAAAGCGAAGATAAATGTCAAATGCTATGGAAGTAATTTTCAACTGAAAACTCGACCAACATAAAATAATAATTACAGATCTTGTTCTTGTACCTTGTAACAATCTCTGTAGACATTTCTTGCTGAACTTTGGCCACCTCGGTTTATTTATAAAGAAAAAGTCGGTGTTTAACCCTCAGAGAAGTGAGCTTTGTTTTTGGCTTTTTCTCTATATATCGACTGTGTTTCTTACAAGGCTTTCACCTTGCAGAAGTTTAGTAATGTTTTTTTTTTATCCTTCCCTCCTTTCTTCCCTTCATTTTAGCTGATGTTGCCTTGGGGACTGCTCCCTCTCTGCCCCCGCATAGCAACTGGTTGCCAGGCAGCCATCACTGTCACTTCCTCATTACCCACAACCCCCTCTGGGCCAGCCTTGTGCGGGGGCTGTTGGACCACCATGCATAGATGCACAAACACACACAGAGATGCATTTAAAATACATCAAGACGTTAGGCGCACACACACACGAGTGCAAATTTGTGACAAGAGACGTCACAGACACACACACAAATATGTGCACATGTACACTTGCATGCGCAGCTACACACCCAAACACATACACATAAACACATATGCATACTTGTCTTACAGTAGTTGTGGGGACACTTAATGCATTCCCCAGTTCCTGACCCTAACCTAAACCTAAGTGTAACCTAATTAAAACTAACAGCCCTTTCAAGTTGTGAGGACTGGCCAAAATTTCCTCACAACAGTGGTTTCAAACGAGAATTTGGCCACACATCCATAGAAAGACATGTACACACACATACACGCACACTCTTTTCCAATATTGATGGTTTGATGGCTGTCCCCTGCTACAGCCCTGTGCTCTAATGGAATGTATACTTATATCCAGCAGGCAACACACTCAAATTGCGAGACATAAAGAGCACACACACACTCTGCGGTGCCTGAGCCCTTGGAGACAAAAGTTTCAGACACTCAAACGCACACATCCACACTCAAAAACATGTACATTAAAACCCAAAGGCACAAAACAAAAATGCAGACCGATACGCATCACAGCCTGTACTTTGTCCCTGTGACACAATTTTTTTATACACACTCCACACATGCATACATGTAAGCACAAAGACATATGCACACACACAAACACACACACAAACACACACACACAGACAAACACACACACCGTAGTCTGCTACAGGATCATATAAGACAGTTTGAATTCAGACACCATGACGAGCTTTATTGCCAAACAATGAAAATAAGCTTTCTGTTTATTTTGTGTTATTCTTTCATAAATATTTTATTTATTTTTCATTATAAAAGGGGATGATGTTGTGTCTGCAGCTGAGGAACCAGAAATAATTTAAATAATTTAGCATGCAGCAAATCGGAGTTAGATTGCTGTACTAGTTTGCTGGAAAACAAGTAAAGGCAGCTGGGCTGTCATTTTAATTTAACTCTAATATGATGGATATGCTGCATTGTTAAGATATTCATTTTTTAATTAGTGAATTGTGCTCTGTCATCTATGGGTGGGCCTTAATTGAGGCTTCAGGGTTTTGATCTAAATATACTTTACAGACCAGTAAATATTAGCAGCTGTGTACTATAAGTACAAGGCAGCAGTGGTAGCAATATCCATAGTAGGAGTGTAGGTAGATGAAATCAAAGGTTAAAGTGCTGTTTCACGTTCTTTTCCATGCTGAAAATAAATTGATGAAAAGAAACACAGAATACTTAATCAAATTAATTAATTACACTATCAACTTAACAATGGGTCCAAAAGTGACCGCTTGAATTTTTAACAAGGTCAGTATTGAGTTTAATATTCATGTAGACTCTTGGTTTGCTCTCTGTCTCTCTCTCCTCCAGGACTCTCCATGGTAATGACCTTTCAACGATCCCAGAGGGAGCTTTCAACCACCTCACCTCTCTGTCCCACCTGTGAGTACAGCTCCCTGTATCAGTTTGTGTGTATGTCTTCAATGCAGGTGTTGTGGATTGTACTGTTAATTGTGTGTTTGTATTTGTCTAGGGCTCTTGGTGCCAACCCCTTGTACTGTAACTGTGACCTGCGCTGGCTCTCTCAGTGGGTCAAGGCTGGTTTTAAAGAGCCTGGTAAGGAGAAAAAAACAAAATCAACATGTCACTGAAGTAGCCGTGGCCAAAATGTTCCACTCATGTTAAATAAATTTAATTTAGTGAAGAGAAGTTACAAGGTATGCTGTTATGCTATGTCAATAAACCGTGTTTTTGAACAGGCATTGCTCGTTGTACTGGACCTCCTGACATGGCTGACAGGCTGCTGCTCACCACACCACTCAACAGGTTTCAGTGTAAAGGTAAGTAGTCACTGTTCTACCACCTAGTTCATTGCATTCAATTATTTGCCCATACATGTCATTGTTAACCACAAGATGTTTAAAACAGGGATACATGGCAGAAAAATCGCATCAATCAATCATCAGTTTTACTGACAGCGAGATCTGTTCTGTGTTCCGATTCCTTCAACTTGAACAATCCTGTCTGTCACATAATTTTAGATGCTTAGACTGGTATTGGTGTAAGTATATAATTCTTAACCTTGTAGCACTTTGTAGCATCCGCAAACCGAAACTTTAGCGTCCGCGCAGTTTATTCCCCTCCTGCTAGTCTGGGTTTTGTCTTTAGGCAGGGGGCATTTGTAGGACTTTTATCCAGTCTCAGGTCGGGTTTCAGTTTTCAGTTTATTTCTAGGTGAGGAGGTTCAACCAGTGGCTTTTTTTGCGCATGATTATGCACATCACAGATCAGTTGCTTTGAAAACCGCCCAGTGATCATTCCATGTTCAAAACACAAATAGATTATATAAGCACTGTTGAAGATACTAAACTTCTGGTGTTTTTGTCCAGACGTTCTGTTTAGCCTCTTCTTCTCTTTTTAAAAACTTTAGTCTATTAAAATGTAGAATGCACTTCAGATAATTTTTCAGGCATAGGCTGAGAGGCAGCAAACGGCTAAGTTTATTAGTGGAGGGCTGTAAAGCTAATGACATCGCTTTGAATGAGCCACTTTGAGTCTTTTCGAGGCCTGAGACAAACTTGCCAGACAATCAAGTCTTATGTATATGGAATATTTTTTAAAATGTTGTGTGAGGTTGTTTGTGCTGTTGAATCAGCTCGATCAGTAATACATCGCACTATTTTTCAAGAGAAGTTTGCCTTGTGTTCATGGATATGAAATGAGTGACAGAACACTCATCACTCATACACTTCAGGAACAGTCCCCCTTTAACATTACCTGCCCTAGGGCTCCCCTGCTAATGGCCCAGATGGGAAAACACACTAGAAAAGGATACATCTTGAAAGGCATGGTCCTGCATGTACAGTGAAACTGTAACACTGACATGATTCACTCTGCATGTATGTTGGACGAATTCTTGGAGTACGTTTTCCAGATGAAAGTAAGAATATAAAATGGACTGTGACTCAGGTGCTGAGATCAAACTCTTATCAAGATGCCTAAATTACTTCTATTTGTTTCCACATGCCATGGCCTCTGGAACAAATCCCATTAATTGTTCTCCTAAGCTCTTACTTTTCCTATTTTCTTATACTGTGAGACCTTTTCTCAGCAGACCATCCATTAAAAGTCTGCAGGAGTAAATATGTACGTCATTTCTGCTGACGCTCCTTTTCTCCCTTTCTGTCTTCTTCTTTATCCCTCCATTTTACCCACATCCCCTTCCTACTTTCATCTGCTTCTGTTTCTTACATCTTTTCTCAGGTCCAGTAGATATCAGCCTGATGTCAAAGTGCGCCCCCTGCCTGGCAACACCATGCCAAAACAACGGTACATGTGTGTCTGAAAGCAGTGGATCCTATCACTGCACCTGTCCATATGGGTTCAAGGTGAGACACTGGATAGCAGCAGAGGGAGAAACCTTTGAGAGTGAGGGGGGAAAACTTAAGTTAACATATTAGGCTTGGAAAACTATTTGTTCTTAGTCTACAATAGAAGCCAACTTTACAGCTCAATCTCAAAAGTACTCCAATTCAGTAAATATTAAAGATAATGCTCTGAAATTGCAAGTGCGGCTATCATTATTTCAAATAAATTGTCAAAAAAATGTATTCCATTACCTCTTGTTAGTGAATGTGTGGTTGATTAAATTCTACGTGTGCTCTCTTTTATTGCCCCATGCAAATTTATATAACCTCTTTTACTTATCTATTGCTGTGGTAAATCTTGGTTATGTGAATCAGCTCTACCATCCTTTGCTCTTAGCCGTAAGCATTTTCAAAGTGTGGAAGCAGTAGAAATCAGTCCTTGAAACCTTTCAATGTGGCCGTCTCCTGTTCCCAAGCACCAGCAACTTACACTGTCAGCTAACCAACCATTATTTAGTGGTTCATCAGTATTTTAAAGCCTCTGAATTATAGAATCTAATGGCCGCTGCAGCAGAAAAAAAATTTACTTTCGCTAGAATTGGCCATGTGTATAAGGTATCATAGATGGATAGCCATGCTGCATAAGCCTTTGGTATTAGGTGTATTATCAGGCTAAGCCTTGGCCTTGCATGCATAATGTACTTTTCTCTTCATCAGTAAGAAATGATGACTACGGCTGGCTGCACTGGATGTACTGACTGATCAAAAGACAAAGGGTGTAATAATTGTTGAGACCCCTGCATTAAGAAAGACATGTAAATCTACTTCTGAGAGGGCAATTTGCATTAGAGGAGTGTGCGTGGAATATATGTGAGCTTGTGCATATGTGTGTGGACTCATGTATGTATGTGTACAGGTCGGATTACCCAACCGTTTGTTTGCATCTTTACATAGTGATCAGTGGGTTAATGCCGTTGTGGGAGATTTTATGTATGCACACGTGTGTACAGGTGCTTGTGTTTGTGTATATGTATGCGTATGTGCAAGCACTTTAACGATCCCCTTGTGATCTCATATGCAAAGACACACCTCATAACCTTTGGGCTTTTACAAGAGGACAAAGCCTAGTCTTGCTTTAATGAAAACATCACATGCCAAGGTCAAGGACTGGGAAACAGGGACTGTTTTTGTGTGTGTGTCTACATGTGTTTTGCGCATGTGCAATTAACGTATCTGTGTTTATGTTTTTCTTTCTGTGTCAGCGTCCACTGGGACAACATTAATTAAAATGTGCTAGAGAAATCAAAGAGAGTGCAGCAGAGGACAAAAGATGGAGGCAGAGAAGGAGAGAGAGAGAAAGAGAGGGAAGACAGAGAGGATTGAGGGAAACTTAAACTACAGGAGACAAAGTGAGAAAGGTGGATGTGTAGGAAGAAAGTAAGAAATATAATAGGGAAGGGGCTGTGAGACAGACAGAAAAAACAGCTAAAAGAAAGGAATAATGAGAAAGACGGAGAGGCTGAATGAAAGAGAATGAAACAAAACATAAGCAAAGAGCTACAGTAAAAAAGAAAAGAGAGGAGGAAATAATGAAGATTGATGGAGAGGGAAAACGAGAATAAATGTCCTTGTCGCGGCTTTGATCAGAGGAAGTGGGTGTGTTTGTGGCAAAAGGTTTGGTCGTTTGAAATTAAAACTACAGCCGCAGGGTTCAATGTGGAGAGGAAGTATGTGTGCATATGTGTGTATGTAGGACTCTGATACATGATATAGTTCCAAGTGAAAGCTGTTTATTCAGAAAACAGGTGTGTGGCTAGAGGAGCAATGAATCAAAGAAGTAGGCTGCGACATGCATTCATGTGTGTTTGTATATTGTGTGTGTACACTTTTGATTTTTGCTGATTGTGAGTATAAGTTTTTTGTGGAAGGGAGAGAAAGAAAAAAAATGTGTTTTGGAGGTATAGTGGTTGATTAAAAAATTGTCGTATTTTAAATTAATCAACAAGAATACATTTATTCAACCCTCTATCTCTCTGCAGGCCATTTGTCTTTCACCACAACTTAAATTTTCATAATCTGTGCTTTTGAATCTAAAAAGTTAGTAGTTAATTACAAGTGTATATAATAAATGATACCCATCTTAACTGTCTCACCTTCAAGCAGTGGTGAAAAAGGTCTATTTTGTCTTACTTTTTTGTATAAAAAACATAGAAGCCTACAGATAAAATTGAATGTCACCCTATCCTAGGTCAGCTTTTGTAATACAAAAAGATTCTTTTAATAACAGTTAAAATCACTGCATTTAAGGAAGCCTGATTGCCCAAGTCTACTTAGATAAACAAATCCAAGGTGTTGCAATACTTTTTTTTATATTTACAGTATATTTTTGATATAATTTAACAGTAAGCAGCAATTTCATATGACAATTTGCATGACTCTCTTCAATATAAGGTAATACACAAAGAGGTTAATAAGATCACTTCCCTCCCCAAAAACTCTGCAATCTGTATCCAGTTGTTAGGCTGGCCCCGGCAATGGGTGGTGGGCAAGTACTTTTATCACTGCATCACCTGAGAGTTCATCACTAAGGCTTATCACCATACACTAGTTAAAGACAATAGCTCTTCCTTGATTTTCGCTGTATTTATTTATAAAATGATCAATCTGAGAGAAAGTTAGAAGCTTATTCACATCTATATCATTGAAATTAATTGAGACCAGATAGAGGTGTCCCTGCGAAGGGAAAGCCTGACCTTGTGCTCACGGGGCAATGCTGGCAACTCTCTCCTATGGAAGGCAGCAAAGGTTTGTCCAAAAACTCACTAGATTTGTTGCTTGGTGCTTTTTTGGGTAAAACGTTACGAAAAACGTCTGAAAAATCAGTAACTCCAGCAAAAAAAGGCATCAATTTGGCAAGACTCCCCGTAAACTAAACTAAACATTAGTAAATGAGTGATTGAGTCAGTCGGCAACATTTGCATTTACAGACTGACCCTGCTTTTGTGGTCCAGTCAAAAAGGTGGTAGTACTGAAGTGGTCTGAATGCAGCCTTGGACCGTAACTGTCTTTGTTTGAAAAAAAAAAAATCCTATATTCAATTATTCACACCTTTGCCTTGTCTTGTCCTCTCCTCTCCTCCAGGGTCAAAACTGTGAAATACCTATCAATGCCTGTATTAGTTTCCCCTGCTCTAATGGAGGAACCTGCCACATTCAGCCCGGCCATGGGGACCACTTCAGGTACGATGTCTGTTAATGGTTCATTTCTGACTTTTTTTGTTAAAGCATATTGCAGTTTTAATCACTGAAAAAGGACTTGAATACCTAAAATTTTCTATTTGAAAGCAGCAGTACAACCATTATTTTGTCTATATATTGCATTTAGATGACAGAGAAGAATAAAAACAAGAAAGAGTCATTTCAAAGAAGTCTGTTGGGAATCCATTTAGGCTGTGGGTCAAATCTTATTGTCCTTTTTGCCCTACTGCCCCTCTCTATTAGTGGAGACGTTTTTAAAACTTTACCCGTATTCTCATCTAAAGGGAAAATTAACCTTACTCAGCCCCCAGATATATAGACAGCATGATTAGAGTGGACAGTCTTGGTTCACTGGACAATGCATTACCCAAGATAACCGCTTACTTTGACCTTATGATGTGTTTTCCTTCTTCTGTGCTGTGGGGGGGGGGGGTTTAGACAGGAAGAGAGCGAACATTTCAAACGAGGAAGCCCCATTTGGGTTGCTCATTAAATCCTTGTGCCCTCTCTGACCTCCTCATCTGCTCAAAAAGATGTTTTAAACTTCTACCATTATTCACACTCAGTGTTTCTTCCCTTGTTTTGCATAAAACTGTCAACATGCTTTAAACATTTTAATTTTTTGTCATCATGTAAAAGTTATTCAGAGCTGCGCTATAAGTGCAGCAATAACATCTCATTTGCCTGAGATATTATTGTTAGATGCATATTGCAATGTGAGCTAAAGAATAATCAAATTTTTTTAGATATAAATATGAAGCAAAAGCTGCTTGGTTACAGGCTGCATTGGATATAGCATCCTCAAGTGTATCCCTTGTTAAAAGCACTGTTAAGAGGAAAAAAATTGTTGATATGAACAACTAATATTGCCAAAAGGAATGAGTACAAGTATTTTTATTGAATTTCTCTGGGTTTTTGTTTTGAAGACCAGTACCATTTATTGAAAATATTCAGAAGGTCTATTTACTAGCTTTTCTAGAGCTACCAATCATATGATATCATATAATCTTTAAGCGAACATTTAAACCTCTGGTTTTTTATGATAACTCTGTAACCTCAGTGTTCTGAACAATATCACATGATATTATCAAAAGCTCCCAAACAGATACTAAGTAGATCTTGAGTTGACATTGTTTTTTCTATTGCTGTTTCCGGGTCCAAGAATAAACTTTCATGTTTAATATTTAAAGTCAGTGATACTTTTACTGCCAGTCAAACAGTTCTGTCTTCATGAGTTCATGATCATTTTCAGCAGAAATCTTACGATTCAGGGTGTTCAAATGAAAAGATAGCAAAGTAGTTACTTATATCAACTGTCGAAAAATGAGTTCCTCTCTAAATTCCTCAATTACGAAACTCATTCATAATATTTCACAAATAGCTTTTTTTTGTAATTTATGCTCTTAAGGTGATGTATAGTTTAAGCAGAAATCCATGATCCGTAATGTACCTCTTAATTCATCTATATTTATCATGGATTAATATAGCTTGTTCTATACGCTTCACCTTTAAGCGTATAGAACAAGCTTGCTTCTTTCTAGGAAATCCCTGCTTCACTATCATACAGTTTCACTCATTCACACCTGTGACCTGCCCAACACAATCACAGTGTCTGACTCCAGCTCCACTGGAGACGCTGTGGGTCAGCAGCCTCTCAGTGGCAGTTGTTGAGGGAGTGGAGAGCAGAGCATCACTCTTTGCTCGCCAGCCCATTAATTCCCAGCCAATAAAGGATCTCAATCTTGTTTCTCACCCCTTTAGGCTACTGCCACAATTTTTACACAATCTGGCAGCTTGAAGTACTGTAAATGTCTCATACAATTATGAAAAAATTCTTGAAGTGTTCTTGGCCATCACCTAAAATATTAAACGCCGTATTCCCCTGTTCCCTATCATCTCATGAGTGATCCCCTTTGAACCGAGAAACTTTAACGAGAGCATCCATGTTAATTCGGACTAAGAGACAAAATATAACTGGCAGTGAGCCACAGACCAGTAATTAACCAGTTCTTTAGAAATATGATAAATGTAAAAATAGACTGTATGCGGTATGATATTTTAACTTGATGTACTTTTAACAAACACTTTTTTCCATTTAATTGAATCCAACTACATAATATACTCGATATTTTATGGCCATTAAAGCTCTTTGATGGGCCAAGGCAGAAGGCTTGGTAGTTCCATTGCACATATTCAAAATATTACATAAAAATTCAGTCTGCATGCTTAATAACTGCTCATGCTAGTCCATACTGTAAATGTTTGTGTGCATGGGTATCCTTTATTGTACGTGCCAGTGACATCAGCATCTCTCCAAAATGTCCCCCTTTGTCTCAGGCTCATGACAAATTCTCATTGAAACAATTGTCATAAATATCTTAACCAGATTTGTCTCTTTCTCTAGCCCCTTAACAAGGCCTTTGGCCTTTGAAAGGCTTTGATATGCATCTGGCCTTTAACGTCCTACGTGGTAATGCTATTAGCAGTCTCTTTACCCTTTACACATCTTCTCTTAATGTTAATACCAACACAGGTAGACACTTGTGCCCTCTGAGCGAGACGCAAAAAGAAAGGGAGAAAGCCAGACAGAGTGGGAGACCAGATCCCTTTGACATTTTAACATGTTATATAATCAGTTGGGGATGCTCAATAAGTCCAATTAGCCTTGGTTCTTAGAAGGGACCCATTTGTCAAAGTATATAGTTTAAATGTCAAAACTGAGATTTCATTGTTGAAACAGTTTGTCTTCTGTTTCTTATGGGAACACGAAATGTTTTTTTTCTTTTCTTCTGTCTCTCTCACTTCTGCACTGCCTCTTTTCCCTCTCTTTTTTCTTTCTTCACTCTTTTTCAGTGGCAGCAGTTATTGTAGAAGAATGATTATTTGTTGATATGTAAATCTCTAAATATAACACAACGGGCCTTCAGTCGAAAGTCTAATCACGTACAAAGTCAGCATTTCATTTGGACAGAAAGGGTAGATGTATGAGGCCTCAGCCAGGAGGGATGGTCCACACTGCTCCATGGCAGCTCAGTGAAGGAGACAAAGAGATGACACAGGCATAACTTTTGTAACTGTTGGTAAAGATGGAAATAAGGTTGCATTGTAATGTACAATTTTAATCTGCATAATCAGCAATATAACCCACACATAGACTATGACTAAGTGACTGAAATTTTTATGAACTTGAAACTATGAAAAGCTTTTACTCTTATTGCTAGAAAAGAAAAAAAGCAAGAAAGTAAAAAAGGTCAAGAATTTAACAAGCAAAGATATTTTTCCATTTAAATGGTGGAGATAAACCAAAACAGAACTAAAAGGAGATCGAATATTGGACTTGGACTCCAGTGAGATGCCCATGTGGTTTTCTGTCTGTTGGATGACTAAGCAGCTCACAAAAAACCCACAAAAGGATTGAAAAAAGAACAGTGGATACGTTTTACAGGTGCAAGGGAGTGGGAAGGACAGAGTGTATTACAAATAAGTGTGAATGTGTCTGTGTGGGGGGGGTTGACAGTTCTCACTCTCTTGTGCTGAAATGACTTTTCCCTTGCTTAACATATTAGGATGACCTTGCTGTAAAATCCTTTTCATCCACTAAAAGTGGACTTGATAAGCGTAGGAGACTAACAGAAAAATAGAGAGTTGCAAGTGAGGGGAGCTTCTGAATGCAGCTCCGGTCAAATTTATCAAACTTTCCATGTGTGGGGGGCTGTTCTTTACCAAAAGATAGTGTGTGTTTCTATGTCTGTGATCTATTATAAGGAGTTAACCCGGACTGAGATACAAAGGATAGCGAGAGGGGGAAGAGATCAAGAGCTGGTGAGAAGAAAGGATGGTAAAATGAATCTGAAGATGGTAGGAGAAAAACGAGTGAGAGGAGGAAGGAAGATGAATAGAGGGGAGGCAGAGGGGGAGGCTTTGATAATTCCTTTAGAGTGCCCCAGGTGGGCGGTGTCCAACAGCAGTGGCATCAAACTAAGTTTATCTCAGCCTTTTTTTTTTTTTTTTTTTTTTTTTTTTTTTGAACCGGGTGGGTTGATTTTGATTTACCAATTTTGCTTTTTAGACAGTAGAAGCTGGAGGAATTTTGACTCCTAAAACATCCCCTGACAATAAAGACAGAAGTGAAGTGAATCAGAGGGCACATACGCATCTCTAAATTTTAGTGCAGGAGGAGATATATACAGGGAGGGATAGTGTGTGGCACTAGCAGTTTAAACTTTGAAAAGTCATGTTAAAATTTCATTTCTGCTATAAAATGAGGCATGAAATGGTGTCTCTTGTCAGACCACTAAATATAGACACGCTGTGGCTCCAGCAGTGTGTAAGAACCAGCTTAGAATGGTGGAAATCCCGCTAGAATAAAGATTAAATTGTTTTCTTAAAAGCTCTTATAGGAGAATTTAAGGGTAAGTGAAGTTGAACAGCCGTTTGATCTGGCTGATGGATTTTATTTTAAGTTGTGCAGGAGGAGTGTGTTTTGAGATCTGGACCAGTCACCATCTATTGATGTACATTTTCTGCGCGTGTGTGTGTGTGTGTGTGTGTGTGTGTGTGTATAGCTGTGTCTGTCCGCCCGGTTTTGAAGGCCACCGTTGTGAGATTAACCCAGACGACTGTGAAGACAACGACTGTGAGAACAACTCTACCTGCATCGATGGAGTCAACAACTACACATGCATCTGTCCACCTAACTACACAGGTATACATACACGTGCACACACATGCACACACAAACTTACATGCACCATCAGATATTCCTGAAATCCTCAGTTTTGCCCTTAAGAGGCTGAGAGGATCACCAAGTCCCTCCACTAATGCACATGCATACACACCCATTCAAAACCATATTTTCCACTTTACTGGATGGTAAGTTAGTAATGGAAAGCCTCTCCGCAGTGACCTGAAACTGCTCCTGCAGGAGCTCCTGCTGAAAGAGCAACCACGAGAGAGGGACAGAAAGAGAGCTGGAGAGCAAGAGGAATATTGACAGTAAAATGGCAAAGAGGGACTTTGTACTAGAGGGGACAGGAAAAATAAACAAAGCAAGGGAAAGGGCGAAGAAGGGGGCGATAAAGGGCAGAAGCAGTGGGGGGGTCAAAAGGGAACGAGAGAGAGGATTCCAGTAAGTTGCAGCTTAACTGCTGACTGGGAAGTTAGATTTTTCTTTTAACAGTGTCCTCTAAAACACACACACACACACACACACACACACACACACACACGCACAGCTGGTCCCCTTTGACACTGGATCCCAGTCAATATACACACACACTCGGCCGCACACGCGCCATGTCATTATCGTTGTTGGCATAAAGAAACCTCACGCACTGCCAGCCACCATACCACATACAGCTGTTGCACGCACGCGCACACACACACACACACAGGCAGCTGGTTCCTTTGGCTCGGATCCACAGCTCAGCTCAGTGAACCACGGCATAATCATCAGGTGTCACATTAAGAGGACGGTCCTTCGCTGGCCGCTCTGCTTTCTCCTAACTCAGCAACCAGGGTTGTCACGTCACATTTTGCATCAGGGGGAAGATTTAAGGTCACAGGACCTTTTAAACAGCTCGTATACGTTTTCCACAACCAAGGCTTGCTTACCTACAAACAAGGAATCACCCATATTATATAAATACCAAGCTATGAGTGTCAATTTTAATGTCTTTATTTATATGTTAAAATCGACATGTTGAATGAAACTCTTCCCAAAGCTGTTGATGAGCTCATAAAATTGTGACACAACTTAAATGTGGCCTTGCTTGCACTTTAACTATATTTAATCATTGTCATCATTAAGGACTGTGAGGATCTTTTGGCCTCTGAGAGACAGTAAACACTGGCAATATTTTCCTGGTAATCTCTTGTGTTGCTTTATTGTAAAATTTAAAGGCCAGTGGGGGAATCAAGCCCAGAATGTTTATCTTCATCAGTAATCACCTCAATGATAGTCTCATTTGTGTTTGGTAATCATACTAAGGTATCACAGGTAATTTCACACTGACAAATTAATGTTGGCATCTTTAACTAAGTGCCAAAAGTGTGAAATACTGTGGCCTTCCCAGGAGGCAGTGTGTACAATGAAGGCCGGACAACTTAAATTGACTTTCACATCACACAGTTGTTTTGTATATTTGCTGAAGCTGAAATAATTTGAGACGCCATTTCCAGCAAATGCAGAGGAATACTGTAGCTGAGCACAACATGCTACTTGAAATGAGCGTGGTGGAGGCAGACAGGGTGGGAGTGAGGCAGTAGGATTAGATTAAAGCAGGCAGAGAACAATGTAAATACGTTTGACCTTTCTCAATCTCATCTTCCTTCATATGGCCAACTTCAGCCAGTGTTTTTACACAGGCCATTAACCCTTTTCAACCTTGGAGCATGTAAGTGTGTGTGTGTGTGTGTGTGTGTGTGTGTGTGTGTGTGTGTGTGTGTGAGTGTGTGTGTCTATACATGAGAACTTGCACTGTACATTATCCGAGGCTTTGAAGAAGATAGACACTTATATAAATGATATTTGTCTTCTTTCTTTTCCACTACTGTTTGAAACTGACAGAAAGTACATGTGAAAATGGTTCGACTTTTTTTTTTTTACCTTTTTTTCTCAGAGGTTCATTTCTCTACTGTCTCCGAAAAGTTATCTTAAAAATCAGCAGCAAGCAGGTTTTTTTTTTTTTTTTTTTAAAGCTGTCTTATCTTCCCTTTAAGTAGAGATTCATCTGGTTGTTGAAATGATGCTGTAATCAAAGTCCTTACAGGCCAGTCTCGCCACTCGGCAGCCATCTCAGCAACACCCCAAGGCAGTTATTTTGGGCTAACAAGACCATTAAGACCCTATCTAAATGAATCGGGAGAGAGCCATAACTGCACTTTCAATGGTCACTGAGACATAAAAACTGCATGTATAGAATCACGAGTCAAGGCTGATTTAAAAAATCACTTTGATTTGATTTCCTTTTTCTTGACTTTATCGCAAAACTCTTTTTTCCTGCAGGTTATACTACTACTGTGCATGCGAAATATTTCGCTTATGTCAGTGCAAAACATTATCAGCTTGATATGTCCCCCGTTTGTCTGTTTAATAACAGTCGATTGGCTTTGTGGGGGTGAAGCAGGCTATGTGTCATTAAACCGCCATTGACTTTTCTAGTCAGGATTCTTTAAGCGTTTTTTCTTTCTCTTGTAACGTCTGCAGCAATCTGCACTAAACACATGCCCAAACACACACATACACCTGCTGGTTTAGCCTTAAATGGTAAACTTTTAAACTAAGAAATACATTTCTCTCACTCTGTTACCAGGTGACCTCTGTGAGGAGGTAATTGACCCTTGTCTACACGGTTTCGACCCCTGTCAGCATGACTCAAAGTGCACCCGTGTTGGCCGCAGTTACAGGTGAGTGACAGCTTCACAGGAGGTTTGCGCTTAAGAATGTCAGAGGTCTCTCCATTGAAAGAGACAACAAAGTGACTGGAGCAGTCAGGTCAAATATTTAAAAGCTGGCTTTTTTTGAAATGGGGAATCTGAGTGATGATTGTTAATCGTTGCTGTCCTCGGAAAATACACATCAAGACAGACACACATAAACATATCACTTCTGAAGCCCGGTTAGCACAGGAAACACCATTCTTGGTAAAATGGATACATTTTAATACATGCCATATTAAATTTATATTTATATGACAGTATTCCTCCCTTAGCACATTGTATAATTAACATTTTGTTTGATTCTTTAATTGAACGAAATCTAAAGTTTCCCCTCAAGAACGACTCAATTACTGCTCCTTGGTTAAGTGACACTAGCAGCTTGAGGCATGTTTAGCCTTCTATAACATTTGGTTTGTGCCTAAAGTTCCTAATTCTGTGCGAAAGAGATTCCATAAAGTTTCTGTCTAATGGGATGCTTTTGTAAGTACACATTCAAAGTTGAGCTTATCCAAAAGAAACTTGAACTCATAGTGCTTAGGAAGTTTGAAAAAATTCTTAACCATGATGTTAATCCTGTTTCCAGCACTCACAGTCATCCCATCTATATTTCCATGTCACTCTAGCTGCGAGTGTTTGCCGGGCTATGTGGGCCAGCACTGCGAGCAGGACTATAATGACTGTCTGGAGAATAAGTGTCAACATGGCGCGGAATGTGTCGACGCTGTCAACGGCTATACCTGCGTCTGTAAAGAGGGGTTCAGGTGAGGGTGATGGATGCAAATCACGGGCACAGTAAATCACTTGGACGGACACAAACACACATTATATACACACAATGCCGGGCCAGACTGGAAGGAGATGCAGATGGTGCTTCATAATCAGACACTTGACTGTCAGGACCTCCTGCATGCGTGTGTGTGGATGTGTGCATGTGTGTGTGCATGCACGTGTGCGCGTGTGTGTGTGTGCGTGTGTGCATGTGCGTGCGTGCACAGCAGCAGAAGAAGCTCCATGTGGTTAATTGTAGCTGAGACTGTTGGCAAGAGAGAAACAAATTCATCACAAGGGACAGAGAGAAAAATAGACAGAGAGGAAGTTAAAGGAATGCAGGAAACAAAGAATAAGGAGATAGAAACATGATGAAAGAAACTGCATGGGTAAAAAGAGGAAATGCAGAGAAGGTTCAGGGTTTCAAAGATGCAAGAATATCCAGGGGAAAACAAGTAGATAGTATCCGTTTGTCACGTCACGCTGATAAAACTTGTCCATTTACTTTAAGAACATTACCTTCCTAACTTCTCTTGTGCAATCTCCAAAGGTAATATAATGAGGCGAAAGGCAGAACAAGTACTAAACAACTTCTAACAAAAGATACTGACACAACAAATCACCCCATTAAAGCTCTACGAATATATTATCTCTGATTAATCTACTCCTCCCTCAGCGGGCTGTTCTGCGAAAACCCTCCGCCAATGATCTTGCTGCAGACCAGCCCCTGCGACCAATCAGACTGCCAGAACGGCGCCCAGTGCCTGGTGGTTGCTGGGGAGCCCGTCTGCCGCTGCATGCCCGGTTTCTATGGCAACAAATGTGACAAGATGGCCACCGTTCACTTCCTGGGTCGCGACGGGTACGTGGAGCTGCCAGGCACGAAGCTTCGCCCCACCGCACATATTTCATTACAGGTATGGTCGACCTTTGCTCAAAAAAGTTCTGGGAATGAGTTATAGAAATCTAATAGTCACGCAGGAAGTTATGGGAACTTGAAACATGTATGTATAAGTGACCTTAACCTCAGGAATAAAAAGCATTACCTTGTATAATGTATTTGGAAGTTTCAAAGTAAAAAGCCTTGTTCTGCCGCGCTACATGGAAACCTCTTTTTTTCCGCTTGAAATAGAGCAGAGCTGAGTCGCTAAATTGCTTAGATAGAGTTCCTCTCGACTTAGTGCAAAAAGCAAAATAAAGCAAAGCTGAGTGGACGCTTAAAGTTGCAGAGCAAGCAGCAAACACACACACACACACACACACACACACACACGCTCATTCACACAGACTATACATTTTGGACACCTGAGAGTCATGTCCTAATTGAGACATATTTTTCTCCCTTTTGAAAATGAGAACATAAGTGGGTGAAAGAGACGAAAGGAGGGCAGCCTAATTGATATTTACCACCTGTTTGGATCCATGTGAGCGTGTTGCAGAAGCGTGCGTGCGTGCTTGCGTGCGTACGTTCGTGCTTGTCTGTCTGCATTCCTGCCAGGAGCTTTCAATGTCAGTGCCAAGGCTGTTAAAACTCTACCAAGAGGCCCCAACTAAGAGGCAAGAGACTGAACATGAAAAAAAAAGAATAGAAGAATGAAAGGGCCACAGCACTTCATAAATCACTGTATGTTTTCCGTCTGTCTAACGCTTTTTCTCACTTTTCTTTCAGTCTGCATCTCAGTTCTCTCCTTACCCACTTTCCTATATCCCACTCACTCCTTCCATCCCACTTCTCTCTCTCTCTCTCTTCCCCTCTTTCTCCTTCTCTCTCTCTCGCTCTCTCTTTTGTTCTCTACATCTCTCCCTCCTTGTCCCCTCTTGGTCTGCCTTGCTCGCTTCTTTTCTCCAGCAGCTTGTTAGCAGGTGTTGACTTGGCTATGCTCCACTGAAGGCGGTGTTAAGTGCTTGGCCCCTTGGCCCCATTTCCACTCTCTAGTTAGTTAGCGGGTAGCAGAGCACGAGAGCAAGTGTGACATGTCAAGTGTGTCTTTGTGGGAGGGAGGCGTGAATGACCTCCTTTTGGGACATGTGTGGCGGAATTAACATTTTCTCCTCATTTCAGTGTAGCTCTTTAGTGGTTTGATGGCTTGCCATGCCATCACGATGCAGAGGTCTATTTTTCATTTCTCTTTGATTAGGGGCTACATCGACACTCACTGCCAGCTATGCAGGTCAGAAAAATGTGGGGGCAAAAAATCTGTGTGGATTACCACAATACTAAGACGGCCAACGGTAAAGAAGTGGAACACAGTGGTAGTCAAAACATAACACCAAGTTTCAAAGCTTCTCAAAACAAGCTGGTTCTTGTTATATGTTATAATGGCAAAGAAAAAAAAAATAACCAGTGAAAATTGGCACTATGTTTTCGAGTCAGTAGGTTTACTTGTGACAGAACAAATTATACCAGCAATAGGAAATGGAGGGTGTTAAAAATACATGGTTTTCAACAACATAAGATTCTAAAGAAACCATGTGTGTTTAAAATCGAGCCTTACAACAGGATTCACCTATGTCCTTATAGGCTCAGTTTGTATTAATCAGTTTTACTGAGCCGGGTGGTTTGTTTAGGGTTTTTCAGAAAAAGTTGGAGCATCGCTTATAGCTGGATGTCTGTCTTAACCTGTGTGTGAAACCATAATTGTCCGCTATATGAATAAATCAGACAGTTACCATAACAAGATTACGTAACTTGTGCACAATGCCAGTCCTTTATGTAGTTTGTCTAATCTCACAAATTCTATATTTTTTTGTCTGCTGCCACAATTTCTTCACCAATTTCCTTGATGAATGATACAGTGTATATACACCGATCAGCCGGAACAGTAAAACCGGTAACTTTTGTTAATATTGTGGCTGATTGGTGTATATCACTCATGAGTATCGATTAAAAATATTTTTTCATCCTTATTTCCTATACAACTTCTCTGTTTCTCCAGGTGGCTACAGATAGAGACAACGGTATTTTATTGTACAAGGAAGACCACGACCCCTTGGCACTGGAGCTTTACCAGGGACACATTCGACTCATCTACGACATTGCCAACTACCCACCAACCACCGTGTATAGGTAAGCCATACACACAAAGACAGAGAAAGGTCTTCTCTCTCTTTCTTAGTGTCTACACTGAATGATGATTTGCTATACACATAATATGCTGAGTAAATGAATTTGGCAAAACAATGCCTCATCCTTAACTAACTCATGTGTGCACAACCACTAATTTACTCTGAATTATAAGCTCTTAATTTACATGCACACAGTTACAATAGTTATTTTTATGTATTGGATTAAATGATGCAGAAGTTCAAGGCAGCTTAAGAACTTAAAAAAGTAAAAAAAAAAATACAAACAAATTTAATTACTGCTCAGGATCAATATGCATTAAAGATTACAAAAAGCCAATAGATTCATTCACACATATAGGCATATGTTTTAAATTACTTAACCATATCCACCGAATGATGCTAATTTACTGTATAACATTTACAAAATCAAGTCTTACAGAAGCACAAGGTAGTTCAAGGGTACTTAAGATAACAAAAAGAATACGTGCATATAGTACACACACAGATCCCAGGATTCTGTTCATGTACAGTACTTTAAGAACTCTTCACTAGGTGCTGATTTAGCCACATGAACACAAATACATGAGCACTTTCTTCCTTACACACATTGAAACACACATGCACACACAGTTTCAGATCCATATCTGTGCACTTCCCTCTATAAACAAACATGAACTCAGAAAAATTCCTTTACAATCCGGACTAGACAGTCATGTCCCTGACAGAAACCCTACAAAAGTCTCTCTAGGTAAAAACCCAAACAGTGGAAACAAAAGCGCTCATTCAGTGGGTGAGGCTCTGTAAGCCCTTGGATATTATATAAGAAACTACATTCAAAGTTTCAAAGGAATGGATATACCATTGTAAACTGTGGAAAAAGGAATGGTAATCAATTCATAAAAAAGTTTTCAGTTGTAGGATAAACCATTTAGGGTTTTTATGCAACATATGTTGACATATTACAGCATGTTGCTTTGCAAACAAACAAAAAAAAAAACAATATAAACTCACAATATAATGACCCGCCAATATGTGAAAAACTGCCAAAATACCCATAAATAGAGTACAGAGCACAAATTCAAAGTTCACCGCTTTAATTGTCATTATTAAAGACATCCGCCCAAACTTTTCCTGTTGTCACTGAATCCTCTCAAAACACGAAGGAAGTAGAATTCAAAGTAACACAAGTTGTACTGCAAGTCAAACCCCAGCATGGTAAAATCCTATATAATAATGCCAGGCATCTTCTGAGGCTATAACGCGACATGATCATGAATTATAATCCATTTAATGCTGTGACAAAATATGTAAGCGTCTGCCGCCCAAATGAGGACTTTTGAGAAAATAAGGCTAAAGTACATATAAACTTTGTATTGTTGATGAGAAGACTTTTTAACCAATTCCTCGGCCAGGGTTATGCAGAAGAAGGAAAAGAGAGACCAAAAAAAAAAATCCCAGCTTTATGTTAACGTAGACCGTGAAAGAGGGAAGGTTCATGCCCCTTTGTCCGTTGGTGATTGGGTCCTATTGATCCTGTCTGCTTCAATATCCACACTGTCTGTAGCAAAACGAACGAGATGTGAGAGGGATATATGATACTAGATTCCATACCGTATTGTCTCTGCATATTCATTGATATTCAGTTTGTAATGTAAGCACAGAAAACAGTGCATTCCATACAAAAGAATGCTAATCGTATAAGACCTTCATTACTCAATAGCATTAAGTCATTAACACATTATTTGAATAAATACCTACAACCAAAAACGTCTTTGACATGAGATGATTGGGAACCTGTCTCTAGTCTCTAGGATCAAATACTGTATCTGCATTGTTTTAATGTATGAAGTAAAACAGAGACGAGGCAGCGAGAGGGCAATGCTCTGCCAGTCCAAATACCGCTAAAGTTTCCAGAGTTTCTTGCAGTGGTAGATAATAGAAGGTGTTTAGGACTGGTGGAAAAACCACTTCCAACATGTAGTCCAGCATGGAAATGAACCTAAAAAAGCAGAAATATTAATTGCAGCAGGAAAGAGTCAAGTTTGGGTGAAATTTGGTGCCAATATTAAGAAACATCAGTACCAACAATACCATGGTTTGAGACATAGGCTACCATTCATCTTAACCAAGGATTGGTTTTTATAGTAATTATACTAAGGTATGAAAATTTTACACCATTATATATGTAAATACAGAAAATGTCTTTTTTTTTCATTGAATGATCACAGCAATCTGTAATAATTCCAACTGCAAAAGAGGAGGGGTGTGAGAGAGACAGTTGTTTGCGTAGATGAATGAATTAAGGGAGAGAGGACGACTGGGGAGAAAGTGAGAGAAGGAAGAAGTGGGAAAGGATGGAGAGAGCGAGAGGGAAAGGAAGAGAAATGCGGGAGAGAGTGTATTGCTCTTTCATTCATTCTCCTTTCTTCTCTCTATATATTTCAATCAGTTTTTTTTTTTTTTCCCAGCATGTAATATCTGTCTGTGCGATTATGGCTCTGCTCTATTCTGTTTTCCCTGTTGATAGAGACAAGGTCACAGAGTAAGGAGGAGGCACTGGTGACCTTACTCCATCTGATGATAATATGCAGTCTGCTCATAACAAATTCAACTTTAGGATTAGGAAATTACATCATATTACACAGCCCTGCAAGTAGCCATGGAAGAGGATAATTGAAGCCACAGTTTTGTACATTAAGGATGAGGCTGTTTCTGCAACAGACATTTCAGTTGTGATTCATTAAAATCCTCGTGTTTTTTTGTTTTCATAGTTTCAGACTGTGTATTTTTTTAAAAAGTCACACCCACAGTTAAATAGGATACTGTATATTTCAAATTATTCTACTTGACTTGAGTTTATTCTTCAATTTTTTTGTAGTAGTAGACAAATTGACATGTTTGTACTGATTTCCTCGAATCATTCTTTTTATAAAATATAACTGAGGTGTGTCAATCAAGTTTACATCACTTATGAAGTTGGACAATAATGTGATGAACATATTCAGCAGTGTTTGAGAGTCAGTAATTTGATTGGCTAGTTTAGCTTATTTGTCAGCTGTTGCATGTTATTATAGGAACTGACAGTGTACCTCGCCTACCACAGCATGGTCATTTGAGTGAATCTACCCCTATATTTGGAAATTATTTAGTGTAGTGTAGCGTAGCATTGTGTTGATGCATTTGATCTATGCAGTCTTCATTGACCTCTGATAAACCGATGCATGCAAAAAGCCTGATTATAATAACAGTGTGGTGATGCCATATTGAACCGACTAGGTGAATTTGTTTTCCCTTATCCTCCTTCAGGGAGGGTACGGCTTAGGGTCAGCTGTAGAGCTGCAGCCTTACAGCTGGTAGAGAGACCATGACCCTCTTAAGGAGACTTCCAATGAGACTTCAGGGCAGATGTATGCCAAGAGATCATCCGGGCAGAAACACGGTTTTATTGGTCATAAAAACAACTTGCCAGTCTGTCGAGTCTGTCTAGTTTGCTGTAGATTTTTGGAGTCTTTGCGCTCTCCATTTATGTGTTGAGATTTTATTTTCCTCTCATAAACGAAATTGGTTCATAATTTCAGTGGGTAAATGTATAGAAACCACTTATCTAAATGTGACCTTAACCAGAATTCTGCTAGTGATCATAATACATGACATTCAGTGAAGGACAAGAAGAGGACAAGAGGAAGGGATGTTTGAGCGCAAGGAATGAAGGAAGGATAGAATGAAAGAAAGGAAACGATGGAGTGAATCTAATTAGATGCTGCCACAGATGGGGAGGGGTGGAGACTGGGTTGAAAAGGATGAGTAGGAGAGAGAAGAGGACAGGCAGAGGGATGTATGGATGCACAGAAAGACAAAGTGATCACTTGAGAGACAGACATAAATAGAGCATTAGCCAGAAAGAAAGATGGATGGACTGAAGCTAGACAGAAGACATGAATGAAAGAGCATACACCACGATAAAGAGATAACTGGGTAGAATAGGTTGCCTGAGGAAAAGGACAAAACGGGGAGGGGTAAAAACAGATGGACAGAAGCAGCCGAACTGAAAAGACCATGAGATCTGAACGGCAGGATGGATAAAAGAGGAGTGAGGGATGACAGAGGGATGGAGTGAAAGAGGGGGAAGAGCAGAGGGGAAAGTAGACCACAAAGTGAGTCAGGGAATTATCCTTGTCTAGTCTTGTTAACTTAACACAGGCCACGCCGGGGATAGAGACGGACAGACAGACAGACTGTAAGAAATACTGTGAGAAGCGGAGAAAGCAAGTGTAAAAGAAAGACAGATTAAGACTCAGATGGATAAAGAAAGTGCACAGTAGCACAGAAAGGAATGATTTAATAGGATTTAACCAAAGTGTTACACTAGAAGACACAAATAGAGACAAGGGTGCAAAACGGGGAGCATAAAACAGCCCATCCATAGATTAAAATCATGTCTGAGCCTCATTGCTAAGCAGTGAATAAACACTGTCTCTATGTTTTGTTTAGCATTAGCAGTCTGGAAGAAGATTGGGGCCAGCTCCAGGCCTGGGACTCATTTTAACACAAGATTCTATGTATTCCTTTGTATGTGCCTTCTTTTTGATTGCGTCGGTCTGTGGATTGCAAATGGCCTATCTTATCTGCCCTAACTTGGAAATACATTGTAAACGCATCCAAACTGCCTGGCTAGTCAGCACAGCAAAAATGTCCTACCACCATTAAAATGATACTGTCCAAAATGGTGCAATTATTTAACCACCACAATCTGAACACAGCAGTTCTGGCAGATCCCGAACATGGCACTGTCCATAAAGTTACTGCGGTTGTACAACTGAGAGCCAGAGACCGGTACCAGTCCCTGGGACGTTTCTGAGCGATCCCTGGTTTGGTTATCTTGTGTTGAATCCAGAGAGCCAGGAAGGGCACTGCATTCAGGACATTTTTTTCACAACAAGCTGAAATGTAGCAGTCATGGCCAGACCAATACACACCAAAGTAAAACTGATGCCGGTGAAAGGGTAAAACTAATGAGGCGCCTCAGACTTAACAGTTCAAATTCGGCTCTGACATACAGATTTTATTGTGCATGAGGTTTTGATTTGTGGATATCTGTATCTAAGGGATAGGTTAAAGGTGCTCAGTGGAACCTTATTAATTAACATTTCTTACATTCAGTGTTACTTACCAAAATGCAATGTGTCTATCCTTGGGGGCTAACAAATGAGATGAATGCATTTCCTTTCATATAAGTCATTTGTAAATCCCATTTTTAAAAAAGGTATTTGAATCCTGCATTTCTTAACATCCATGTTTACCAACTTGCAGTCGTCTTTACTGTATTTGTTGGTACATTGCTGCATTTCTTGGTGACTGAGCCCCACCTGTAGATCATTGCAATACTATTAAACCACTGGCAGGAGTGTGTGTGGCATCAAAAAACATGTGAACATACGGAAAGATACAAAGCAAATTTGCATGGCTGTACAACTGCAGACAGGCACATCAGCCCGGATGACTTATAGAGAGGAGGTGAAACCTGTCAGGAAACACAAAATTCAGTAAGAGAATAGAGACCATAGAAAAAGAGTGAGAGAAGAGATGAAGGAATAAAAAAAAAGGAATAAAGCTCTCAGAAGGATGGACAGGAAGATGCAGGGGTATAAGGCAGATGGAATGATAATGAAAAACATAAAAAATACATAATATATGTGTAGAAGTTGGGAAGCTTTAGATTTGTAGATGGAAAGAGGAAGAGGGAGGGAGATTGACAGTACAGGTCCTTCACTGTGACCTTATTAGCAACAGATGAAAGGTTATGCATGAACAGTGATAAGTGTGTGTGTGTGTGTGTGTGTGTGTGTGTGTGTGTGTGTGTGTGTGTGTGTGTGTGTGTCAGTGTCTGTGAGTGTGTGTGTCTGTGTGTGCATGCGTTGATGGAAGGGGACACAGAATGTGTGTTTGTTGTGTATTAATGTGCTGCCCTTTACTAAATGCCACACTAATCTCCCATCGGGTCACAGAGAGCACATCTACTGTTATTCATCAGTGAATGACAGAGGGAGGGACCCAGGGATGGATGGGAACATGAAAGAAGAAAAGGATGATAAAGACAGGTGGAGGCAGTGGAAGCAAAGGATGGATGAATGGATAGATAAGTTGACAGAAAGGAGACAAAGATAAGACAGAAGTAGGATGTGGAGGGATGATGATGGACAGTGGGACAACAGAAGATGGAAAGGGATGCAGAAAGGATTGTTGGAAAGAATGGAGAGAGGAAGACGATATTAAGAAGAGAGAAAATACAGGGGAAACAGATTCTATACTGTACCTTGCAAAAACAAGGTGAACCTTTTGTGTTTCACCATATTTACCATTATGTGAGTTTACGTAAAAATGAAGTAATGGAACATGACAAACACATTACTGAATGAATATTATATTCACTTATGTTATATATAAGAATGATATCAGTATTGTATATTTTTTTTAGTTTTGTGTGCCAAAAATTTGGGAGGAAATAAGGAGTAAATAATGAAAGTATTACGAAATATATTCTCAGCTTCTTTGCAACTGCCAGTGCTTGCTGGTGGGAAGCCAGTGGGGGGTCGTGTCTTTAATACAAGGACCTGACTAACCAGGAAATGATCCTATCTGGGGTATCGCATGTGTCACTGGCACACTCCACAAACACTAACAAATTAACCCAGCTTTACTGTATTTTCCCCTAATGTGAGGCATCATCTAAAATAAATTAAGGATTATGGCAGTCATGTAAAACGTTGCCGCTGTGACACGTATATTTATTTATACTTTGATTGTCACAATTATGCCACATTTACAATTTCTGTTTGGATACAGGTATTTCGCTGGATTTTGTGCCCAGATTTAGATGAGGAAAGTGACTGAATGAATGTCTGACCTGAATCTGGCTCTTAAAAACCACAGGGCTGTGGTTGAAACAGAAAGGCAATCCTTGAACATTATAGGTCTGAAACACTCAGAGGCAGTTCAAACATTCTAACACTGAAACCTTATAGGCCTGAAACAACGAGCACTCGTTCCTGAAACCCTACATCAAAACGCTACGCATCCACTCCTGAAAAGTACAAATTTCATTTGAACTGACCAGTCTGGTTTAATGAAAGCTGAAAAAAGAAGGAAAGAAAACAGTGAAGGAGCTTGCCGTTCAGCAGCTGCCTTCTCAGCAATGACTAATTGAGGTTACCACGGCAATATGGGACCGGGAAGCCTGTCTGCTGAACATCATTTTAATCAGATTAGGCTGCTGTACACACACACACACACACACACACACACACACAAACGCATGCACATACATGCACTCACAAACAACTAAATATACACAAAGCTGCCTCAGACATACAGCCACACATATATTGTACAAAGACCGTCCATACATGCACACGCATGCATAACGTCACACCCACATTTACAAGAGGACATAAGTATACAATGACAAAAAAAATAATAATACACATTCACAAACACACAAGGTTCAATGTCAGATATATTCACACATGCACGTAAAGACGCGGTCCGCAAATGTGGTTTAGAAACATTGTAAGTAAATGATATCAGTGCCTAATTAGATTTAACAATGTAAGTGGATCTGCACAGTCGTTTCCAATCCAAATATTTTTTTCATCATGACATAAAGTCAATGACCCGTACTTACTTCTGGATTTGTGTTTGAATCATTTATACGAAAAGAAGCCAGTTTTTGGTTTTAGGAAGTTCTTTTTTAGTAAAGTTTATTTGTGTGTGTGTATGTGCTCATTTAGGGTGTGTTTAATTCTGGACTGACAGGAAATTGACATCCCTTGTGGGTTTGGGTCGACGCAGTGAGAGTAAAAGAGAGGCAGTTTGTTTTCATTGAATTCCATAATAGGTTGTTTTTTACTAACACACTCGGCCATCACGGCGAGCTTTAAAGAACCTGAAAGACCTTATGTATGCATAAACACACAGGCACAGATATACTGTTTATGTTCATCAGAAAAAATGGAACGGCTCCATGCAAAGCATTAGAAAATTTAAAATGCAGATCACAGATGCTGATAAAGAGTATGTACTAATATGACTGTCACACTGATAAAGTCTGGTCTTGGAAAACATAAAACACATACTGTCTGTAAGCAACTGGACTTGCCTGAGGTTCTTGAAGAAATTTCACACATCCGTGTTTCACACGATGAGACTTGTTGAGGTCACAAATGTGCTCATTGACCCAACCGGGCCATCATGTGAGTCGTTGGGGTCATTGTGTCATTGTGTAACTCGGTGGTGAGCTGCCTGGGGTGGGATCTTAAAAGTATAGAGTAAGCGGCCGATAAGTGGTGTCGTAGACCAGGTGTTAAGGACCCCCGCAAGAGGTTAAATGCCTGGTGCTCCGCTCTCATTATTTAGAGCTGAAGAAGCCTTTCGAACGAAAGTCTTAAGGAACCTCGAGGAAGTTGCCAGTTTAGCATCTACAAGTGCCGTGACCTGGATGACCGAGAATTTTCACGAACATCAGACACATACATGCCCACGGACACCTTCACCTGCTGCGCTGGCAGCTGCTCGGACTTGGAATCACTGACCATTAGTCATCTACCGCCATCTGGTGGAGCTTTGGTCTCACAGCAGGTTCAGCGCTCAGAGAAAGAGAGTGTGTGTGTGTGTGTGTGTGTGTGTGTGTGTGTGTGTGTGTGTGTGTGTTTTCGTGGGCTCATATGCAATGTGTCAAAAGGAGTGTGTGAAGTTCAAACCTGTGCAAAAAATCAATTTGAGGATATCTTGAGCTTTGTGAGCTGCTTGTTTGATTAAACTTTCCAGACACTTAAACAAATTTTAAAGGGGATGAAGAGCTTATTGGATGAAAGTAGAGAAGCTTTAGAGGAGGAAAAGGAGCAGAAATGACTGTTTAATGGTATTAGGGAAGGAAGGAGGGCAGAGTAGAGGGAGAAGAAAAGGAGGATTCAGGGAGGAAAAAGAGGATAAGCAAGAGGAAGTGGAGAAAAAAAGGGGAAGAAGAGAAGGATAAAAAAATGTATGGAAAAAAGAAAAAGGCAAGCAAGAGTGGGAGTACAAAGTGAAGATAGTAGAGAAGGGTGGAGAGGTAGAGAACCAGTCTTTCAGACTAGCAGAACATCATTTTGCCTGGTTGCAACAGGCCTGTTTGAGACCATTATTGAATTACGTGGCTCCTAATGGAAACCATGTATGTGTCTGCGTTGGATCTACAATGAAGTAGAAGCTCTTACTTTAGAAACCACCAGCTAAATGCCTAACTAGACTGCAATTGGAAGAACAGCACTTTTTTTCTTTTTTTGTCATTTTTTGTTGCCGTTGATGATTGCATAAAAGGCTGTGCTACTCATCCATACGTCTGTGCGTACGTCCACCAATCCGTCCCATTCTTGTGGACATGACATCCCGGGAACACCTTGAGGGAATATGTGCCGCCACACGTTCACTTGGATTCATGGATCAAATGTTTAGAATTTGGTGGTAATAGGTCAAGGTCACTGTGACCTCTCAGAACCCATTTTTTACCTCAACGCAAAATTATTATTATAAAAAAAAAAAATAATTTAATACCTTTAATCAAATTCCCTCCAAGTCTTCATTACATATATTAAATGAGCCTGGACAGACATTGATTTTAACTGCAACTTGACCACTTGGCTGGAGGCAAATGACCGTGGAGTGGCAACTCTAGTCTATCCTAGCAGGGCGTTAATCCAAATTTAAGATTTGCCGTTACATGTCATTTAGTATGACAAAGATTTGATTTGATTTGATTTGAACGTTTATCCATTTTTTGTAGGACATGTGCAAAACACAGTACAAAGTAAATCAAAAATGAATAATGTCCTTATTCTGTATAATACCTGTTATTATGTTTATGTATATGCTGTAGATGCATGTATAAGGTGTAAATGCTACTAAGTAAGGTCCCCAATACAAAAAGTTCATATGCATAAGTTCAATTCATGACTATTAACAGCTAAGAAAAATATATGATTTCTTTTTTCTTTTTTTGTCATTTTTTGTTGCCGTTGATGATTGCATAAAAGGCTGTGCTACTCATCCATACGTCTGTGCGTACGTCCACCAATCCGTCCCATTCTTGTGGACATGACATCCCGGGAACACCTTGAGGGAATATGTGCCGCCACACGTTCACTTGGATTCATGGATCAAATGTTTAGAATTTGGTGGTAATAGGTCAAGGTCACTGTGACCTCTCAGAACCCATTTTTTACCTCAACGCAAAATTGTTATTATAAAAAAAAAAAATAATTTAATACCTTTAATCAAATTCCCTCCAAGTCTTCATTACATATATTAAATGAGCCTGGACAGACATTGATTTAAACTGCAACTTGACCACTTGGCTGGAGGCAAATGACCGTGGAGTGGCAACTCTAGTCTATCCTAGCAGGGCGTTAATCCAAATTTAAGATTTGCCGTTACATGTCATTTAGTATGACAAAGATTTGATTTGATTTGATTTGAACGTTTATTTATTTTTTGTAGGACATGTGCAAAACACAGTACAAAGTAAATCAAAAATGAATAATGTCCTTATTCTGTATAATACCTGTTATTATGTTTATGTATATGCTGTAGATGCATGTATAAGGTGTAAATGCTACTAAGTAAGGTCCCCAATACAAAAAAGTTCATATGCATAAGTTCAATTCATGACTATTAACAGCTAAGAAAAAATATATGATTTCTTTTTTTCTTTTTCTTTTCTTTTTTTTTTTAACATTTTTTTGTTTATGGTTTCCCCCCCAATTCAAACTTCTTATTGTTCTACTTCTATACCATAATCTTTTGCTCCATCATTTTAATCATTATTATATCCTCCCCCCTCCTTCCTTTTGTATGCTCAGCGTTTTCTATGAAAGTCACAGTTGCCCACCTCCAGAACTCACAGGCTGTTAATGCGACATCACTGTTATCTGAACGCTCTATAAACAGCTGTCAATCAAAGCTTACTTGAGGCTCCTTAGCTTGTTATCCGAAGAGCGGCGGCAGACAAAGGGATGTATTGTCTTGATGTTTAGCTGTCCGAGGCCTGAGCAGACCACCAACGGAAAGAGTGGCTTCACTTGTTCTTTTGTGATTTTTTTTGATGTTCTGCTTGTTTTCTCCGGGTTTGGGGAAAGAAGAACTTGGGTGAACGGAGGCACAGTCAACTTTACCGCCCCACCATCTACCTCTCTTTCCCACTCTCTCTCTCACTCTCGTTCTCTCTCCCTTTTGGCTGTGCCAAACCACTGTCTCTATAGCTGTCTGTCTCCCCTCCAGCAAAAACCACTCAGTGGGAAATCTCAGGGACACACTCTTATACACAAAAACACACACTTTGTTCCCAGGGTCAGACATGGTGCAAAAGGTCATGATCCTGTTTCTTTTCAGGCACTTCTTCAGTGGGAACAATTATTTTGTCCAAAAAAATATCAGAGCTGTAGTAACAAAGCTTCCTTCTGTAACACAAGGGTCAAAACTGAGTCTGGCAATTAAATTCTGTTAATTTAGTCTCACCCTAAGGCACAAGCCCATCAAAATAAGCAGGCCCGTGTGTTGTTTAGGGATCCATTCTGGGCCTCAACCTCCATGTTAGAACACCATGACCTAGATCAAGGGCTCATTTTAACCTCTTCCAAAAAGTACACTTTTTTAGGATGTAATCAGTCTTTTTTATGTCTGAGAATAACATTTCAGCACAGACTTCCATAATTTCTTTTTTCATTTAGTTTGGTCGATTTGCAAACACAACAAAACAAAGGAAAAAAAAAAAGAGTTTGACTTGAAAATGTTTGGGGTCTGTTTTGCGTCTGGCATTTTCGATTTGCTCCATCGTGTTTTTTTTCCTCACCAATTCTCCTGTCTGGTGTAGAATTCAACAGTAATTAATCATAATAGGAACCATACTGAAAATCTGTTGTTCCTTTTTTTCTGTGTGCCTATGTGTGTAACAGCGTGGAGTCGGTGAATGATGGACTTTTCCACACAGTCGATCTGTTGATTCAGAACCGTTCACTGAGCCTGGTGGTGGATAACGGAGCCCCCAAGAGCCTCGGCAAGCTAGCGCGCCAGCCATCTGTCGACCACAACACTCAGCTTTACATAGGAGGTATGCATGCACACTCACACACACACACACACACACACACACACACACACTGAAACATATATTTAATATTACACATTTTGCTAGACACGTGTACCAAACACACAGATTTACTTTTTGCCTTAGTTTTGCCTGCCCTGTGATGCCTTTTCGTGGTTGGGATCACGTGTTTGCCATGCATGGTTACATACAAATACAGTCGCCCACAACATGCAAAGACACACACTAACACTCTTTAAATCCAGCAAGGGATGTGGAGAGGATATTGAGAACTGTTTTTGTTCAGCTTTTCCCTCAAAGAAAAGAGTAACACAAGTCCCTGAGTACAGTTATCATTTTTTCTCAAGTACTAGAAAGAAACACAATGTCACTGTGCTATAGTGAAAGCGCTAATGCAGTATTCTTGCTAGAACATGGTTTCTTACTGTAAACATCGACCAAGAATGATACAAGAGATAAGTGAAGCATATAAATCAAGCAATCCTCCTTTCACTTTACTTCCTTTTTGTCTGCTTCCTTGATTTTCTCCCCATTCTTCATTCTCATTCTTCTTTTTTCCACATCTTCCTGACTTGTTCTCCTTTTCCTAGGCGTACCATCCCAGGTGGTGGCCACAGGTCTACGTCCAGGCCCTGAACGTTCTCCTCAGGCTTTTAACGGCTGCATCCACGATGTCCGAATCAACGAGGAGCCTCAAGATCTGAGTTACAGAGCCTCGGCAGGAGGACGACCACAAGGAATCGAGGGCAAGGTAATCACATGCGGAAAGATTCATTTTTTTATATGACAAACAAGGAATCATTTATACACTGTAGTGCCTGCACATGATGATTAAAGAGTGTACAAAAGTAAAAACCCTTCAGCATTAAGTGTTCCCTCATTTGCAAGCTATCAACAAATAAGCAAAGTTATGTTTTGCAAGAGAGAGCAGTCATTCAAAAGAAACACCAGGTGAGGAAGTCATGTGACAAAATATTGTGGCGGAACTGACTGCCTATTTGGATTTAGAGCAAGGCTATTTTAAGAGCTACATTATGTTACTTTTTTCTAATATTTTTTTCACTGAAATATGCTCAAAAAAAACATATCTCAGCATGGAGAGGTGCTGTCAAGGGCTTCTCTGACCCAGACTCTCTGAGTAGCCCAGCAGCCGTGCAAGGAAGTTCAAGCATCACTCTTCTAGAAAAGACCAGATTTCATCTCTACATTTTGGAGCTACTGTCTATTTACTCTGGACTTCCGGTGCTGATGAAGGCTGTAGCGTTCATGCAACATCAAGATGTTTACATCTGTTAGCGTTAAAAGGCCTTTGTGTTTGGCTTCCCCTGACTGTATTTTCTCGCTTGTCTTGTTGTGGCACCAGGGCGATGGGATTCTTGCAGGGTGTCATACCTGCAGTGTGTGTGCACAGGGTGCATGCAGGGAGAGAGGAGAGATGGGGGTAACATGTGACTGTCCTCTGGGACAAAGCGGGCCCCTGTGTGACCAGACAACACCTCCAAACCCCTGTCAGAACAGCAGGTAGGCAGACACACCATGTTACTGGATGTGCACAGTTGTTCGGAAAGACACGCATATACATACCGTTTGTAGTTAAGTTGCCCTCATGAACACGAGTTAGCCGCTTACACCACAGAAAAAGTTAGTCTGTGATCTTTGTCGCTTCCGTTGATCTCTAGAAGATGTTTCAAACAGACCAACTATGTGTTGCTTTTCAAAACTTTAGTACTTGAACAGTTAGAAGGTTTTTAAGGACAATGCCATATAATTAACGGCTCCAGCTTTAAAATGTAATGTTTTGTTGTTTTTCTTTTTCTATTATTGTAAATTCAGAATTGGGGCAGTTTGGAATTGATATTTCATCTCAAGCAATTTGAAAATAGTCATCTTCTTACTGTCTATAGATAAAATGGTTAAAATATGATTTACCAAATTGATACGAATTCATTGTTGGATGAAGCCCTGAAAAAGAAACTTTACAGTGTATCCCCACCTCAAATTCATGGCTACACGCACCTTTTGACATGTATATCCTATGAAAAGCTTTTGAAAATTGGGAGAATGTGATTGGTTGTACTCGAATAAATCACATTGATGGCGAAAAAAGGATAATTTAATCAGCTGTCATAGAACTGGGGGCAAAACCTTTGGTCGTCTCCTAGTTTCCCAGGTTGAGCTGGCTACTGAGCTATACAGGAGATTAATTGTTCTCGGAGCTTCTCATGACGTAATTGTACAGTTAATTGATCTATTAGTATTGTTGATTTCCAAATAATGTAGATGCATTAGGTCTTAAAACAATAATTGAAAACACACATCTACCCTAACATAAACCTCTTTTCTAATCTGCCCTCTCTCCATCCTTCCTTTACTACATGCTCCAGATGTGTTCATGGTCTGTGTTTGCCGAAGGGTCAGTCCTACAGTTGTCAGTGTGGTGAAGGCTACCAGGGACAGTATTGCGATCGACGACAGGAGCCTCCGGCCTGCAGGGGGCAGCGCTGCGGACACGGGGAGTGTCGCTTGTCGGAGGGAGGCGAGCCAGTCTGCCAATGTCAGCCAGGGTACACCGGACCTACCTGTGACACAGGTAAGATGGAAAGAGTATAAAGAGAAAATAATGGAAATCAGGAGAGAATTACCATCAGGATCTGAGATTGCAGCACACAGCCCATTTTTGTGTCTCGTCTTCTCCACCAATATCCAGAGCTGACGTGTCAAGGAGAGATGGTGAGGGAGCAGCTGAAGCGCCACCACCCCATGAGAACATGCACGTCCACCAACAGGATTCCCCGCATGGATTGCCCCCGATCCTGCCAGGCCGCAGCGCCCCCTGGTGTTTGCTGCGGCCCTACCAAGAGCAGAAGGAGGAAGGTGGTTTTCCGCTGCACTGACGGCACCTCATACTCTGAGGAGATGGACACTGCTCTTGAATGTGGCTGCTCCAAGTGCCCGTTGTAACAGCACCTCAGTTCGTTCGTTCGTTTCGCAACACCCCACGCTGCCATTTTGTGAATTCTACATGTCAACGAGGCTGTCGCTCTGAGATTTTTACACATTGATGAGCACCATCAATATGTGATTTTTTTTTTTTTCCCACATTCAGTTTGACCGCTGCCAATTTGCTGCCAAGAGAAACCACAAACAAAAACAAAAATGGGACATGTGTGCGTGTTTATGACAGAGAGAAAATATATTGTAAGATATAAGTGAGAAAAAACATAGAACTTATTTTTATTATGGATTTTTCTTTTCTAAAAAATGATGAAAGGACTGATGAGTTGTTTTTTAATATGTTGATTATATAATGTGTTACATAGTAAAAAAAAAAGTTATTTTGTACCTTGTAAGAAGAAAAAGTACACCACAAAATAGATTAACATTCCTTAAAAGTATATGAATTTATATGTATGTATAAATCTATATAAATATATACCCTAACCCAATGAATTTTATATTTTCTAAGTGTATTTGCATGATGTTAATGTAATTGCTGATGTGTGGGAGGCTTTGGACACTGAGATAAGAGGGCTGAAGAGAAGAGCTTGATTCTACAATAAAGAAAAGGTGGCAGTCTTTTGTCACCCTCTGTCTTGGAGGCTAAAGGGAACTGTTTGTGCCCAGCTAACCTGCTTCACTATATAACGGACATCATCCTCACATGTGAGGTTTTTTTTGAGAAAACATAAAAGACTCTTTCCACAGAGAGGAATTAACAGTTTTTTTTTTCTCCTAATGTTGTGTTATTCTGTAGTTTGCTGTTGCACACAAGACTTGGAGCCACATGAGGGTTTGACATGAAAATATGAAAGATGTCTGCTAATCATTAGGAGTTCGTTATAAATCTGGATTTCCTATTCAAATCAACAAAAGTGAAATGTTGTAAATTCATCATCGTGCAGTGTCTATTCCTATTAGCTAATGAGATTTGAAATCAGTTTTAAAATAGGTACCGAGAAGCAGTGTTTCGCTGCACCCTGTGGTTGAACATTTCCGGTGTGCAGGTGGGTGTGGTCAGAAGTGTGCTCCGCTGCAGCTGTAACCTCCCCCAGCAGTGATGTCGGGCTGCACTAACACACCCCGGACCACTCTATACATACATAACTGCATCAACGTGAGGCTCTAAACCACCTGAGCAATCGCAGCAAAGGTGACGTTTTCAGGTGGTTTAAGTTGCTCTTGAAACAGTGGCTCAAAATGAGATTGATTTCTGACTGGGCAGGGAAGCTGTTTTGAATGAAGCCATTGCACCAAAGTCAACTCTATTTGCCTTAACGGATAAATCTGTCAAAATAGTTGGCTGAAATTGCTGATTTTAACAAGCTTAAGTGCCTATGCGTACTTGTTTTGAAATTCTGAAACTTTTCTGGAATATTGCAAATGGCCGCTACTGAATGTAATGATCATTTGGGATGGATGTTGGCACTGTCACATGTCACATGTGGCAGATGACACATTTCTCCATGGCAACACAGTCAAATTGCAATAGTGGCCTTTTTTTTAATTCTCCCTTTCTCTTAATCTGGTTATTTAAATCAGTTTTAATTTGTGATGCATTCAGTGTATCACATAACAATATTATGTGATGCAGGTCTTATTATTTGCTGGATCACGATGTGCTTTAAGGTGCATAAGGAAAAATGAATACTTCCTCGGAGCGTGTACTTCACAAAGTTTAAAATGAAGCTTTTTCATTATACTCTACGTTAATGATTTAAATGTCGACATTGACAGTGTGGTGTGGACGTTCACAGTGTTCCAGTCTTCACAGCAAACCTCCACAATGACAACTCAGTTGCCTGCGACATAAAAGAAGCTTCTGTAACTTTGGCACATGAAAACATCAGATTTGGAGCAAGGTACCACTGAACAGCTCAAAATCAGTGTGGTTTTTAAATGCCCATGAATAACACAATTACAAGCATAACAAAATACTATACTGTAACTACTACTGTATTGTTTACTTTATACATAGTTGCTTCGTTTACAACAGGTGCAAATTATTGTCAACTATTACAGTAATATACAGCTCTGCTATTCTTGGTTTGAGACAAATCAGTATTATTTTTATTGTCCACATCTTTGGTTTCTTCTATCTAATCCTTCTCACTTCCTTTCTTTATACCTTCCCTTCCTGTCCTTCCTGTACTTATCTCTGCCTTTTTTCCCCAAAGTCATCCATGATGTCTCCTCTCTTTGGTCCGGCTATTCATTTTCACCATCTCTTCTCCTTTCTTTTCTCAGATTCTTTTCTTCTATTCCCTTTTCTACAACAATTTGACCTTTTTCCTGATGCCTCCCTCTCTTTGCCCCTTTCATACCCTCTTTCCTGATCCTCAAGGTTCAGTTCTTCATTGTGAACAGAAAAAACACCTCAGTTATTAGTTATTGACGATAAAAATAACTGTAAAGTCAGTCATTTCCGTTTTCCAAGTCCTAGGTTTAAAAAATGAATATGCGAGTGATAATTGATACTTATGTTGAATGTTAAAATTAAACTACCATTGAAACTACACTCATCGTCCGTGTCTGAGTTCTTGAGGAATTCATCATTGATTGCAAATCATAATTTTTGCAACGAAATCTTCCCCATCATTTGTCCCAGTGGTGTGAGCTGACAACCAGTTGGTCCAAGTCCTATATACAGCTCTGGTATATTTATCATTTCTTTTTGACGAAGCAGGTTTTAAAGGCAGTCTTTACCCAGATATTTGGGTAAAATATTACCAATATGTTCTTTTTTCTGTTTAATTTGCTTAAAATAATGTTACTGAGTGGGATGTGCACCATCAATATGACAATAAAAGACCATACTTTTTCCTGTTGATATCTTTGACTAAGTAATTTTGAATGAAATCTGAATGGGGGTTTTTTTTATAAACTTTTTTTTTTTTAAACTTATTAACCTTTTTTTTAACATAGCTAATATTCATATCCTGGGTTGAGATCATCTAAACCTGCTTCAAGTGTTGTTCAAGACTTGTTTTTTGTTTTGTTTTTTTATCAGAACAGTTTTTCTTTTATATTTCTTGATTATGTGGAACATTCTTCCTTATTCTGTCATTCTATAATTATTTCAGGAAATTTTATAATTATTTCAGGAAAAAATACTGTGATCGGGATGACTTAGAATTATTCACAGTGTTAGTCAAGGAATCCAAAGTATAAACAAACTGACCCATACTTTATTTTTATTAAAACATTGTCTTGGGTTTTGAGTTACAAATGTTACAAAGTTTCCTCAGCAACATTAATGATTGGAGTATTGACAAAACATCCTTTGTATCAATACTATGGTTACATTTTGTAGGATTACAGGAATATTTATACTATACTTTATAATACTTACACTTTTGAGGTTCTTGTACTCATGTACTTAGTTCAGTTTGTACAAAACAAGGCTTTTCCCAAATTTAAAATTTGGAGCCCCTTGCGCCCCCCCTAACTCGCAGTGGCATTTTATCTACAGAATTAAAAGCAAACTTCAATAATAATAATAATAATAATAATAAGTTTCTTTATCAAAATGGGGTGGCTCGATTTCCAGCGATGCTGATGATACTAGCTACCTTTTCTTTTAGCTAGTTAGGTGTGTTGGCACCTTTTCAACAAGCTTTTCAACATAATGACCATCAGAGCAACAGCTAAAGTCCCAGTTCAAGCGGAGAAAGGGCTTCAGTGTCGAACAGCGTGAGCCATGAACACTCTCTGTTACTCTGTCTCTTACTTGTTTGGCAGTTGTTTTACTCATTTATAAGTGTTTCTTGGGGCTGTCCGTCTTTTTATTTGTCTATCTATCTTTCTGTGTGTGTGTGTTGCACTTCTTTCTGTATGCTTCTTCCAAGAAGGAGGTCAATCTCTAGGCCATCTTGTTTGCCCAGGTATTGAAGCTAGCTGTTGTGCTTTTACCTGCTGATCAGAGCCTGCAGGGCTTTGAATAATTTGCAGTTTTAATGGATTATGCCTCACTATAGTGACATTGATAAGCATGCAGCATCAGTCAGCCAAGAAAGTTCAATCATGATCATCAAGTCATCAAACCCTTTGCCTCTCACCAGAAGATGGCAGCAGTGTATAGACAGAGAGGACTACAGCATATACAGACATCACAGAAGGTTTTACAAGTACTTTATTAATGCTTTGTTCAGAAACCAGGATTGTGGGAAAAAAAAACATTTAAGCACAGATGAACCAGTGGGAATTAAAACTGCACATACTGCAGGATCAACAATATTTTTACTACTGTACATTTAATCCAAATATGAATGGAATCAGTCTGTCTAAGAAACAAGCAGCCTTTCATTCTCACTCTGTTACTATGGCTGCAATTAACAATACATTTTGTTAACAATTCATTTCCTGCTTGTTTTCTGAATCTATTTTGCCTATTACATGTCAGAAAATAGTGAAAATTGTCCTTTTAGCTGTTACCGTTTCCAACCTCTCAAAGAGGAGTCGTCAAAATTTTCAAGTTTTTTCTTACCTACAGTCCAGAACAGAAAGGTATTGAGTTAACCAACACATACAGTGAAAAATAGCATCACCGCTACACACTTGAGAAGCTGAAAACAGAAAATATTTTGCATTTTTGATTTAAAAAGAAAAAGACTTAAAACACTAAATTGATGATCCAAAAATAATTGACTTTTTTCCACTGATATAATGACTATTTGTTGCAGCTCTATGTTTTATGAATCTTGCAATGTTTAATCCAGAAACTCAGGTCAAAGTTTTTTATTATTCATTGCAATAATAATACACATTTTGTCTTAGCAGTGTGCCAATGAGATGCCTTGAGCTCAAAACCAGCCCAACAGAATCTGAAATATATATAGTAAGAGGAACATTAAGTTCACTTGAAACAGCAAGCCAAGCCACCTACAGCAGCTAAGCTGACAGATGTGGCCAGTGGCTTTCCCTTTCTCCAGCACTGAGACTTATTTCTCAGTATCAGTATAGTTGACCTGACCTCAGCCCAAGGTATAGGAGGTTATAGGGAGGTTATTTTGACGGAAAGCAAAGAGCAGTGAGAGATCTCAGCATACATGTAGTTCAATCATCAGTTTATCATTAACAGTTTGCCTGTTTTAGTTTTCCTTTCTTTATACTGTGTTTATAGTACAAAATCCAATCTTGATAGCGTTTCATTTCGTTGTGTTTAAAACCCCCATTGCACAGGACTTTGACATCCTTTCTCCACGCACACACACACACACACACACACACACGCACACACGCACACACACACACGCACACACACATCACACTTATTTACTTTTTACGATTCCATCCCCTTGCTGCACACAAACCACAATCTCTATGGTTTAAGTTAGCAGAGGTGCAGGCTCACAGTCAACACTGCTCAACCAACCCAAAGCACGTCTCCTGTACGTTGACTGTGACATCTTTCACTTATATTTACAGTTCTGCATCTGTTAGTGAAATCAAAATACTTTTTTCTTAAATATGTTAGATTAAAGAATAACCACTACAGCTGGCATCATTCTAGTAACAACAAGATTCTCCTCTGCGGTTGCTGCCCTTTCTATCTGTCTATATTTAATTTAACAACCACAGTCATCCATCTATCTATCATATTATATTTATCTGCCTAAGCATCACCTTATGTCTCTGTGCAGTGCTTAGTATAGCCTAACATTGAACACTACATCCTAAGCAAAATCTGCATATCCCTATCAGCGTGTATATACTTGTAGTTTCCATGTCTTCTTTGTGTTATTTAGTATATATTGATGCGTACATATGCGACATTTTTTGAATGTTTGTATTTCTCTCCTGATATATTCCTGTAATTAGATATAATCCCTTTCATAAGATTACATTTATGTTCTCTATTCATACATTCTAGTTTGAGAAGTTTGGTGTGGGCTGAGACCAACTTTTCTGTACAACCATAAATGTAAACTGTAAGTCACAGAGGTGGAATTTTGAGGAAAGTATGTAAAAGGAGTGGCAGTATATTCTGGTTGAAAGGTTCAAATTTATAGACTTCTCCCCTTCCCCTGCTGTGCTTATGACTGGGATAATAGTAAGAAAACCAAAGAGAAATGTGTACACTTTTTCAGAAAGAGAGAGACTGTACAGAGGGATCATGGGATAAACCTCAGTGCAGTGTCTGTGAAAAGCCAGAACATAAAAATTAGTAGGTTGTTCTTTTTGTGTGGGACTGTTTGGCATGGAATGTGATTCGTGAATATACACAACAGATAGAATACAATTAATACATGCATGTCTTTTATTACCATGACACAAAAAATCATATCAACTTTAGGTCCATTTCGTAACTTTTTCTGAGTTTTAAACCACATCTCTGTGGACCTCGAGCTTAGATTACTTTGTCATTAGAGCATTTCTATATGGCCAGATTTACTCCTTCAGTGAAAGATCTCAGTGACGACACAAAAAACATTTCCCTCCACTGATGAGAAATGAATGCGCCCCACTGTGAGTTTTTCTCTACATTACTTTAATGTCACAGGAGCCAGGCTGCATTATCTGGAGTTTAAAAATGAGTCTGGTGGCTTTTCTAAACCAGGGGTATACAAAGGCATAGATCATAGGGTTTAGACAGGAGTTAAAATACACCAGAAAGCCCATAAAGGCCTCAACTGAGGAGCCAACTGATATTTTGTGGCCTTTGAGAGAGACACAGAAATATGGACAGTAACACATCAGATACACAGCTACAACAATACCAAGAGTCCTGGCTGCCTTCAGCTCAGACTTGTTCGAAGTTTTAGTGCTTGAATGCTGGAGTGCGACTGCTGTTTTGTGGGGGCGCATGGTGCGTGCTTGAGAGACAGCCACCAGAAATACCCTCATATACAAAATTATGATGAAACCAATGGGGATAATAAAGCTGACAACAAGGCTCACATCTCCTGCAATGTTAATCACACATTTTCCATAACAGCCATTGTGCCCGCTTAGTTTTTTCAGGTGATCATACGAAAAGAAACTGCTGAAAAAAAGGGAGCAGATCCAACACAGAACAACAGTGATTCTAACTTTTGTCAGAGTGAACTTGATGGGGTAATGCAGAGGGTAACAAATGGCCACATAACGATCGACTGATATTAACACTATGCTTGCTAATGAGGCAGAAATAATGGTGTACACTACAAAAAAGTACATTACACACACAAAGTCACCCAAGAACCAGCAGCTGTCCATTGAGACGATTTCACCTGGTATCACCACGAGGCCCACAAGGAAGTCTGAGACAGCCAGAGAGAGGAAGATGAGGTTGGTGGTAGTGTGGAGCTGCCTGGAGTGAGAAAATATCATCACTGTGAATATTATCACAAACAGTGCTGCTTGAGTAATAAGGGCAGTGATACTTTAAACTGTATCAAAGTAGTAGATGCTGCAATCACTGTTCACACAAAAGATCTTAATCTGATGGCTAGATATGAAAACATCAATCCTATAGCTACTTCTTCTTTCTGTAAATCTAACTCTTAACGGTGTATTAGCTTTGCTGAGGTGCATATTTCTGCCTGAAGTGGGAGATGGAGATGATGACCAGCAGGTTGAGAGCCACAGTTAGCAGGGAGATGAAGGAGAGAAGGTAGAAGAGCATGACTCCGCCGTGTGGAGGCACTGGCTTCATGCAGGAGGTGTTGAAGAGAAGTGGAAAGCAGAGCTCCACTCTTTCCACGGTCTCCGTCATCCAAGGGACATGGAGGAGAGGACACGCTGCTGGGAGTCGGCAACCTTCTTACCAGGACTCTGTGTTATACGTCTGACTTATATTCCCACACCCCACTCTCCTCTCCTGTCTCTCAGTATTCCTCTATACATTCTCTATATCTCTCCATCGATACTCTCGCTTTTGCTCTCTCCCTCCCTCCCTCCCTCCCTCCCTCCCTCCCTCCCTCCCTCCCTCCCTCTCTCCCTCCCCCTTGATAATACAACCTTTTGTATGAACTTGCCCAAAGCCAATATTGTACTGAAAGTCTCTATAGAGTTTCCTCTAAAGCACCTAGTGACATTTTGCCATGACAATAGTTTAAAACTTACTCTGTCTTTTAAAAATTACATTCAAATGGTCACGACCACAATTATTTAGTCAATTGCATATTTTTGTGTTCTACCGGCTCAGTACTCCTTGGTTACAACATGCCCATCTTTAAACATGGCCTTCATTTTTTTAATCTCAACTACACACCTGTAAAGTTTTGAATCTTGCACAGTTGTGATGACAGACAGACAGACAAAGACACACACACACACACACACACACACACACACACACAGTACATTACTCAGGCTATTGTAGCTTGATGTGCTCTCATCCAGGTTGATTGAGAACGGGCCTGACCTGAGGCTCTCACATGTCCCCTCTCAGAAGATGTGGCACGGGCCATGGACCATCTCGTAAGAGGCAGCAGTCTGTGATAGGGTCACGCTCCTCAAAACTGGTTAACTCGGAGTCAGTGTCTGGGCAAGCTAAACAATGACAGCAATGGCTGCAGTTATTCCAAGAAACACAAAAATTAAAAAAATTAAAAAAAACCACAAAAATAGTATTAATATTTGTTCACTTATGTCCTCAGTTACGTACTTAATGTCCAGGCTGTGTGGAAGATATAGCTCTTTTAACAAAAATTGCATAAGGTTTTGGGGTTCAAATTGGTCAGATATACATGAGGTCAAACAAAACCATCACAAAACCATCACACTTAGTATTTTTTTGAAAATCCTTTTGCAGTCATTTCTTTGGCACATAGACTATCCTTTTAAGTTTTTAAAAACTGAAAGCATTCAATGCTATTCTATAGGACCAATATCTCAAAACATCAGCAAACTAGATCAAAAGTGGCTTGATACAAAAAGTTTACAAGTCACAAAGAAAAGAAAAGAAATCTTCTTAACTAAGACAACACCTCTTTTTACCTTAGAGTTATTAGTCTCTTAAGCAATGATTACATCATATGTTGATGCTGTGAGGCTGAATTATGTGTTTATTTTGAAGCTTGTATTTTCTTAACACCTATGATTGCGATGCTCCATCAGAGGTTGAGGTGTCATCATCAGGTGTGAAAATTCTCCTTAACAAGAGACATGCATGGTCATTAAGAACACTTAATGGCCCACATACAGAGAACTGTTAAGTGCCTAGAGGAAAACTTAAAGAGAGATCCTAATGACAAAGGTTGTGTGTGTGTGTTTGTGTGTGGGTGTGTTCGTGCATATGTGTATACGGTGTTGTAGAAACACTCATGTGCACTCATTTCTACTTTTTCTTTTGCCTTTTCTTTACCAGGAAATCACAAGGGTCCATTTCGTCTGTTTGCTGTTGGTGTTGCTCTCAGCCACTGTGCTCTCTCGGGGTGCAGGTGTTGAAAAAGCTTACAAGAAGTTTGAAAAACAGCATATCACTCAGAAGATGAAACACAATCAGTGTGATGGTGTAATTCATAAAAGAAATATCTCCGGAGGCGACAACAAGTGTAAGGAGATCAATAGCTTCGTCCAAGCCAGTTCAAGGAAGTAAAATTTATCTGTAATAATACAGGAAAGCCATACATAAAAAAAACCCTAAGCCTCAAACGCATTGACATTTGTTGTCTGTACACTGAAAATCAGAAAGGCAGGCCTCCACAATGTCACTACAATGTTAAAAAACACAAGACGAATATTATAATCAGATGTTAGGAAGGCTATCCTGTGCACTATTACAATGACACTGGTCGTTGTGACAACTGATTGAAAAGCCAATGCGTACTTAAGTTGCTTGTTGATAAACTGCTTGTTAGCTTACATTTGTGTTTGTGTTATAATTCAGCGTTCACAGTTTCAGAGAAAGAGAGAGAGAAAGAGAGAGAGAGATTCTGGTTGACAGATATATGCAAATAATTTGACACCAAACTGTTTTTTGTGTATTCGTTTACCACAGCTGCCAACAATTGTCAGAATTTTAGTTTACCCATAAACTCAAATCAAACATGAGTACGTCCATAAACAAGTTGAAATTACGACAATTTTGTGCATCAGAACATTGTCATTTATTTTCATTGTTTGAAAAATGATTTAAAAATGTTACTATGGTCATTTGTTTTTATCTTCTTGGTCTCACAACACCGTGTAAAAGTGAACCACATGCAGCCTGATAAACAGAAGCTGTAGCTGACCATTTCTCAGCCCCAAATGGAAAGTCAAGACTGTTTTCTCAGAACTTATATATATAAACTTATATATTTCTCAGAACTGACATGAAGTGACATGTACCACAAGATGTGCTATTGTAATGGGTTATGTGGTTACAAATATGAAGCTACCCCTCACTTGTCTGAAGAAACACGAGCCATAAGAACCCATCAAACACATCCATCTAGAAGGCTGTTTGCTGCTTCAGCAACACCCAAGAGAGTCACTCACCTTTTTATCATTTTGGCCAATTAAAGCTCTATGCTAATCAGTGAAAGAAAGCATCTTTCAAACCTATCAAACCTAAACCTCCAAAGGCTATTATGTATGTTATGTGTGAAGAATGTGGCACAAGTAATTTGATTTATACTTTAATCAACTGTAAATATTCTTAAAAACTTATATTTTAGGATAGATGGCCCAATGAGAATTAAACTGCACACTCTTAAGTGTGACCATGAGATGCAAAAGAGTGTACACAACTAAAGAGAGTGCACAACAGATGATTGACATAATTGCATTTTTAAAGAAACATGCAAAATTCACTTAAATTGAAATGGTAATAGACAAATATGTAATAGACAAAGCAGCAGGGGAGGTTTGCTGAAATTTGCTGAAAGCAGGTAGTGGTGTAGCTGCAAGGATGCTTAGCATGAGAATATGCAGACAGAATAAAACCACTATTAGGATGTGGGTCTTGGGTGTTAAGGTCATGTATGGTTGGATGCTGTATAGAACATGTGAGGGAGGGGAATTCACACCCCAAGGAACCAAACTCCATGTAAGACTCGACGATGTACAGATGCATTATTTTTTGTGAAGCAGTGTCTGTGATACAGGTAAGTATAGTTTTAATGGCTAGTCTTATGTGTTAGACAAATTTGTGTTGCAGTTAGAAGAAAAATAATAAATACAAATTATGTTTGTTTGTTTTTTTTTAAGAAAAAAGAAGTCATCACTTTTCTACTCTCAGAGGGTTTGCATCGATTTCTACATCCTCTTTGATATAGCGTAAGTAGATATTCATATTCATTCATTCATTATTTCAGCAGTTGTGTTTTTTTACATTTTGTCTGTGGCTTTCACTGTAGGTCTACAGGTCTGCAACTCATCATAATTTTTATATATTTTTGACCTAAAAGAGTCTTTACATTGTCAGTTTAGTCAGCTCTGGTCACAGCATTATTTGGTACCACTGGTTGACTCATAAGTGCCGTAGTAACATTCAACATTGAAAAAGTCATATTTAACAGCCAGCTTTAACCTCAAAAATGTGTGAATCAACAAACTGACTACAATATGTACATCACTGGCCTCAGAGGCTCATTAAATGTATGCAACTGGAGATGTGAAGTACTGCTTTCACAGTGGGAAAAGGTGTAGATAGAAACATCAGAAGGTGATGAAAGTCTGAAGGCTTCATCCTATGGAGAACATTAATATCTTCACCAAATTTTAAGGCAATCTAACAAGTAGTTGTTGAGATATGTCAGTCTCGAACCAAACTGCTGGTAAGTCTGACTGACAGACCACCTTTACTACCACCATTAACTACATTATTAGTTGCTTTAAACATTCTGGTTTTTTCTGCCTTTTCTTCACCAGGAAATCATGAGGGTCCATTTGGTCTTTTTGCTGTTGGTGTTGCTCTCGGCCACTGTGCTCTCTCGGGATGCAGAAATTGACTATGGCTACGAGAATTTCATAAGGCAGCATATCAAGAAGAATATTGATCCCAGTAAATGTAATAAGGAGATGAAAAAAATTAATGTCAATCGAGCATGTAAGGAGATCAATACCTTCATCAAGGCTAAGGCCATCAAAGTGAAATCCATCTGTAGAAATAAAGAACACGGAATGGTCGTTAGCAACCGAACATTTGACATTGTTGTCTGTAGGGAAATGACAAATGTCAAATGTAAATATGTTGGTACAGAACGCCGCAACAGGATAATTGAAATCAAATGTGAAAATAAACTTCCTGTGCACTATGACGGAGACATTGGTCATCGTGATAACTGACTGAACTGCCAATGTGTACTTAAGTTGCTTGTTGAATAAACTGTTTGTTAGCTTGCATTTGTGTTTGTTTCATAATTCAGTATAATGCTATAATCAGTGTTGAACACAGCAGTTCTAGTTTGTTACACTGTGTCTACACCCTGAAGAGCCTTGTTAGAGGGATCTACTTGTGTCAACAGAGCTGGAACTTTAAAACAGAAAAATATATATATATATATTTCCCAGCTCCCAATGAAAAGTCTAGACTAATTACTCAGAACTGACATGAAGTGACGTGTACCACAAGATGTTGGGGGTAAGATGTGCTATTGTAATGGGTTATGTGGTTACAAATCGTGACATATGACGCTACCCCTAACTTGTCTGAAGAAACACTCTAATGAGCCATAAGAACCCATCAAACACATCCGTCTAGAAGGCTGTCAATTGATGCTCTATGCTCATCAGTGGCACTTTATTGATTTAGAAAGTGTCTTTCAAACCTATTGTCATCTAGAACTCTTACAGGGTCCAGGGTGATTCATTTGGATTTTCTCTATGCTCGAACTCATAGGGGAGAAATTAAATCCTGACCTATTACCTATCCACATCAACTGTCAGATCCTCTGTTTCTCCTGTTTGATTCATTTTAATTTAAGTGTGTTCAAAAACTATTTTTGCTGCTATTATGTGGTGTATTATACTATGGTCAGTAACATTTATATGTTGATGGAAACATAAGTAAAGAAGAACAGAGAGCTTTTTATGCTTTAGGTATATGTTCCCCTTCAAAAATGTTAAAATATTCAAATATATGGCTCTTAGGAAAAGTTTACACCAGTCAACAAAGTTCAGTCTTTCTTGTCAAAGCAATGTGCAAAGGTGATTTGCACAACCAGTTTGCAAACAACCAGCAAACCCACATGCAGCAGTTATGTTGAGAGAGTTATGTGTTTTGTTTTTTTTAAAGGGGAAAAGCTACAACGACCGTTCAACCAGTTTACTTTAGTTTTTTAGTTTTTGCTTTGCTTGTATTCTGTGCTTTTTTTTTTAAACAATACACATCAGACTGGGAGAACCAGGGCGCCATCTAGTGGTTGTAGGGGTCTGAATATGTGAAAGCAACAATTAGACTGCTACTATTTGCACCAGTGTTTTTATTTGTTAATTCAGTCTTTCGTTTCTCAGTATACAAAAACTTGTACAATTGAAGTGGTTTTTAATTCAAAAAAATATTACAATCACCGGGTTCACTGTCATGTTCATGAAACCGGTAGGACATGAATCTTGCTTTACGTGTGTGTGTGAGTGTTTAAACAATAATTTGAATGGTCCCTCACAGATAGAAAAAATCATGAACCTATGGGCTTCAACTTTATTTGTGAAATCATCAAACTTCTAATTTCCAACAAAAGATGGCAGCAGTGCAAAGAGGGAGGGAAGAAACATTTTGTGTCTTGTGTTATATTAGCCAGAAAGTAACAGTTAACATTGAAGATGAAGGTACAAGCAATCATGATGCTGTTTCTGTGATTACAGAAAAACAAAAACTATTTTTTTAGAGTTAGTGCAAATTAAAGTGAATAATGTCTAAAAAAATATTAATCCTTTTTCGCCCTTGTGACAATGCCCTCTTCTCTATGCAGTTAGGAACATTCTTTCAAAAACTGATGAATATTTCCTCGATGTTGTGCATTGGGAAAATGGAATAACTTCTTAAAAACAAATTTTAAATTTTACAAGAAAAGGTGTTTTTTCTGTATATGCCTGCATGCTTTTTCAAAAGCCTTGAGGACACTTATTAGCCCACCCGGCAGCAGATAGAGCAGATGATGATATTCAAGTATTTTGGAAATACAATGCACTTTTAATGATTGCTGTCAAGGTAAATATGACATTAACTCCATGGGTTAAAAACCTTGTTACTGATGACTTCTCTGTACAAGGGATCTGACCTAGATTGCTTTGTGTCATGGTATATATATATATGTCCAAAAGTACGTGCTGCCTGTCTGTGCAAGTTATAAAGCCTTGGGTGAGACCATACTCAATTCCAAATAATCTGTTGTTGGTAATACCTTATAATTTTTTTTTTTCACAAAACAGTAAAAACATTTTGCCCTTGGCTGAGCTTGAGCAACACAATGTGAATTCCCTTCCCACTGTTGTTTGGCCAAGAGGCCAAAGTTCAAAATTAATTCTATAAATGAATCAGCAGTTTACAGAGACTTGTCACTGGTCACTCTCACTGTGTTCGTGATACAGGTAATTATGATTTTTATTACATAGCAGAGTATATGTTTAATACAAATTTGTTGATTATAAGACATCTCTTCATTGGGTTCCTATTCTGTCGGGGTGTAAGGATTAGACAATAGTAAAGAAGAAAAAAATAACCAACAACCCTTTTACTTTACATTTAAAAGGTTTGTTTTTCTTGTTACTCTTCCTTTACTATCCAGCTATCAGTAATATATCATTTTAGTGTTGCAGATTTCTCTACAGATAACCAACACATAACAATTAAATTGACAATACATTATTCATATCAGTGAATATTGGTGCTCTTATATTTCCTTGGCTTTGTACATGAAAGTTCCATGAAGATTCACCTTTTTTATTTTTAATCATGTGCCATAGATATCTATATTAAAAGAAAAAAATGTTGGGAGGACTGTGGGGGTCTATACAGTTCATTTGTTTTGAGAAAACTATTTTATAACACCAGTGATGATAAATCCGATTAAGCGTCAACATTCAGTCATTTGCATTATTAGGCTTTATTTACAGGAAAGCTGGAAAATCAGCAGGCTGATCAAAGTATGAACAACTTTCAGTCACTTGACAAACAGCATCATGAAATTTATGTATTTGCATATGGAAAATGATAATAATGATGGCTTAAAGTTTTGCAAAGTACCAACCTGTGCTGCCTAACTCTAACAGAACATCTCTCCTATAATGTCTTCACCAGGGAGTCATGAGGATCACATTTGCGTGTTTGCTGCTTGTTTCTACCACAGTGTTCTCTCAGGATGGGACCGTTTCTCTCCGTTACAGATGAGTGCAAACCGGTGTGATCATGTGATACGAAGTAGAGGCATCAGCAAAACCGACAGCAATGAATGTAAGGAGACCAATACCTTCATTCGGGCCACCACCAACATAGTCAAATCCATCTGCTTAAGGGCAGGAACGCCATATGGGGAGATGACCCAAAGCCTCCAGCCCTTTGACATTGTTGTCTGTAAACTGAGAAATCACCAGGGCAGACAACCCAACTGTCAGTACCATGGTCAAGCTCGCACCAGGAAAATTGCAATCAAATGTGAACAAGGTTTTCCTGTGCACCTTGAAAGAGACATTGTGCACTTTGACAACTAATTAAACAGTTGCCTTGTCCTTCAATGTCATTTTTAATAAAAGCCATTTGACAGTTTGCAGTTGTGCTGTTTTTTTCAATACACTAATTGACAGTGTAGTGCTGAATTATATTAGAAATAAAATCACTGAATATGGTCTATAGCACTGTTTGCCATGCTCCCTGACCATTCAGAAATTTGTGTTTTTTCCTGTTATGGCAAAAAATTTGCCCTATTTTGCCCTATTTGCCCTAAAATGTGTATTAAAGCTGTTTACTTTTCTTTTAGTGGCGCTGCACTAAAGTTGCGCCAATATGTTTTTTTTTCCCCCATATTAACATTAATGAATTATAATGAATGAATTATTAATGACTGTATCTGTGAAAGGGGTCACCAGAAATGACAAGCACACAAAGAGTAATCTCCATACTTTACTGTAACTGCCAGCTGCATGGAGTGTTTTAGATTCTTCCCGCTTAAGTGTTTCAGCTCTCAGCTCTCCTATTAACCTTGTTTTCAGAAGCAAGCTGTTTTTCGTTAGAATAGCTCTGATAAACCAACTGAACACCAACTTCCCAGCATCAAAAACAGCAATCCGACAACCTTAGCAGCTAAGTGGCGAGCATAGTGCAGCATTTAGAAGCTAAAGTGTCATATGTTTGCCTCAGGATTTGGAAGTGGCCAAACAACTCCAGATGAAGGATCATGTAACTCAGTGTATGCTAGATTTGTAATCGGGCAACTGATTGCTAAAATATTCACCAAAACAACTTTATAATGCGATAACGTGTCAACATTCCGCTTTAATCTTATTAATCAACCCCCAAGAGGCAAAAAAAAAATATATTACCCTAACACTTTTAACTATTAAAATCTTATGGGTAATGATGAAACTTTCCCTGACTCACCATCCCCTCAACATCACAAACTCTGCCTACCCCCTTTTTTTCATGGACCTTTCCAAACCAACTGTCCTCCTCAGAGAGTTTTCCCTTCTAGCCAGTCACCTAAACCTGCTCCTCCCTTTACACTTAGGCCTCCTCCTTCCATCCCCAGGAAATACACCTGCCCAGGTACTCCTGTCACTTGCCAGATGCTCTACGTTGCTGTCTTGCCCTCGCATCTCAGTCATTACTCACTGTATCTCTAACCTTTCCTCTTGCATTTTAAACCTCCAAACCTCTTGTTGTGGATTGTAAACTTGTTTTCTGACAATGCATACACGTCCTTAATTCTACCTGTTGTGATTATGTCGTCATACGAACTGTGACACAACCCGCTTATTTTGTTGTGCGATCATATTGCAAGTAGAGGATTGTTTACAGTCCACTGGGATCAAGGCTTCACCAAAAACGAAACTGAACTATGATCAACAAATATTTGGATCAATTTTAATGTACCCACTGCCTTTTTTTTCCTCATTTGTTAAATCAGCATCTTTTCTTCTTCCTACAAAACATGGCAGCAGTGTGAAGAAAGCAAGGTGTGTGTTTATGACAGTACTGGAAAAAAATAAAGGATTCAAAGACATCATAGTTGGAAAGCCAAGAAGTAAGAGTCAACAGGGGTTAAGGAAAGAAATTACTGGCGGTGGCTCATTAGTCACTCCTCCTAAAACCGACATTGGCTATAAAATAAGTCTACAGGTTGTTCCACGGGAAAAAGAAAGTATACTATTTTCAGAATTTGAAAGTAAAAACTGTTCTTCTCATGAAGCCATCACTTCACATCTTCCAAAAAACCCCCAAAACAAATATCCCACTACTAACACTATCGAAATATGTAATAATTCTAGGTAAGCAGTCTAGTTACATACTTTACATGCATTTCCTGACTCTTTTTTGCGGGAGACCAAGGGGTGTATAAAAAGAATAAAAAATACGTGTTATATTTTTAACCAAAAGGTTTTAGTATAGATATACCGAGATTAAAGGAATCATTACAGTACAATTGATTTCTAATTTTCACTGAATCAGCAAACCTTCTGCCAGAAGATGGCGGCAGAGTAGATACAATAAACTGTTTGTGTTTAACGTTGGAGATAAGGTTAGACAAATGTGATGCCACATTTACAACTGTAGCAAAACAATATTACTACTTTTACTTTGTGCTGGTGTGAGCTATTGTTTACCTTCAAAGAGAATGAAGTGAAGCGGCCCTGTCTCGCGTGTGGTGGGTCACTTGGATATTTCACTATTTCATCTCATCACTCAAAGTTTGAGCTTTGACCTTCTTTGTGGCTGATATTAGGTCTGGAATAAAATAACAATAAAATATAGGACAATACAATTGTCCCTCTGTTGTGTGCAGCTTTGGCTGTAAGTCTGATTGTTACAGCCTTCCTCATTTGTGTCATCAGGAAACAATCTTGTGATTGTTGCAGAAGTAAGAAAAGTTACTCACGTATTGCTCTGTCATAAATCTTCAATAGAGTGAAAGACAGTCACTAAAGTACTCACTAAAGTAATTGCTGAGATATATGATGTGGCAGCATCACTTAAAATACAAAGAAACACAAACAATCAGACAGGTTGTAATCAAGCCCAGTGTTTAACCAGATTATTTTTTTTACAACCTGCCTAATAATCTGACCGCTCGTTTTTCTTGCCCTGTCTGACCAATTTTGTGGATGTCATTAGATCCTAATAGCTCTGCAAAAAAAAAAAAAAAAAAAAGACCTTTAAATGATTCAACTATTTTCTTTTTTTGATTATTTAAATGCAATTATTAAGAGTAGCATAAAAATACAATTAGTTTTATAAAACTTCAAAAACATACTTGTCTCCACTTTAGTTCCTTCACCAAACAGGATCTCTCCACATGTTACCACAGCACAGTAGTAAGTCCCAGTATCAGAGAAGTCCTGGATAGTTTTAGAGAAACTGTAGGAACAGCTCCTTCCCTCTTGTTCATCACTCCTGTTACTGTGAGTGTAAATGACGCCCGGATGAAATCCACCTGATCCAGGTCGGAACCAGTGCACACTGTGTTCATCTGGACACTGGACTCTGGTTTCATTGTTCTTGGAGAGAAGTGAACACTGGAGACTCGTTGGGTCTCCCAGCCCGACCGATGCCGTCTCCGGTCTTTGTTTCACGTAGACAGATTTCAGCCGATTCAAATCTGCACGAGTCAGTATCAAAAAAACGACGTCAAAAGGAACCGATGAAATGAATTATTGTATGACGTCAAAACTTGTTGATGGATGTCAAGGGCACAGACATGGAAAGTAACAAATTTTACCTTTCACTGCCAGGAAGATGCCATTAGCAAAGCCGGAGGAATATGCTGTTCCACTTTGACAGAAGTATGTTGCTTCATCCTCCTTGATTACTCCTCTGATAATAAGAAAATAATGAGACTCCCCCTCTGTGTCTTTGAATCGCGAACTGTTAAATTGTCGACTAAGTGTCTGCTTGGAATAAAGTCCTGTAGAAACTCTTTGGACCATATATCCAGGACTCTGCTTATACCAGTGAAAGAATTTGCCTTCCTTATCAGAGACTGGACATTGCAAAGTAACATCCCCACCAACTTCAACCACAATCAAAGGGATTGGGAAAGGAGCCTCTGCAGCTCCAAACAGAGCTGAAGAAAAGAGACAAAAACAATTATACTAGACAACAAGACAAAAAAAGGATCAAAGTAAATTGTCTGCAATTGTCTTCAAACCATATCTTAACACAGTTCAATATATATATTCATATTAAGTAAAAGTTTCACTTACACACTGTAGCAAGAAGGATCACTGCAGCCAGTCGTCCCATCATTGTGGTTAAACACGCTTCTCTTGCATATTGTGTGTGCATAAATATATGCACCATTGAGGTCTTGGGATCTCTACCAGAGGGCTGGGAGTTTGAGGGCTCTGCACAGTATCTAACTGCTCTCTGCTGAGCAGAGAAGGCTATGTTGGAATGCTACTGTACAAGTAATCCCAGTGAGAGGGGCTTCTTGTATGGATGCTTTGAAAAATAAAAGAAATATATATATATATATATATATATATATATATATATATATATATATATTGAGAACACAATATTGAAATATTATCACCTTTTAAGTTGATGTGATAGACTTCTTTCATCATATCAACAATATTTGCTTATTTCTATCCATCTAGCATTTACAGAGCAATATTATCATTCACTTAAAGCCATGTTTTTCGCTACATGATGGATGCAAGTCTAATATTTACTCCTTATTAGCTCTGTTTGTGGTCTCTACCACCTCCTGATGGAAATATTTAGCTCCTGAACTGGTCAATGCCTCCAAAGCTAGTTAGTAACTGCCTGCCGTTTGGTACTGAGCAGGTAATGTACAGTGGCTGCTTGCTGCAACCAAAAGTGATGCTATGATTGCAGAGAATGTGAACCAAACTTAAAGCAGTAAGTTGGACGGTGAAAGTACAAGTTTAATCTCACAAATCCTTCTGATTGTTTCTATAATTGCAAGACGTCACTGGGAGAGATCTAAGTGAGGGAGACACAGAGAAATGGACAGACACGCCTGCAGTGGTTCTGGGAAGAGATGTCTATATACGTATATTAAGGCCTCCCCCAGTTACATGTGAGAGGTAACAAAGGAGAAATGCTTCTTTCTAATCTTTCTTTCAAGATTGCTTGAAAAATACTGTGTAGGAGGAGACATACTGAGGTGGACTACTGTCTTTCTAGTCTCAAAGCACTTTGTAAAGGCTATTTGCATTCAAAAACAACAAAGGACTATGCAACAGCTACGTTGACAGACGTATGATGTGTGGTGGGCTATTTCTCTGTATTTGAACAACCACTGTAGCTGTTTACTCAGAAGAGAACTGACTATAGGCTTAAACAGGATATGCAGCGAGAATAGAGGAGGGATATGCTTCAAGAGATGGCCACAAGCTTTCATTTTAAACCAGCATACAGTTGCTGCTCATTTAGAGTGTAGAAGGATTAACGAGATCTGTACTTGCACAGTACAGCACTTTGGTTGTCTTTGTTGTTTTATTTTTACCATGTCCGTTCCAAAACCTTAACTGTGTGTTGATTAATGTAACCATTAGGGAAACGGTCATCTGACCATAACAAAGTAATTATTTTAGCCCAAACCATGATATTTCCAAAAATATACTAAGTTTTTAAGAACAAATTAACCAAAGATAAGTCATGTCTTTGTATGTTCCTTGAACTGCATGTTTAACTTATGGCTGAGGTGAAGTCCAATGTGATCATAGAAGTATTTATGAGAAGACTTTTTATATAATTGAGTTTCTTCATGTCATCAATAAATGATGATAAATAAAAGGTGATGATTTAGCAGCACTACATTTAAACATTCAAATACTACACATTTCTTTTTAAATTGGTTGATGCTTTCAGCTTGCAAAGTTTCCTTTAGAGCTTTGAGATAAAAGAAGCAGGTCAAAGAGGTAATGGGAGGATCACAGTTCAAACCTCCGCTTTTGACACAAAGATCTGGGTTGGACGAGTGAATGTCTCATCCTCCCCTGTCACTCAACCAACAGCAACCACCACAGAAAGAACAACACAGACAAATGTACTGACAACGTTCAGTGACTGCCAATACACAAATAAAAAAACTTGTGACTTTGCATAACTCTCCAGCACTATGTGATTATTACAAATGTGCTCCAGTATCATTATATATTATATTGTAGTATCATTGTAGTAATTACCATTCCATCGAGCTCAGTAGTATTAAGATTAAAATGTTGAGAAAGACAGGAAGAAAAAGCAGTTTTGAAACCGCAGCAATGCTCGACTTCTATGTATCATTTGTTTGTCAGTGGTGACAGTAAATGCCTTTAACCCCCCCACCCCCACTGGCGCTCAGTCATCAGTCATGCGACATTAAGTTGACCAAAGGTGCATCAAAAAGAGCAGTTACAAAGTTTATCAACTGTTGAGCCTTTTGGTCCTCACCAAGACATGGCAGTGAAATTATGACAGAATAGAGGAGTTGAGGAGTTGGTGCTCTGTCCATTGCTGTAACATCTCAGTATAGACACTAAATGTGGAAGGCCACAAATAATGCAAGTACTGAATTTTAAATATATATTGAAATATGGGTTTTGAAATGTGTTATACACTGGAAATCAGATCCAACCCAATCCCAAGTCTGGCAGTGTTAGATCTATGCTTAAGCCACAGAGTTACAGAATCACTGTAAGACTTGTTCATTTATGTTTAGTGCTAATTGAAATGCAATGCCATTTTCAGTACATGAATCCTGCTGTTCTAAACTTTACCTACTTGCCCTATGTAAACATTTCTCAGTGGTAAATCTGGATGTCCACAATCTGCAACCCCGCTCATTTATATAAATAATTACTTGTTCTACTACTTGTTGTGATTCATGCTGTGACCTCATTCATGCTGGACCACGTCCACCTGTAGAAGCGACCTGAAGCTCCAAAATCTCAGATCCTCTGATGCTGGGAATTGTGGTGAGATATTATTTGGAAATGGAACGAAACTCAACATTGAGAGTAACTGTGTTATTTTTTCTGTGATTATGAAATTTGTTCATTTTCAATTCATTTAATCTTCACCACTGACACTGAAGGTAATGAGATTATTATCCGTGCATATTGTGAAAAATCAGGTCTGTTAAGATGTACTGTGACAAAAAAAATTCTATCCAATTTATTCCTTTTTTCTTTATTGAAAATACAAGCTTGTAAAAATGAGGAACTAGGTACAAAAAAGGCTGCAATTCCTAATGCAACATTTTTGTGTTGGATTACAGCTGAAAGTCTACACTTCAATCACATCTTGTTATTTTGTTTAAATCCATGTGGGTGGTGGTGGTGTAGAATTACAAAATTGAAAAAAGTGTGTAAATGTCCAACCTGGATGACCTCTGTATATGTCTGCTGTTACAAACAACTCAGGCACAGCATACCTCATGTTGTTATTGGCACAACTTGTTCAGACACTGCATTTCACTGCTGTGATCACTGTGTGCCTATACTAAGTTGTTTTTAAATACTAAACCACACACCGGGAGAAACTATTCCAGTTGGATCAGGGCTCGTTAGAATCTTTAAAAACCAGAGAGTAAAGCGTTAACGCTGTATCTTCATGTTTGGAAAGATTGAGGGAGAGGCCAAAAGAAAGATCAGTCAATGGCTCTTAGAGTGAACTGTTGAAACATAGCTAATAGAAGCATATGCTGTTGGGAGCTTTGTATCCCATTCAATCTATCTATGAGACATAAATAAAAGTACTGCATAAAAATATTTGATAGCTAACTATTAGGTCACTAAGTTCCTCTGCCTCTGTAGTTTCATAGCTTTCTGTAAAGGTGCTCGGCACGTCTGTCTTTAGATCAACAAGCGAAGCCCCATGCGACAGCTACACCCACAGATGTAGGCTGTGGTGGGCCACCTCTCTGTCCTTTTACCGACAACTGACACTGTTTACTCAGAATAGATGTGACTATGGGCTTCAACAGGATATGCAGAGAGGTTAAAGTTGCAGGGGAGGGAAAGCTGCATTCCTCAGAAAGCTACTTTTAGTTTAGCCAGTGATGGTTTTGTAGCTGCCTTTATATGTAGAACAGTAAATTTGATTCATTCAACACTGATTTTTCATACATGTCCTGATAAACCTACGACACAGGAATACATAAAGATTTTTAAAAGGCTGTTATTAGGCATATGATGGCCTTTTTATCATTTAGAATTTCAAACTGGGTTTTGAACTGGTTTGGGGAATTTTTTTCCCCATGGTGTTGTTGACATTGTTTCAAGTGTTAGATATTAGTTCACTGCAAATCGGTCTTTAATAAAGATTCAGATTTTATATTGGTTATGTAATTTCTTAAGAACACCCAAGCTCATAATTTCTCTGTACTGAATGATTCTGACTCAAAAATTGGTAAAGCTTCAAATCTTAATATCATAATTGTCAAACCTCTCAAAGGTCTTGATGTGATCAGTAAATGTAAACCACTCCCCTCTTTCTCTGCAACTACCAAGTAAAAGGACTAAACCACAGAGAAATGAAGTGGGAAACAGTAAATTGATAGTGTGACTTGGTTTGTGTGTGTCCGATCCTCTTGCACCCTCACTGCTACCCCAACTACTCCTGTAATTTGTTGTGATGTTGATAAAACATAACAAAAACGTGGTGTCTTTCCTTCAGCTTTTGCTGAGAAGGTAAAACAACAGCACTCGTGTCTGGATTCATGAGACTAAAACAGAGGCTGAGACAGGAAGAATAGACCCTTTGATTTGAAAGCCTAACCACAACAATGCTAAAGTTTCCCTGTGTCATTTGTTTGTCAGTGAGCGGACAGTGTGCAAAAAAGTCAAAGTTGCATTAGACTGTGTGGTGTCTCTGTTCCTTTCATTGTGAACTGTACATGAGGCGGAATTATTTGTCTTTAGTTTTTGTAGGTTTGTATTTACATAAATTTCCAGTTAAAAAAAGAGGTTTCTATTAAAAAAATGAGGTTTCCATAGTCTCTTTTGGCTTTTTCATGTTTGGATTTTTATCGGGTATTGTCACAGGCTTGTCCATACTTTAGGTGAGATTCTGTGAAAGTCCAGCAACTGAAAATGTTCTGCTACTGCCTTTCACCCAATGCCTGCTCGGATAGGCTTCTGCCCAGTTGAATAGCAAAGAAGCAGGTACTGTACGATGGATGTAACTCTGTCTTCTGTGCTCTTTCTGCTGATGTGTTCTGCAGATGCTTGACAGGCAGAGTAGGCGGGTCATTATTGAAGATGAAGGGTACTTGGATTGGCCGATTCTTCTTTGGTGTATCTGTTACAAATGGCTGGGTAGCTTTTCACCCAGCCATTACTACTTAGAGTCTGGCTCTAGGGAGGTTAGTGTTAGTCAGTCAGCGAACCACTTTGGTCTAAACTGATATATCTCAGCAGCAATTTAATGGATCTCTATTGAATTTTGCACACAAAATCATAGTTTAAATGATTCCTAATTGGTATGGAGATTCCCTCACTTGTTCTCTAGCGCCACCAGCAGGTTGGCATCTGATATTGGGTGAAATGTCTCGATAACTGTATTATGGATTTTAATGTAATTTGGTTCACATATGAAGGCCCCATTCAAGGTGAATTGTAGTTAGTGGCTAATTCCCTCACTTTTCATCTAGCGCCAGCATCAGGTCAAAATTCCATTTTGCCCTGGTTTTTCATCTAATACCTCTAAATGACATGCCCATCAGCCTCAGCTGTACTTTCTGATTAGTGCTTACCAGGTAATGTTAACATGCTGACATGTTAAAGGACTAAATACAACCTCATAGGCCTACTAACATGGGCTCTTGTTTAAATGTACACAAATGTACTCAAATCAGATAGATCAGTTAATTCCTCGTGTAGCATAGATATGATTATTGGATTTTATTGGATACTTACAGATATATTAAAAGAGATACATTTATATTCAGAGGACACTAATATTAAAAGCCCGACTAAAATGAATATTGAGTTTGTGAATAAATGTTTCTTTGTAAGAGTCATTATCACTATAATATATCAGTGATGTAAAGACAGAGCGGATTTGTTAAAACATTCTGCATGTGTTGCAAATTTAACACATTGAATATAATACAAATATTGTATGTTATGGTTTTTAAGGTAGGTGCATCTAGACAAATTGTATTTCTAAGTGAGAAATATGCATAGGTGGCATAAATCCCATATCAGTCAGCTAGTTTTAATATAGTATTTGAATGTTGACTGCACATAGAAGTAGCTTATCCTTGCAAAGGCACGTGTCTGGTTCCCCTTTAATTAATTTGACATTAGAATTATTAAGGAATTCATTGAGCACATACCCAGAGATTCAGACAAGATCTTTCTGTGACCGAATGGTTGACAAACCTATTTCTTCAAAATGTGCTACAGGCCAACAAAAGAGCTGCACTGTTCAAATGTTACGCTGTTAAATACTGTAAACTGTAAAGAGTTTACAAAATGAAAACTAAAACTGAGGCAAAAATAGCAAAGTGCATTACACCTATTGCACACCCCAGTTTCCAATGGAATTATGTCCATATTGGTCTTTTATACTCATCGCTAATATTCACCAGCAATGTGTGTGATGACATGCCTGTATCCTGTCTCAGGCTAGTAATTAACTTTGCAATTTTTAGAACCATATCAGCTATCTTTCCTTAGCCTTAGCCAAGTGTTTTAGTCATCTAATCTTAGTCATATTGCTGTCCCGTACATGGATTTTATTTTGATTAATAAAATCATTGCTTTATGTTGCATGCGTCAATAAAACAGGTTCCTGTTGATTTCCTTCAAAAAAAAAAATAACATAAACACACCATATCTTATGTTGTCAATATCTCCCCTAATACCCATAAATCTTGCGTGTTTACTGTAGGTGTCAAGTTTAGGAACCCAGTCAGAAAAAAAAACATGAAATGCCACAGTGTCACTGGTCTTGTTTCATGTGCTTGATTTAGAAAGTTTGGTTGATATATTTCCATTGTGGTTGTACAGTGAAAAGGCATTGTAACAAACTGCCAATCACTTTGCTCTGAATTTGTTCCCTCCCATTTTTTATGATTACATTAGGGCAAATCAGCTTATACTTGAATCAAAATTAACAGCCGTCTCATGGTAAGACCAGAAAATGCTGGTGATAATACATATTCTGCTCATCCTAGAAATTGTGCGTAAGTATTAAGGTCTGATTTACTCCAGATATATCTAACATACATCTCTTTTGTATTTATATAGAGAAAGAATATGAATGTATCTCTCTTGTAAATCATTGTTCTGTTTTGATTTTTTTACCAGGATGCACAGATGATCACATCTTTGAGACGGAGACTGTTAATGTCGGAGATGATATCACTCTAAAATGTACCCGCCAAAGAAATTGGTATTCAACAAACTTATTTTGGATCAGGCTTGTTTCTGGAACTTTTCCGGAAGTTTTAGGAGGAACATTAAACTATGATTACTGGGGCATTGTGGAAACTCGTCACGTAACGGCAAAACAAGGACCTGGAACATTTGTTCTTCATATTAACAAAACACGGTTAAGCGATTCTGCAGTCTACTACTGCATAAAAGTGACAAAACTTAAAATGACATTTCTGAAAGGAGTATTTCTGCAAATCAAAGGTAAAAACAGCACTAACAGCAACAGTTTCCAGATGCCTTAACAACTGTAGAGTTATACATCATCTATAACAGCAGTTTTACCTACTTTCTTAATTGTACATTTTTAGTTGGTATATGTTTACATAATTCATATAAAAGAGACCAGACCTGTCTTTTCTATGAATAAATAATTTTAATCTATACTTTATGCCCCTCCTGCAATGTGTCCTAATTGAATTCAGAAAAATATGTTTAATTCTTTGTTGTTACTGTTGTTTTTTTTATTTTAGGTCCAGAACCTGATATCCCTGCCATCATTCAGGTCCCTCCATCTGATCCAGTCCATCCAGGAGACTCAGTGACTCTCCAGTGTTCAGTCCTGTCTGACACTGAGAAAAAGACGTGTCCAGGAGATCACAGTGTTTACTGGTTCAGGACAAGATCAGATGAATCTCATCCCACTTTTATTTATGCTCATGGAAAAAGTGGTGATCAATGTGAAAAGAGCCCTGAAGCTCAGTCTACACAGAAATGTGTCTACAACTTCTCGAAGAACGTCAGCTCCTCTGATGCTGGGACTTATCACTGTGCTGTGGCCACATGTGCAGAGATATTATTTGGAAATGGAACAAAACGGGATATTGGAGGTAACTACATCATAATATATTATATATATATATATATATATATATATATAAATATATAGATATATCTGTATATCTATATATATATATACATAGATAGATAGATAGATTGATAGATAGATAGATAGATATATGACCAAATTATCATCACCATATTAAAATATTTTATCATATATTACCAATTATTTATTACTATTGCCTAACTTGAAATATTTGTTTTGTTGTGTTTCAGTTGTCAGCAAATGTCATTCACAGAAGGACAATACAATTGTCCCTCTGTTGTGTGCGGCTTTGGCTGTAAGTCTGATTGTTACAGCCTTCCTCATTTGTGTCATCAGGAAACAATCTTGTGATTGTTGCAGCAGTAAGAAAAGTTACTCACATATTGCTATGTCATAAATCTTCAATAGAGTGAAAGACAGTGAATAATGTTTTTACTGTTACTTATTTTTTTAACAATAAAGCTGTTGTCGGTTTGCAAGCAGACAGTGGTAATCAGCAAAGTCAGCAGGTAAGGAATTAATTAGCTAAAGATGTATGTAAAAAACAACATTGTCAAATTTTATATGTACCTGTATTAAAATCTGCTCTCCCTTTTTTTCTTCAGAGAAATGAGAACTCTCTGGTTTATTCTACAATAAAATTCACCAGGACAGCAGCTGGCAAAGCAGGGACAAGGAACGCAGCAGCAAGGGTGTCCTGATGTCCAGGCTTTTTTGAGAGATTAACAATCCAATCAATGATGGTAATATAATTTTTTTTTTGTCAAAATGAGTTGGAAATGTGCTGCTTTAATAATACTGACACTAGCATTTCGCCTGTTCAGTTGTACATAATATTATATAATATATAATATTATACAATATTTTGCATAAACCAAAACATTTAATGCATAATTTTGACATTTTACTATATGTTTATTTCAAATTGTTTACAAATATTTTATCATATTGTTAAGTCCTGTTTATTCAGAAAAAAAATAAATCATGAAATAAAAATAATTCCATTTAATACTTGTATTTTTGGTGATAGCTTGAAGATTTGTGCATCTCATCCATGTTATTCTATGTGCATTTTATTATTAGGTTTTCAAAGAGGCATATCATATATATGTAAAACCTGGCCTCATGATAGATTTTTCTTGAAAGTAAAAGGGTTTAACCTCTGTCTTTTTTATCTGTTATGTATTTTTTTGTGCTGTTAACTTCCTCCCAAAACCTTTAACTCTGTATCAGTGCAATGCAAAACAGC